>JAOSBK010000002.1:14680765-14706462 GCA_027568895.1 Erythroxylum shatona
ATATTTATTTATATCTTTTAAGCATGACTAGAAATTATAAATTAAAGAATATGATGTTTGATTCTATTTCTGTTTTATTATTATTATTTTTAGTTTTGTTTCAATTAAAAATAAAAATCTGTTTCATTGATAATATCAACATAATTATATTTTTATTATTAATGATAATTACATATTAGATAAGACTTAATGATAATGCATTTAATTAATTAAATTTATTTTAATCTCTTATATAATATTTATTGTTAAATTATCAATAAAATTTATTTTATTTTATTTTATTAAATAAATATTTTATAGATTAAATATTGATTTTAAATATATTTTAATTATTAATTTGAATTTATATATTTTTAATAATTATTAAATTAATTTTATTTATATTTAACTACAAAATTAAATATAATTAATTAATTA
Organism: Erythroxylum shatona; assembly: GCA_027568895.1. NCBI lineage: Eukaryota > Viridiplantae > Streptophyta > Magnoliopsida > Malpighiales > Erythroxylaceae > Erythroxylum > Erythroxylum shatona. The sequence continues at coordinate 14,681,183 of JAOSBK010000002.1, forward strand.
ACTTTATTCAATTTAATTATAAAATTAAATAAAATCATAACATAATTGAATTCATGATACTAAGTTGGAATTGAAATTAACATAAACAGTGAAATTGGATTCCGATCGGACGGTGGATGCCAGAAAAGCAATTATCATTTATCAATTAAAAATAAACGATAAAAGACGCATTGCTGGATATTCAATTCAACACGTGTCGGTTTACAATTGGGAGTCTTTTATTCGTGGGAGATATCTCAAAAGTGAAGCAGCCGACGCAACACCACGTCACCCACTCATCCACCAAGTTAAACAAAGAGAAGGAATCAAGTGCACGCAACTTCATCTAAGTTTTTTTTTTTTTTGATCAGAAACTTCATCTAAGTTCGTTAAGCTTAAAGGCTTTTAATTGGCTACCAACAACAAACAAAAGCTACCAACATACACACGTACGGTGACTTTTGTTTTTTTTTTGACGAGAATGAATAAGATATCATAGACAAAAAAAAAAAAAAAAAGTTTACGAGTAGCTAATCCAAGCCAAAAGGTTTACCCTATATATTCGGATCTTACAAGTCTTTTTTTTGTCAGAGGCATTGTAAGTAGATCTCTCTAAAATTAAAATATAATCCAAACAAGAAGAACTAGCATTTTAGTGTTGAAAGTTTGCATATAATAAGACTACTTTGATTAATGAGTAAGCCACCTTATTGGCAATCCTACGCTAACGAAATGAAATAAAATTCAATGGAACAAATAATTTATAATAAAATAAAATTTAATATAGTGAAAAATTATTTGAGAAGAATGAAAGGGTTCAAAATGAAATGTAATGAAATATTGTTTGAAAGATGGAAGAAATAAAATTTAATGTATAATAAATGACTATTATATCCCTGATATTAAAATGGTTGTTACATAAGATTTAACGCTATGATTTTAAAACATAACTCGTGTCCAATTAAAAAATTACAATTTAAATCCCACCAGTGAAATATAATTTTTTCAATATACTTTCTATTTTAAAATAATAAAATTTTAATAAAAGTTTATTATTTTATTATTAATTATATAAAATTTATTATTAATTATATAAAAATATTATTAATTATTTAATAAAATTTATTTTATTCTATTATATGTGATTTATATTTAAAAATAGTTTATTTCTATTTTTATTAATTATATATAATTTATTATTAATAATATAAAAATATTATTATTAGAGAAAAGAGAAATAATATAAAAATATTATTAATTATATATAATTTTGCGATCCATAATAAATGAATCAAAAAAAAGAAGGTTAGGATTAGAAGAAATAATTAAGATTTAAAAAAGTATTGAGATATATTAAATAATATATATATTTTAATTTACATTTCATCCAAATTTTTAAAATTAAATTTTTTTATAAATACTATTTAAAATAAAATTAATACATAAAACTCGTCGGATTCATTCACTTACGAAATCAGAAGTGTGTAAACTGTTAAGGGTTCGTCCCATTGAGTTGTAAGATATTTATTATACCAGATGGAAGTGTTCGTGTGTCAACGGACGCCAAACGGAAATCAAATACAGCCGAATCTATCTCTTTTGTTTTTATTTTATAATTGATTATATCTTACATCCAAAATAGTAGATAAAGTGTTTGACGTAAGAACGAATTAGTGATTGTTGTCTTTTTAGTCTCTTCTCTGCTCATTCCTACATTGGGCCTCCTCCCATTTTCTGGTCTCTTTGGTTTTTATTTCTATAAGATTAAGTATGTCATGTAATTAAATAATTGTAAATACAAAGGAGGAAAAAGAAGGGAGAAAGAGAGTAGTGTGTATGGTATGGTTTTCCGGCGGAAGAAGAAGAAGAGTAGAAGAAAGATACAAGTCTCCTTCTACGAAACTCCAAACTCCCCAAAACTTGTCTTTCTCTTCACTGCCTCAAAAAGGAAAGGCCTTTTTGTTTGATCATCAAGAACGTAAATAGTAGAACCCCTTCTCTTTCCTTTTTTTTGCTTCCCTTTGTTCTGTGTGTTACCTCACCCATTCAGTTCTCTCTATCTACTCTGGTAACTCCTCTCTTTCTCTCTCTTTCTCTTATTGGTTTGTTTTTAATTGAATTACTTTACAACTTGATGATGGCTTCTTTTTATCTCTTTCTCTTCCTGGGGGAGTTGCGAAAATGATCGCTTATTGTGCCTTTTGTTTTTCTGGCCGAAGCGGTTTACTTTTTGGTGGATTTAAGAATCATACTCATTGGATTTTTATATTTCTTCTAAAAAAGATCGTCTTTTTCAGTTTGGTTATAAGTTTTGGGAGTGGGGTTGACTTCAAGTTGAGACTTGGGACTTCGAGAGACCTTTATTAGCTGCTGCTCACCTACTTTATTTTCATTTTTCTTGTTTGTTTTTTTTTTCCTTTTGTCTAATTTCACTTACTTCTTCTTTCCATTGAACCCAACCCAATTTTGTTCAATTTTTGTGCTATTTCTTTTAATTTCTCACGAGGGTTGACTTGGAAAAATTGTTGTTTCTTTTGTGTTTAGCCTTAGTATTACCTTGTTTAGCTTTTTTTTTTTCTTTTCTGAATGATGTTTCTCAAGCGAACTTCTATTTAGACATTTTTCTAACATTTTCAAGCATGGGAGTTGGAAATGTGGTAACTTTGACTATGAACATATAATCCCATGTGAATGATTTTAAACGATGTAATCTTCCCATTTGACATTTTGGTTAATAATTATTTGATCATAGTTGCATAATGTGTATACTAAAATTGTTGCTTTAAGTTTACCATTTCCATCCATTTCCATGTCTTACTGGTTTTCCAAATTTCTTAGTCTGAGCAGGAGGTGATCAATGGAGGAAAGTTTAAACGATGTTGCGTCAGGTCATTCTGGAGATGCCCTTTTTCCTTCATGTTCTTCGCTTGAAATTTGGGATATATTTCATATGCAAAATTTGTTGCATCTTAATTAATTTTAGTACTTTTTCTATAGGTTTTGCAGGAACTCCTGCAGCCAATGTTTTTAAGAAAGTGGCTACGGGTGCGTGGGGCATCCCCCTTCGAAATGATTTATACCACACATCAAGTGATGCGAGCTTGTTTTCTACCTCATTGCCCGTACTTCCTCATGAAAAGGGTATGTATACAAGCTATTGTTACTACACATGATTTGTATTGGCAGGAACCATCTATAATTAAACACACCTGTTTCTGGGCTTGCAGTAAACTTGAATGATTCAGAGTATCATGGCCAGTCTGTTGATGATGGTTCACCTGATCTAGACAAGCTTTGCCTAGAAGATGAATTGAAGGATCCATTTGATGATGTTGAAACAAATGCAATAGGGAGCTTGCTTCCTGACGATGATGAGCTTCTGGCTGGCATAGCCGATGATTTTGACTTCAGTAGGCTGCCCAGTCAAGTGGAGGATTTGGAAGAGGATGATGTCTTTGGCAGTGGTGGGGGGATGGAGTTGGACTTGGACCCACAAGAGAGCTTTCGCATTGGAATTTCAAAACTAAGCTTCTCAGATGGGATAGCAACTAATGGGATTGGCCACTATGCTTTTCCAAATGGTGTGGGGACAGTGGCTGGAGAACACCCCTATGGGGAGCATCCTTCTAGAACATTATTTGTTCGAAACATCAATAGTAATGTGGAGGATTCTGAATTGAGATCTCTCTTTGAGGTAGAATTAAGATTCAGATACATCTTAGCTTCATTTATTTAATCATCTCTGCAGAGTCACATATATCACTTGTTTGGTCACAATGATGGCTTTTTTTAACTGCTTGTTTATAGTCAGATTAACATTCCTTCCGTATTCAGTAATAGGAATTCTCATCTCTTTAATAAACTCTGTTAAATGTTTCATCTGTAGTGAAGAAATTGTGTTTCTCCAGAGTTAGTGACCTAGGAGTCAAATTCGTTTACATCTTACCCCTGAAGGGTATAAGCGGTGGTTGTTGTTTGCAAGATTGAGGTGACACATGATTTGTTTCCGTTGTTATTGGCTTATTATAAATATTTTGTAGCCTTTCAGAATCTTAATAAGAAACAGCTGTTAATTTTTTTCCCAAAGGTAAGTGCTCCACGTAGCTTCTTGATTTCTCCTTTTCTCTATGGTATGCACTATGTATTTTTATGTTCTGCTGCTCTCTTGTTACCTTCCCTTTCCATTTCTTCTTTTAATTTATCTCTGTAGCCACTCGATGTCTAGATGCACTCCTACTTTCTAATTTCATCTCCCATTCAAGCTAACTTCTTCCCAACGCCCGCAAAAGCGAGGGTAAATGAGCAAATGTCTAAGGGCTGGGATTTGGACTTCGTTCTGAGGGTATCAGCTCCTGAGAATTATTTGGTTTTGAAAAGTCAACTCAACTTTCATATGTAGACATGTATGACTTTAATTACGAGTAAATATAGTGACAATGGTCCATTTATATGCCTGTACATTGAATAAATCAACAATTGTTTGACTTGATTGCTGATCAGCATGGTGTGATGACCTTTTAATTTTTGCAGCAATATGGCGATATCAGAACGCTGTATACTGCATGCAAACATCGTGGATTTGTGATGATTTCATACTATGATATTAGAGATGCTCGAGCTGCAATGCGTGCATTACAAAATAAGCCATTAAGAAGAAGAAAGTTGGACATTCACTTTTCAATTCCCAAGGTTTAAATAAATAAACTAGTTATGCTTTCACTTACTTTTATTATTTGGTTATTTATCTGAAGTATATTTGTCATACTGAATGTCAGGATAACCCTTCGGAGAAAGACATAAATCAAGGAACACTTGTAGTTTTCAATTTGGATGCATCTGTGTCAAACGACGAACTTCGTCGGAAATTTGGGGCTTATGGAGAGATCAAAGAGGTGCCAATATTTGAAGAATTTGATTGTTGCTTGTACTACTTTTACATGTCCATTTGTTTTGATAAGATGTTTTCTGTCTCCTTTCAAACTACAGATAAGAGAAACACCACATAAACGGCATCACAAATTCATTGAATTCTATGATGTTAGAGCAGCAGAGGCAGCTCTTAAAGCACTAAATAGGAGTGATATAGCTGGAAAACGTATTAAGCTTGAACCGAGCCGCCCTGGTGGAGCCCGTAGAAAGTAAGTCTGTAAATTTCTAGATTTTGCAATCTATTGTGATTACACATTCTTTGTCCTCAAACTATCCTCTGGTTAAATCTTTGTTATTATAACTATCTTTTGTTGTGAAAAGAGTATATAAATTACAACATTTTGAATGATTATATTTAGGCATTAATTAGCAAGACTAAGTTTGGAAACTTCTGCACTTCCTATCATCTTTGGGTATGAATCTTCAACCAGTGACTCGTAGAAATGGGAAAATGACATGGCTTAGTTCTTACTTGACATTTTTAAAGACAATATAAAACTTGACTGTTGGTTATTTTACAATTAAAAGCTGATGCTGAATGAAAATTATTATAACTCCAATAACTAGAATTTTAAGATTTTACCTGATTATGGAAATGCCAAGTTCCAATTTAAGACTGCTTCTTTTCCAATTCTTCATTGGCGAGTGCAATTGTCCTACTTTGTTCCTTATTTAAAGCATGAGGGTCTTATTGTTGAAAGAGTGAAACATCCAGGAGAATACAAATAACTCATAGGTGGAGCTTTTAAACTAATATATGTAGGATGGTGTTGGTTCTGGCAATTCTTACTGAAGCTGCTTCTTTGAACATCCCAGTTATGTCTTTTCGATATTTCATTGATTTCGATACCAACTCACTATATGTTTCTTTTTCTTTTCATTTTGTAGAGTACTTATGCAAGAAGCCTTTTCTTTGACTGTCCAAGTTTCTTATATCCTCTAATTATGCAACTTCCCTAGTTACCTTCATTATTTTATCAAACTTTTTTCTCATATTTGTTTTAGTACAACATTTTCATCCAACAAATTTCATGTTTTATCGATGGAACTGATAATAGAGCTTGAAGTTGAGGATCCTTTATCTTTAGCTTGATGCCGCAACTAAGTCAAGAGCTCGAACAAGACGAAGCTCGAAGTTTTAGACATCAAGTAGGTTCCCCCGTGGCTAACTCTCCTCCAGGTAAGAGAAATACTTGTTTTTTTTTCCCTGAAACTTAACCCTTATTTTTTTTTGTCTAAATTCCTAGTTTGCTGTGTTGGAATTACATGTTTTTCAGCTCATTCGGCATTACTTTCATGGCAGGTAATTGGACAAAATTTGGCAGCCCTGTTGAGCAAAATCTATTGCATGGTCTTAACATGGCCCTTGGAACTTTAAGTCCTGTAAATGGAAGTACTTTGCCTGGGTTGGCTTCTATTCTTCCTCGTGTTTCCAACCCTGCAAAAATTGCTCCTATTGGTAAGGACCAAGGAAGGGCTAACCAGGTCAGTCAGTTACTTACTAACACAAGCTCAATGCAAGGATCAACACATCAGCATTCTTGTTCCTTCCCTGACCAAAAATTAAGCATAAGTCCTGTACCTCTTTCTGCTTTTAGTGATTCAAACTCCACGACATCTGTTATTGAAACATTATCGGGTCCTCAATTTCTTTGGGGAAGTCCTAATCAATACCCCGACCATGCTAGTACAGCTTGGCAGACTCCATCAGTCGCATTTTTGGATCCTGTGGACCTGGACAAGCCTTTCCTCCTGCAAGTCGAAATGGTGCTTTCGCAAATGTTCACCATCACCATCATGTAGGTTCAGCCCCCTCTGGTGTTCCTCTTGAGAGGCATTTTGGCTTCTTGCCTGAGTCACCAGAAACATCCTATTTGAATCAAGTTGCTTATGGTGGAGTAGGTTTAAACCGCAACACAGGAAGTTATATGATGGGTATGTGTGCTCCTACAGCTTTGGGTGCAAGTTTTGGCCTTCAAGGCAGTATTTCTGAAACTGGTTCACCTAGTTTTAGGATGATATCATTCCCAAGGCAAAATCCTATGTTCCTGGGTTCTTATTCAGGACCAGGAACAGTGAATGGTGATGGATTTGCAGAGCGTGGTCGAACTCGGCGAGTTGAGAATAGTGGGAGCCAAATAGATAGCAAGAAGCAGTATCAGCTTGATTTGGAAAAAATTATTAGTGGAGAGGATACCAGGACTACTTTAATGATAAAAAATATCCCTAATAAGTAAGAATAATTAACCAATGCCTTAAATTAGTTATCAACAAAATTAGTTATCAAGTATAACCAAGGCAAGTGCTGAACATATCTGTTACCTTTTGCCCATTTAGGTACACTTCAAAGATGTTGCTGGTTGCTATTGATGAAAATCATCAGGGCACGTATGATTTTCTCTATCTGCCAATTGATTTTAAGGTAATTGTGTGTTGAAGCAAGTTCTTATGATTGTTTAACTAGGCAATTAAGGTGTATTGACAGATGAAGGTATTTGGTTGCAGAACAAATGCAACGTGGGATATGCCTTCATCAATATGGTGTCTCCTTCACACATCATTCCTTTCTATGAGGTTCATTTTGGTCCTTTGATTATGGCATTAATGAATTTGCCAGTGTTATGCATATACATCCTGTATGCTGCCTCCATTACACCATTAAAATATTTGCAGGCCTTTAATGGGAAGAAGTGGGAAAAGTTTAATAGTGAAAAGGTTGCGTCACTGGCATATGCACGAATCCAGGGCAAGGCTGCCCTTGTGGCTCATTGTCAAAATTCAAGCTTAATGAACGAAGATAAGCGATGCCGTCCAATTCTGTTCCATTCTGAGGGTGAAGAGACTTCTGATCAGGTGCTAATAGTGATCTTGGATTTTGCTCCTGAAATTCTTTAATTTTTAGCAGTATAACTATGACAGTCTGTTCTACTTTTAAATAGTCCTAGTGAACAGTGTCAATGTGAGTTCTTTTGGAGAAACCACATGATTACTTTGATATAATGTCTAGCTAACCCAGTTTGATATCACATCTCGATTTATGTGCCCCATTTACTTATTTGAGTATTTAAGCAATCAGATGATTGTATATCTACTTACGAAATATATATTCTGGTCAGGACTTTTAATCAACACAATAGTTGAATAATGCCATAAGAAAATATCACCCGACTGTATCATCCTACACTGATTACAGCTAATTTTCGAATTTCAGAAAATAATTGGAATAATAGCTATGTAATATGTTTTATATGATGTTATCTAGTTCGATCTAATGATTCTGGAATGTCATTGAGTCAATCACATTTGAGTGCGTTTGGATCAAGATGCAGAGAATCTACAAGCTATTAAATGCAAAGAATTGGCTTTAGAAAAATGGGCATGACCCAAAGCAATGACAATGGTTCTGCCTTTTCACCGCTTTTATGTCCTAACAAAACCCTGTACAAAATAATCTAATTCAGTTTTAGAGTTTTTCTGTAAAGAGTAGATTGCGGTGTCCACATGATATTTTAAATTTCAGGATTCAGGTGTGTAGTAAACTGCTAATTGCTTTCTTTGACTTTTGTGTATGTTATGGTTTCCAGGAACCTTTACTATCAGGCAATCTAAACATATGTATCCGTCAGCCAGATGGATCTTACTCCGGGGATTCATTGGAGAGCCCGAAGGGCAGTCTGGACGAGAAGAATTAACCGTGATCATTTTACTCTTAGCCTTTAAGTGGTGGCTAAGAGCGCTAACATTTGCGTAGGTATTTTCAAATGTACAAATTTGGAGGAGATTCCAAGGAACAAGCATATAATTCCTTGAATGATGAGCAGTATCCACTTTTGGGCCATGGATACTGCATAATATCATATCAGAAGAAGCAGAGAGCATTTTGTTCATATCTAGGGCAAGAAATTGTCATTAACCAAGGAGAAGAAAATGAGGTGCAGCATTTTGTTGAGAACTGAAGTCAAGTGACTCTGCAGCTGATGCGTACTCATCAATTTGTGCTGATAACCCTTCTTCGGAAGTCTCTTTAAATCTTAGTTTCATTTCACCTCATTTTGTACCGTGACTTGGTGGCCACTTGCATACATTATTTATATATTCATATGCATATATATCTGTTTGATTATCTGGGATCAAGGGCTGTTTACCAAAATTGTATAGAAAGGGAGATGAACAGACCCTAATGTCCGATATAACCCTGTGATATTGGGTCAGTTGAGCAGTCAATTTGTGAATGTCAGTCACTACTATGTATATTATTGTAAAGGTTTCTCTCTTTTCATCGTACTCCCGTGCCCACATGCATATACAAGCAAATAGAATTTGGGCCTACATACATTGACTGGCAGTGCCAGTGGCACAAAGTTAGTGATGAGGATTCAAGTCCTTTGTTATGGTAACTGTCGGTTGCTATCGTTCTTATTGGTAAAAGAATAAGGTAACTTTTTTTGTGCCAATCCCATTGGGGCCATGAGATTGACGGGTAGTTGATGGAAAATGACACATCAGTAAAACTTTGTTGATGTAAAATTAAACTTTAGTTACAATTGTAATTCACTATAGTAAGTTAACAATTAGGAACCGACTCCAGCTTACCCTATTCCTATACGCTTCTTATGTTGCCACTCTATCAAGATTTTGAAAACAAGCCTTTTGGTATGTTTCATGCAGCATGGTTTTAAGTATGATGTAAATTAAAATTTACAACGATTAATAGGCATGAAAAATATTTGCCAATCATAAAGATGGAATGAAAAAGTTACATACGTAAGAAGGCAAGTTTCAACATCACGAGGATATCAGAGTTTCTCCTTATCCAACATATTGGAAATGGATTCCTAGAGATCTCCTTCCTCTTGATCATAGAAATACATGGACCCTTTCAAATTTAAGTATCTCATTCAAATTTGTAAAGCTTCGGCAATGGACCCTGCAAGACTCAATACCTCAAATAGGGGTTGATTTCTAATAGCTTTGACAGTCTGGGGGCATGAATCCGTGATCCAATCATCCAAAAGTAGGAAAATGCCTTCTCAAAACCTGCTAAAGGAACAGGTGGAATCTCATCATACAGCTATCTTTACAAGTTCAAATGGAAAAGTAAACAAATAAAAAACATACAAGGTAACAGAAAAGGCTTTTATGGGTTGATATCTTGTATATTTGTAGTAAAAGAAGGCAATCCATTTTGAGTTTAGAAATAGTTAGTATAGAAAGGGTTGAAGCTTCTGACCATTATTCTTATGTATGAATCGCTCCCACGAGCGCTTAGGAAACACGCCATGGGTTACATATGCACTCACTTTTGCTGCACCATGGGCTGCCAAAACTTTCTGAAGAACAAAGAGCAGAAAACAAAAGCCTACCCTCAGATTTCATGTCTTAATTCAACATAATCAATGTTAAACATTCAGATCCCGATGAACTATTCAACATCGAAGCATATACTAAGCGTTACTGTTGCAGACATATGGCAAAGTCACATAAACACATAATTCACCATAAGGGCAATTGTGCTTCCAGAAGAGAACTATATCAAAAACTGATGTTAATTCTTTGCAACCAATTTCCCATGCCAAGATTATATGATAAGGGCCTATAAATAGTATGATAGTTGACGCCTGGCTTCTTCCTCAAATTCCTGTCATTGAATCTTAGAGCCTTATTAAAAGACAAATAGGGCAGTTAAAGTTGAACTTTTGCTCTGAATCTTCTCATACACTAGCAATCACCACAGTGAGTATCTCTGTCTGGATTCTACTAGATGGGAGGAAGGCAAACATCTTTTAATATAGAGGGGGAAAAATATCAGTTTCCACAAAGAAATAGAAAAGGATGCCACAACAGACAGCTCAAGCAGCTGATATTTAAATAAAGATCACTTTAGCTAGAGCTCATTAGCAAACTTTAGAAATCCAATTGAGCATTCATTTAATTGAAGTCACTTATTATCACGTCTTTCCAGTCTCCTAAGTTTGACTGCAAACTCTCAAGCCTCCTTTTAATACTTCAAAAATGTTTCATTCAGTGTGGAAAATGTTGCTATATTCTACACAAATAAAAGAATGGGAATGAAAAACAGGGTGAAAGCATCAATGCTATGGCTAATTTGTACTAACGTGGGTAATTATAGTCTACATCATAGAAAATTTTCTCTTTGCTTTTTCCCCTCATCCTATATACAGGAACATTTACAAATAAGTTTCAACAACAGATTTATAAAACAAGGGATTGCAGGATAACTTCAAATCTTACTTGGCATTCAATTAGCGTGCCTCCAGATTGCACCAAATCATCAACAATAACAACATGGTAACCAGCAGGATTTCCCTCCTTTAGACGAACTATCCTCTTATCCCCTTCACGAACCTTTGTGCACACTACCTGAAAGTTGGAAACTTTAGTTATGCGATGAAATGATTGTAATATTAAATTCAGGAACCATAAAGTACAAACTAACCACAGGAAACTGATCTAACAGTTTGTGGAATCGCTTCCAAGCGCCATCATCTGGAAAAGCTACAACAATCTGCAAAAGTTCAGATTGCAAGCAATGAACTACCCTTAATTTCCAAAAGAACTATCCTTCTTGCATTCTCAGTGGAGATGACAAGGTTGATAGTAACAGGAGCAAGAGGAAGTAATTTCTAGAATCCCGAACAAGAACAATACATTTCAGGAAGACAAGCACCGTCATGAATACCTTATCAGCATCAGGAAGCTGATGAAGACGTTGCTTCAACAGAGGGATCCCAGTCTCAAACAAAGGCAAAACGTGGTCTCCAAAATAAAATCGTTCCTGCAACAAAAGGTTCATTGAAACATAATTATTTAGCAACTCGATATCTGACAACAAGATTCAGAAAGTGGTCCAAAGCTATATGAACAAAAGTGAAAAGATGAGATATCTCAGTGCTTTTCAAGTCTTGCATAAGTTTATGTATTTAGAGTTTAACATCTAATTTAACCCATGCATTTTAACTCCAATTCTACACAAAGATTAGCAGGCCATCCAATGATAGAATGAAGACTCCTAAATAGATCAACAAAGAGTTCGAATCCGAGATATGCACCATTTTTTAAAATTCTATATCAGGAGACATATAAAGTATCATGATTCCCGTAAAATCCATTTATTGTTCAATGATTTAGTCAAAATGTATAAACAGGAAGAGGAGAAACAAAATAATTGGAGAATAGCAAAGATCACCCAATAACAGGAGACAATTGCAAATGATTGCATGCAAGCCCATGGGTGATTTAGCACAATGTGAACTTCTCCTTCCAATCTCTTAATCAGCCAAGTAATTTTCCAAATGATCTCACTTTCAATGTCAAAAATTTCAAATTGAGAAAAGATAGTCTTTTGCTGCATTGCAAAATAAGTTAAGTAAATGCATGAAGAAAGCCACCCTTCGACTATCCTTTTCCTTAAAACTAGCTCTTGACTGGTAAAACCTTAATAACAAGTAAAATTTTAATAACATTGTTCAAGAAATTTTGCAGAGGTAACAGGCCACCACTATGTCAAAGGTAGATCTAGTGGAAAACTCAACACAATGATTCTGGAGTAAAGTAACTGTCAACAAATGTAAATGAATGTCCAAACATACTACACCAGTCCGGACGTATTGGAAAAGCCAAAACTAATTGAATAACCATGAGATCAGGAAAAATGAGAACACATATAGAACATTACTAGAAGTCTAGATAAATAATGATTTTAGTTTAGGCTGAGACATTGGAAAAAGGAAAACCTGAAGGGCATGGATGTCATAGATGACAAGGCTAGTGGGGCCACCCCTTGATATTGGTATATTTGACAATATCCTTGCCATGGTAAATGCAGTTGCAACATCGCCTTCTTCTTCCATCCTCTCAAAGGAGCCAGTAGGAAAGAATGGCAGAACCAGTGTAAAAGAAGCAACAAAAAGGCGCGGAAGTGCATATATTACAGACAGTTGTTCAAATATAACTGCCGGAGAACTAAATGATGCAAGAAATGCAACATGCTGACCGCGTATGTCATGCGCATTGTTTATATAAAGGTTTGGAAATCCGTCGTCAAAGTTCCTACCAAATTCAAGAATGTTCCATCAATAATAACTCTTATGTAATAGATAACTCTTACGTAATAGTGATCCTCTTCAAAAACAAAACTATACTTAAAACTTTTTAATCTTTAGTACAATCAACCTAACAGTTACAAAAAATTTATTCAATTTTCATATGAAAGCAGAGACCTGTTTTCCAAATCAGATGTTCTGTTAGTGCTGGTAAACAGGATCTCCAACAGAAGAACTATAAATCTGTTCTCACCTAAAGTTTAATATTTTTATCTAAACTTGCATGCTAAAATCTCCATTCACATCTACTCAAGAGAAAATGCTGAAACTTTATATTTCAACTTTATAATGTTAAGACAAAATGGCAAAAACATGAGTATATCAGAAATGTCCAAATCATAACAAGGCCATAATATCTATTGAAAAATACGATACCATTCACATATGTATAGATTTGTGCGAGAGACAGAAGGTGCACCTCCAGTTAATTGACTGCAGCGTGATGAGGTCAGATTGAGCAGCAATCTTCAGTGCAATGTCTTCACATTCAATACAGTAGAAGAGAAGCACTTGTTTCTTCCTCTTTTGGTGCTGCTGTAGCTTGGTTTGTACTTGCATCTCAGCGTTTTCCCCCATTTGAGCTTTTAACTATTAGCTACAAGAAGCAAGTACAGAAAGATTACAACTGTTAGTCTGAACTGGTTTGCTGCTCTGAAAGAAGTAAAATTATTGGTCCTTGAGTGAACAGAGGAGAATTGAGAAACCAACGGTTTCGATTAGAAACAGAGTAGTTAGTAAGAAAAGTCCAATACGAGTTACTGTTCTCAAAGAGGGAAAAAGTAGAGAATTTCAGCCCTAGCACCACACCCCGTCCATCCAAATGCAGACAGAAGGAATAGATACAAATTACCATATACTGAAATCATAAAGTACAGTAAACAAGTTTCATTCCACGGTTCCAGGGATTTTCGGCCTTGAGCCTCTACAAATAAGGACTTGAGCTCTTAAAGACAAATATAGCTTATCCCGTGGTTTGATACTAAGAACTCATCGGCTGTAACTCTAGCGTGCAAGATTCTTAACTGTTTCAGTGAAAGTAAACAATCAAATGAACAGCTATTTGATGGTTTCTTAAATATAGCCCCGACTCTTAAAAGCAAGACACCAATTGTTATCACTGACAACAAGCATTTTGCCCAGAGAAAGAAGTAAATTTTGATGGGTTCAGTTCATTAAAACAAAACTTATGAGAGCCGTTAGTCAACCAAACCGCAGATTAAGTAAACCCATAAGGCAAGAGAGTTGATAGACACAGAAAAAATGAAAGGAAAAAGAGAGGAAGTGGCGTACACACTGGAGAGCAGAATTTCGAGGAGCGCTGTCAAAGGATAGGAGCAGACGCAGACACACCACAAGCGAGGGTGAGTTAAATTGAAAACTGGTCTTCATTAATTGCTGATTTTCTCTGTCTTTATTCCTCTTTTTCTCCTTTTGTCTTTTCTGTGTCATATACATACATACATACGCATGTTTGTTTTAACTTAAAAATCAAAACAATATTATTTTGAGAGGTTAAACCAAAATGGCATTGTTTTGAAAAGAGAGTTATAGTTTCTTAGGCAATAAAGTAAATTTTTGTACCGAACTAAAAATGGTACAAAATTATAAAGTTTAATATTAATTGTTGGCACTGGCATGATTGATCTGGCTAGTATTTAAAATATCATCTCAATATCAACCAATAATGTAAAATTTAAAAAATTGAGAGACTGATTTGTAAAAAAAAAATTAAAACTGGTGGTCTATCTCTCATTTTACTCCTCTCTGCTCAGTGGTCCTACACCAACATTGTCTCCAATCCCCCTCATGCAAACATCACAGTAGTTGTGGGTCATCAATGCCCGGCAAGTCGCGCCATCGCCTACAATCGCACCGTGTTTCAATCTGCCACCATCAGACCGCTTGTCCAACTGCACATTACAAGCCTCCATCTTTGGTCGAACCGCCTGCCACTCTCTCCAGCTGCCATTGCCATTGCACCTTTGGTCCTTTGGTTGCTGCAAGTTGTCTTCTCTAGTTCAGCTACTCGCCTGGATATATTGCAATCTATTGGTCAAGATTTCCAATTTTTTAGATCTAGATCTTGACCTGACCCAAAATTGACCCGAACCAACCCGACCATCACTTAATTACAATTACTAAATTTTTTATTGTGTTTTAAGTTGCTTGTTTTTGCTTTCAATTCCAATTGTATTGTATTTTGATTGTGTCAAGTGTGTTTTGTAAATGGTTTATAAAATATGTATTGAATAATTTGAGTTTGAAAGTTGAAATTATTTGTGTGAATTGGTTCAATTTTAATGACTTTCATGCATTGTAAATTTATAAATAAATGAGATCAAAATAATATTGTATATGAATTATAGAAGAACATTTAAGTATTGTGAATTTGTGATTTGTGATTTGTGAATTTCGTATAATTCAAAAATATGTCATATTTTTTGTTATTTTAATAATCATAAAAATGCGATCAAAATTAATTCATTAAGCTGTTAATTTGTTAATTAATTTATATGAAACATATAATTCACTAATTATTGTTTGAATATAAAAAATATTTAATATATGATTAATTATTTAAATCATTATCATCATCAACACCCAGTTGACGCTCACGTTAACGCGAAGTCTGGAGAGGTCTCATAATGTGCAACCTTATCCTTACCTAAGTAAAGAGGTTATTTCCTATAGACTTACATGCAAATGTGATATGAAGATTTATTAAAAAAAGGTAATAATAGAAAATTTTAAAATCAAATAATGCTAGCTTTAAAATCTTCATTAGGAGATGCAAGATTAGAAAACAAAGTTTGTAGGAAATAGCCAGACAAATATATGTGGTATGTTGCAAATTTATGAAAATTTGTATAAATTATAAAAATAGAAAAAATTAATAGTAAAAGATTATGAGATTTTTTTAAATCATCAACATCCAGTGGAATCCTGCACACACACGAGATCTAGAGAAATTTGATGGTACGCAACCTTACTCCTACCGAAATGGAGAGGTTATTTATGATAAATTCATATGCAAATATGACATGAAGATATTAAAAAAGTCAAATAAACGTAAAAAAAGAAAAAAAAACTTAGAATAAAGTAGTAATAAAATTAAAATAAAATAATAACAACTTAAAAAAAGTTATAAATCTAAAGATGAAGTTGTAAGAAAAGAGCAAGACAAATATACCTGATATGCAAAGTTCTGCGTATACCTGATATCCTGGAAAGTTCTACTTACCATTTCTTTGACTTGTGTGTGTCATCTTTGTCGCGCATGTATCCATCATCCCCTTCCTTACCATTGTGCTTTTCTTTCGGAACATCAATACACCATCAAATATAAATCATAAACAATCATAAATGATAAACTCAACGTCAATAAACCTGCATAGAGCAAGTTATAGACTTGCTCACATCTAGACCAAAAAGAAGCAAGTAAAGCAGGAGAAGAAATACCCAGAACCAGAAAGCAACATATGGAAACAAGAACCAAACAAATAGAAACAAAATAAGAAGGAGAGCAAGGAAGAAGATCGAGGATAACCTTGAGATAGGTCTAAATGCCATGTCAACCTAACAACCCAAAAATCTCGTCTCATACAGCAAGAAAAGGAAGCCCCAAAACCCACCTCTCAACCAAACATTGCTCCAGACCCAGAATAGCAAATCAACATCATAGACCAAAAAAAAAGACACAACGACCACATTAAAACTCGCCATAAAAAAAACTTAGAGCATTTTGAGAATATCCTCAGCTTTACTAGAAGTAAAAGCCCCACTTCCTCTAAATTAAGCACCATCATAACTCTAACCTCCGCCAATAAAGCATATCTTCGAGACCTCACACCTAATCCCACAAGTTTATCACTCAAATTTAACTTGCATCCAATAGCACTTGTGAACTCTCCATTACCATCAAATAACAACAACACCTCATTATTAATACGCAAACCATTCAAAGTAAGCTATAAACATCATGAGTCCCATTTCCCATTTTATAGTATTGAGGCAAAAAAAGTGAGGTTAGAGACTTCTAACACAAAATTATGGCCTCCACAAGTGAGTGTGCGCTTGAAGCATTCACTTGAACCATGGTCCTCTACTTCAACGGAGCAAAAGGTTAAATCTCTACTACTTTGAAGCTTTGACAGAGTGAAAGATTAGAGAAAGACATGATTTTTTTTAGAACAAAGAGTATTTGTCTTTGTGAACAGAAAAGTGAAATATCTAACAGAAGAACACGACGGTGGTGGGAGGCAGAGCATTCGGTGAAGATTTAAATATAAGATATTATATATAATTAAATCATTTAATACATATAATTAAGTTAAGAAAATTAAATGTTTGTATTTTTATATTGTTTATTATTGTCATTAGGAAATAAATTGCAAATATTAATCTTATCTTATGAGTAGCAAATACACATTCGTCAACTTATCTTATAGGTAGTTAAATATATATTTTTAGAAATAAAAATGTATTAATTAATTAAGGGTTAGCATAAAAAGGAGTCTGCCACAAAGACCCCTTAATACACTGATACAACTCTATTGAAACTAAAAACATTACAACATAAAGACGAAGCCAAAGCTATATCGTTAATATAAAAATGACAATGCATAAGGAATAAGCTAATAACCCTCGAGTATCATTGTACAATTTGGGCATAATTGACTTCTAATTTCTAAAATCTTTCATAAGCTTCTCGATTCAGATGGGAGCAGTGCAATCTCATCTGGCAAGGGTGGAGACGTGGGTGATTGATTCTTCTTCTCCTTCTTTGTTCATTGTCAATGGATCTCTACTCAAGTAAGCCTCGTCTTTAGGATCGCTACATTTCTTAGCGATTTAGGGCACAGATGATCTTATTCCTGAAATCATCAGATATGTATATTCAAAGGAGTATGCAATTCACACCGAGGAGTTTTCTTTTAGGTAGATGTCTTAACTTGAGTTGTTCTTTTCTGCTATTTAGTGTTCATGGTACCCCCTCTTTCTGACCTAGGCGTATCTATAAAGAAGGTTGGGAAAGGAAAAGGAGTACTACTCGACTTTCAACAGGTGAGTAACTCACCTCCATTACCTTGAGAAGGCATGCTTTGTATTTGTATTCTTGAAAGAATGACTGTGTTCTTGATTCCTAAACAATAGTTTAGGTTGAACTCTGGTTATGCTTTACTGAGTATTTAGGTGAGGGGTCTAGATTCTTCATGTGATAGCTATTCCTCAGCTACAATGAGAGTTCAACTGATTTATAATCAATTGTTCTCTTATGCTAGCAATAATAAGCTCTATAATACAGTATAGGGTAGTAGCTTTCTGTTCAAACCTTCTGTAGTTCCTTTCCTTCTAGATAGCTTGATTGTAAGTAGCCATTGTGATTAGAATAACCACTCTATCAGATTTAGAGTCCTGTAGATTAGGTAACTCCAGTAGTAATTTAGAGAGTTTGTTCGAAATTGGATCAGCAACACTGAGTCTTGAGATTTTTTCCAAATTTCTTTAGAGAAATTGCACTCAAAGAACAGATGGTCCCTTGTTTCTTCCTTTAGATTACATAGAACACAGATCTTTGAGAAGGGTAGGAAATGCAGCCTGTCCATTGTGCTTAGTTGGTTCAGCATTACTAACCAGAGAAGAAAGCTGGTTTTAGGAATAAGAACTTTATTCCATACCATAGAGAACCATCGCACTCTATTGGTTATCCCATCCTTCAGTTTTTTAGCTTCCTTTAGTGTTATTTCTGAAACTCGAATCACTTTCCATAGATAAGTATCCTTTTCTCCAGAACTTGTGAAATGAGGAATGAATAGAAGTCTAGTTTCTCTAATTGATAATGACCATCCTCTATTTGTGATTATTTCTTTGAGCTTATTATTCATAGAAAACCTTACCAGTAGGGTTCTAGCCAATTGCTTTTGAAATAAAGCTCCTTGCCCAGTCCAATTATTATGCCATAGAGCAAAATTTTCTCCAGTCCCAATTTGACAGGAAATGTTTTGTTGTACTTCATCCTTCATTTTCAAAATTTGGTTAAAGAACCAAGTGTGACTGTCCTTCAATTTTAAAGCCCAAAAACTCACCTCCTTTAATATGTAAATATGAATCCATTTGATCCATATTAATTGCTTATCATTAAGGATTCTCCAGATTCTTTTAGTCGTAAGTAGTCTATTTTTTATGGTGATTGATTCCAGACCTAATCCCCCCTCTTCTTTTGGTTGATAGATACATTTCCAGCTGACTTTTTCTTTCCCTTTCTCCCTATTCTTATTCCCCCATAGGAACTGCTTTATCATTCTTTCTATGGTTTTGGTAAGCCCTTTGGAAAGAAAAACATAGGAGCACCAGTAAGTTTGCATTGATGAAATAACTGACTTCAAAAGTTGAAATTTCCCTCCATGAGATAGAACTCTGTTAGTCCGTGAACCCAATATTTTCTGAATTTTTAATAGAAACTAGTACGTGAATTTATTAATTTAATTTTGACACGTATCTTCTTTTATTTTTACAGATAAATTAAAGGAAATCCAAGTGTTTTTGATAAATTAACTACTTCAATAAGTTTTAATGATCCAACTTGGGCTCATACTAGATTAGTTCTCAGAATGAGGAATCATATCATTTATTTGTTTTATAACAAGCATTTAAAAGGCAGAGAAATTACCTGACTATATAAGCATTTAGCTGGGGTAAAAGGTGATGCATAGCCTTGTAAAAAGTTTATTTATGATATGAAATGACATATGAAGACTTTACTTGAAGAGTATTAACATGAAAAAGATAGAAGGCAAAGACTGAATTATGAAATTGGAAGTGAAAATTATTTTGTTGGTGTTTAGGATGACAGTGGGAATGTTGAAGGTGGTAATATTCCTCCTCAATAAAAAGGGAATGTTGTACCAGATGTTAGGAAAATAATAAGACAAATGTCTAATTTTTTTCACTATGAACAACTTTTAAAGCTCAGCCTTCAATCTATAGTACATTGCAATCTAAAGAAGCGGCTCATAATGTAGGTATGACAATAGTTAGATGGTGGTATGATTCAGGTATAAAATTCAATACTTCTCAGTCATATTATTATTAGTCTATGATAGAAATTATTGTCCCTTATAGTCCAGGATACAAAGCTCTTTTAATTGATGACCACAGAGGTAAACTTTTGAGTAGTTTTGTTTATGAACTTAAAAGCTATTTGGATGAAAAAATGACTCAAGCTACTTTTGAGTGTTCAATCATATAAGATGGTTGGAAAAATGGAAGACATAAGTCTAACGTTTTGAGATCCGTATCGTACCAGCTGGATAACAGTATGGTGATAACTAACCTCGGTACCAGCCAAAAATACTGGCCAGTACCGGGGTTTTCTGTTGGGTACTGGTCGGTACCCAACATACCAGAAAATACTGGTCGGATCCAAAAAATTTGGAAAGTTTGAGGACCTTTTTGCAAATTTGAAATTTTTTTAACCCTAAACCTAACCCATCCCTGACCCCGACTGTTGCCTCTCACCCCCTCTCTCTCACTCTCTCGCAGTCTCTCTCGCTCTCACCTCTCTCTCGCCACCGTTTTGCTGCCTCTCACTGTCACGCTTGTCTCATCTCCGTCGCCGCTTCCTCTCTTCCCTGGTTGTCTTCTCTGGCCCTCCCCAGTGCTTGTATCACTCTCCTCCTCGCCTTATCCTCATCGAAGTCGCAATCTGGGTTTGTTTTTGGCGTCCCCTGAAGATCCACTGCACCACCGTAACACCACAACAAGTCATCGCCCAACATGGCACCACCGAGCCACCGACCCTCCAACGTGTCTATGAAGGTGGACAACCTGAAAACCTGAAGCAACAACCCGAAGACCCAACAGTTTCAAAATTTTTTTGGGGTTTGTTGATTATGTTTCTCTTCAATGTTGTTTGTTGTTTCCAAAAATTGCTAGTAAACGTAAATTACAAATTTTTTTGTGATGTGGATTGGATTGGATTTGGATTTGTGTTGATGAATTTGGGAGTTGGCTTGGCTGTCAGTGGGTGGAGGTTGAAGTTGCTGTCACAGTTTTGGATTAGTGATTTGTGAATTGTTGTTTTTTTGGAATGTAATTGCTTATGGTATTGGATATTGGATTTGTGTATATGTGAAGTGAATTGGTTTGAATTTGATTTTGGAATGGAATTGTCGAAGTTGAAATTGTTGGATTGAATACGGTGGGATTTTGTTATTTTGTTATGAATTTCTGATATGAAAATTAGAATTGGAATTGAAAATGGATTTATAAAATAGGGTTAGTATGTAATTATGTATTATGCACGAGTGATTGTTAAAATTGAAAGTTGATAATTAACATTTAAACCTAAATGTAAAATTAATAATCAAATGTAAAATTGATAATCAAATGTGAAATTGTAAAATTGATAATCAAATTTTGTAAAATTGTAAAAAGTTAAATCATTAACTGATACATTGTTAATATTTGTGAAATGGTAATTTATTTTTAATGTTTGGTATTGAATTTACTCATTTAGGGAAAAAAAATTGGTTGAGTATAAAGAAGTGATGTAATGAATGTATCCGAAAAGAACTTTTTGTTGTCAAATTGTGAATATGTTGTAGACTTGTAGATTCCAATCATTTATACTTACATTTATTAATGTAAATTAAAAATTGTAAAAGCAACATATATATTTAAGAACGAATATGAAATGGTGTATATAATATTATGGTTTGTTAGAAATGAAAAGAAGATTCAAAGATTTAAATAAGGAAAAATTTTCAAAAAAGTTATATCCTTCAACTTGATCCATGTTATGAATAAATCTTTCAACTTGATGATCATGTTATAAATATATGTGTATGAACAACTGTATAAGATATGTCATGCATTATTTGCGAATTATGTAAATTATATCATACCCTTCAACTTGATCCTCATTTTTCAAACTTTGAATTGAAATTATTGGAAATTGTTGCAAATTCAATTGGAATTATAAATGGAAATGGAAATGGGATTATGATTGTTGGAATTGGAAATTGTTGTAAATGGAAAGGAAATTATGATTGTTTTGTGATTGTTGGAATTGGAAATGGAAATGGAATTATGATTATTTTGTGATTGTTGAAATTAAAAATTGAAGGAAATGGAAATGGAAATAGAATTATGATTGTTTTGTGATTGTTGGAATTGGAAATAGTTGTAAATAGAAGGCAATGGAAATGAAATTATGATAACTTTGTGATTGTTGTAATTTGGAATTGTTATAAATGGAAATCAAAATTATGATTGTTTTGTGATTATTGGAATTAGAAATTGTTGAAAATGGAAGGAAATGGAAATAAAATTATGATTGTTTTGTGATTGTTAGAATTGGAAATTGTTGTAAATGGAAATAGAATTATGATTGTTTTGTGACTGTTGGGATTGGAAATTGTTGGTTATTATTGAAATGAAAATGGAATTATGAATGTTTTGTGATTGTTAGAATTCGAAATTGTTGTAAATGGAAGGAAATGGAAATAAAATTATGAATGTTTTGTGATTGTTAGAATTGAAAATTCTTGTAATTGAAAATGGAATTATGAATGTTTTATGATTGTTGGGATTGAAAATTGTTGGTTATTGTTGGAATGAAAATGGAATTATGAATGTTTTGTGATTGTTGGAATTGGAAATTATTGGAAATTGTTAGGAATGAAAAAAACACTAGAAACAGCCTCCTTACAATATAGGAGTAAGGGTACGTACTATCAGGCCCCCCAAATCTTGCTTCATTGCTGGACTTCGGGGTATGATGATGATGATGATGATGTTAGGAATGAAAAAACAATATTGAATGTTTTGTGATTGTTGAGATTGGAAATTGTTAGGAATGGAAAAACAATAATGAATGTTTTGTGATTGTTAGAATTAGAAATTGTTGGAAATGGAAGGAAATGAAAATGACATTATGATTGTTTTGTAATTGTTGAAATTGCAAATTGTTGGAGTATGTTTTTTGTTACTGATTATATATGTTGAATGTTTTGAATTGTTAGCTTTTGACTTATACAGAATGAAATATATTATATAAGATGGATATGCATATTGTCATTGTGTACTGAAATTATGTGTTATTTATTTTTGTGTACAAACAAATGGAAGAAAGTTCAAATACTCCCAATCAACCAACTTCAGGAAGATATAGTGATCCAGTTTGGGCTCACGCTGGTATGATTCTTGGTCAAAAGAATGATACCATTTAATTGTTTTGTAACAAGCATTTGATATGTGGGTGAATCACCTTATTGAAAAGGCATTTAGCTGAGGTTAAAGGAGATGTGAAAGAGTGTAAAAAAGTAAGTCATGATATAAAGTGACAAATGAAAACATTACTTGATGAGCATCAATTTGAGAAAGATAGAAGGGAAAGATTGAATTTTAAAATTGGTAGTGGAAGTTCGTTTTCTAGTTTTCGCGGTGATTATGGAAATGTTGAAGGTGGAAGTGGTACTAGTAGTGGTACTGGTAGTGTTCCATCTCAAGATCATGAAGAATTTGATATGAGGAAGAGAAGAAGGCAGGTGACTAGTTTCTTTGCACCATGAACAACTCCTGGAGCCCAACCTTTAATTCGTAATGCAATGTAATCAAGAGATGTAACTCACGATGTCGATATGGCAGTAGCTAGATGGTGGTATGATACAGCTTCATCATTCAGTGCTTCTCAGTATTATTATTATCAACATATGATGGATGCAATAGTCTCTTATGATCCAAGATACAAAGGGCCATCGATTGGTGACTTAAGAGGTAAACTTTTGAGTTGTACTATTTCTGAAATTAGAAATTATTTGGCTAAAAGAAGAGTGAGTTGGGGTACTTATGGATGTTCAATTATGTGTGATGGTTGGACAAATATGAGACAAGAGCCTATTATAAATTTTTTGGTTTATTCTTCAAATGGCTCTATGTTGTTGAAATCTATTGATCCATCTGGCCTTATTAGAAATATTAAGACTTTGTTTGGGATATTTGATGAAGTTGTGAATGAAGTAGCACCAGATAACATTGTTCAATTTATTACTGACAATGATTCCACTTATAAAGCGGCAGGGAAAAGGTTGCAGAATACTTATAATTCATTTTTTAGATTCCTTGTACTGTACATTGCATTGACTTAATGTTAGAGAATATAGGGGATCCTAAGTATTTTCTTGTTATTGGTGAGACTATGCAGAAGGCTAAAAAGGTAACAAAATTCATCTATAATCGTGCATGGGTTTTGAATTTGTTGAGAAGGGAATTTATTAATGGTAGGAATTTGTGTCGTCCTATTGTGACAAGATTTACAACAAATTTCTTATCACTTTAGTATTTTGTTTCGATGGAGAAGGAGTTAAGGCAAATGCTTACAAGTGATAAGTAGGTTGCATCTCAGCATGCTAGGTCTAATGCTAGAGTGGAGGTTTGTAGTATTATACTGGAAGATAGAGAATTTTGGTCGTAATGTCAATTTCTTATCCGAGTTTGTGAGCCTTTGGTGAGGGTGCTTTGGTTGGCTAATAATGAAGAAAAACCAACAATGGGTTATATTTTTTATACTATGAAGAGAGTAACGGAAGCAATCAAGGCCAATATGAAAATAGGTCTTCTTTATACATACCATACCTCTCAATCATTAATGAGAAAAGGGAAAGACAACTTTCTTCTTGATTGTTTGTAGTTAGGGCATTTTCGAATCCTAGTGTGTATTTTAGACTAGATCTTATAAAGCAAACTGAAGTTAATAGAGGAATACTTTTCACAATTACAACAATTGTTCCTCTTGACGCAATGCAAGATCTTTTAAGCTCACAAATGGAGCTTTACAAGTTGTCTTATGGGATTTTGGAATGCCTATTGCTATTCGACAAAGAGGAAAACTTTCTCCAGGTATTAGTTATTTCCTATTTCTTATTTATTGAAAATTAATTATCACTTTATTTTATTTATAACACTACTTTTGTTATCTTATAACTTAGAGTTTCTTGGTGGATCAATTTGGAAATAGTATTCCAGAATTGAAAAGATTTGCAATTCAGATTTTAAGTCAATGTGTGAGTGCAATTAGGTGTGAACGAAACTGGAGCACAATTGAATTTATCCACTTAAAGAAAAGGAATAGATTGGAGCATAAGAGATTGAATGACTTGATTTTTGTTTGTTACAATTTAAAGCTTCGGGAAAGGTATGTTATTTTCATTATTAATTTTGATATAATTTCTTATAATTTTCTAATAA
>JAOSBK010000002.1:14733543-14744403 GCA_027568895.1 Erythroxylum shatona
TCTTTCGCTTTCATTCGTTTCATTTCAGTCGCTTTTGATATCGATAAGTATTTGTTTCGCTTCCGATACCTTTGTTTCGATTCGTTGTTTCAGCATTTTGTTATTTGATTTGCCTTCGGATTCGAATTATCCTATTTGCATTCGCTTTATTATCCGCTATTTTTGTTCCGTTTTTCGGTTGGGATCCGGTTTCCGGATCGGGTCCCAACAATCTAAATAATTAAACATTTTGCATTTTGGCACAAAAATATTTGTTAACATAAGGATTTTTCATTTATAGACAATACATAATCAACAAAATATATAAAAATTACATAATAATGAGTATAAGAAAAAATTGCCAATTCTTAGTAGGAAACAAAATACGCACCTAGTCGATAAAGATGCACAAATTAAATTAAACACTCTACTTTCTTTTCACTTTGTATTTACAAAATATACCTCATGTACATGGAGTTAGACAATCACAAGTTTCAACGAAACCACCTATATCTGCACTATCATAGTTAACATTACTGTTTTGTCGTGAGTTATTTATCATCACATTGCTTACCCCATGTGATTGTTGTGCCTATAAGAATCATAAAAAATAGTATCATTAGTGAATTGTGAATAAGTTACTAAACATAATGTCGTTAGTAATATTTTTCTAGCAAAAGATAAATATCAATTGGGAGTAGGTCATGTCCATAAAAAATGAAACACCTTCAATAGAATTTGTTTGACTTGAATTGACAGAGACAACCTATTATCAAAAAAGTTAAAAGAGTATATAATCAAAATACTAGACTAATTGTTAAAACATTGAATCTTTTTTTATTAAAAAGTACACATGTAAGGGACATGGAATTGAAGAAAAAGCCATTTACAAATAGAACCTCAAGATTAAATGGTAATGTTGGTGTTGCAATTGTAAGATTTTCCTAAGTGTTGAACTTTTTTTGTTGACTTCCTTTTTTTTCATAGCCTTCTCTAAGCCACCCCTCAATTTCTTACCTAAAACATTTTTCTTCTTGATTTTGATTCCTTTAATTCCAATATTGTTCTTTTCATGAATTTCAATCCCATTTTGATTCAAGTGATCTGTTGTAACACTTAAATATTAAATCATCTCTTCAACTTGTAGTCTAACATTAGAGCTTGCAATCGACTATTAGACAGTTGATCCATTACCTTGTAGTCTAGCATCGACGATTCCCAACATCTTCGAAATACAATCTTTAACAATTTTGTAAGTCTCTTCACTCTCAGATACTTTTATAACCAATTGAATATATAGCCCACACAATTCTTTATACTGCATACTTTGACATATCTTGGGATCTAAATTGCTTATATTGATTCCAAAATTTTCATATCCCACGAATCCAAGTTTTGCTTTACGTGTCTACCTTTTCAATATGTACTGACTTGGGATCTCTATAATATTTTTCACAGTAAAAACTTTTAAAACATGATAAGATATTACAACTACAGTTAACTTTTCCATTTTATAAATCATAAGTAACTGTATGATAATAGCTCTTCTTATGATGGGTAATTTGATATTTGTGATTGATCCATCCTCCCTAAAACTTTCAATACAACAATTATGAGACTTACACCACTCATTTTGAAATCACTTGAACACCTCAAGAGTATAAACACTAGCTGCATGTTTCAAAGTTTCAATTAGATACAATAATGAGAGAATACTTGTACTTGATTTAAAATCAGCCTTTAACTCTTCATATCTACGATCTTCAAGGAGCCTTTCAAAGTGAAGAAAAAACTGGAAGAATTTGTGTCGATAAGTAACATGCCTCTTTATAACATTATTCATGCTCTTACTTCTTTGTGTTGTCATCATGCCTGCATAAAAAATTTGTCTTCCACACACTAAAGCCCATTTCTCCTTTATCCCAAACATGTGCCTCAACCATTCATTATCTTCAAGTCTGTATTTACACAACATCTCATTCCATGCATTTACAAAATCTTCCTCTTCTTCAAAATCATATATGCATGAGCTAAAATCAGTAGCAAAATCTTTGAATTGAGAGAAAACACCAATTAAATGGATGGCCACATTTTGATATATGTGCCAAATACATAAGCTATGATGAGTTTCAAGTCATTTTAGTACTAGAGCCTTTGTCATTACTGCATCTTAATCTATAAGAATAGTTTTAAGTCTTTTATCACACATAGCTTTCGCAAAAGTATCAAATAACTATTCAAACGTAAGGAATGTCTCATCATATAACAATGTAACATCAAAGAATGTAGTTTGCTTGTGATGATTGACACCAACAAGTAATGTAAGGGGACGACCGTCATTGTTGTTCTGGTAAGTTGTGTCAAAGCCAACAAAATCACCAAAATTTGAGTAATCTGCTCTCATCTTTGCATCTGACCAGAAAATGTTGGTTATTAAATCATCTTCGTCAACTTGAATATCATAAAAACAAATTCAGATCATTTAATTGCATTTTATGCAAATATTACATAACACCTCCTATATCCCCTCTTTTTGCATCTCTCGTTCTTTTAGACCAGTAATTTCTGTAGTCATCTGGTATGAAACCTAAATTCTCTCGACCACCTACTTGCCTAACCATGACATCATATAATGCCTTTGGTGGGATTCCTACCTCATTTGACATTTCAATTTGCATTGATATAGGTAAACTTAACTTTTAGTGAGATCTGTATAAGTGTGTCTTGTTTGGACTCGAGAGGTAGTGATTATGTTCCTCAATAAACTAAACCACACAGAGTTATCCGCCTCTTTAACGACTGACTCTGATTTTAGCTTCACAACCAAATCTTATTTCAGGATATGCTATTTGTGCATACATATGTCGTTTGTCTTTTTCTCATTTACCTTCAGCACTATAACAAAACAATCTATCAATGAAGTTTCCAGATTTATCTTTGTGGGTTTTTCTTCTCCTTATCCTAGACCCAACTTCTTTAACATATGCCAAATAGAACTGGTAAACATCTTTTTTTGCCTCAAATTTCATTCCAATTTTTGGTATTAATTCTTTGGATGAGCGGGTAGCTTGCAAATCTTGATTACTTTTTAAGCTCATGACAACTATAAACTCATCTTCACCTACAGTCCTGCCAACTTCATTAATATCTTCAAAGTTTAACTGATGACAAAATGAAGCTACACTTGCCATCAAATTATTAGGTTTGATCATGAGGGAAAATCCTAAAAAATAACTGAAAATTATTGAAAATGGATACTTCGCTTTTATAATATAGAGAAACACTAAGTGTAGAATACACAATTTAATTAAGAAGCAAAAACGAAACCTTTAGCATTAAACTTTAATAAATATCTAACAATTGGAGCTAAACAAATTCTTTCAAAACAGTTTAGTTTTTGTATTTGGCATTCCCACATGTTGGTAAAGTAGAAACAAAAAAGAAAGGAAAAGGAAAAGGCAATTCGGCCTTGTTGAAGCTAAAAGAGAGCTGATTGATACACAACAAAATTGAGTTTTATTAAAATGACAATGTATTGTCCCAAAACTAGGTTGGAACAAATTTATTGAAACAGAGGATCCAAATTATCACGTACAAGCACTGGAACAATATATTTCTTTTAAAGAATTAAAATAAAAGTTACTTCATTTTTTAATCATAATTAATTAAGTGTTATTGTATAAAAATCAACATAAGGCATTAGACTATACAACATAAGGTCTATTTGTTATTTAAAAAAATATGTACTTTTGTTTGGCAGTTGAACTAAAATAAGATTAAAATATATGGAATATAACTACGTTCATGAGCAACGAACAATGGCAGCAGTGTAGGCTTAGTTTCTAGCATCAATGTCTGTGCTCATGAGACCATATCCTATTCCTACCAAGCTCCACAGAGTTGGAACAAACTAATTCATACAAAAGATCTAAACCCATATCAAGAAACTCATGCCTATTCATAAAAGAGAATTTGTCCCACTTGTGAGATCCCACATCGGTTGGAGAGGGGAACAAAGTACGCCTTATAAGGGTACGGATACCTCTCCCTTGCAGACGCGTTTTCCATGGCCTAACGCATGGGATCCAATCAGAACTTCGAGGTTAAATGTGTTTGGGAGAGAGTAGTTCTAAGATGGGTGACCTCCTGGGAAGGCCTCGGGGAAAAGCAAGACCGTGAGGGCTTGGCTGGGCCAAGGCCCAAAGTGGACAATATCTGTAAGCAGGTGATCTGGACTGTTACAAGTGGTATCAGAGCCGATACCCGAACCGTTGTGCCGACTAGGTTAGACCCCAAAGAGGGCTGGGCCTTAAGGGGATGGAGAGTGTGAGATCCCACATCGATTGGAGAGGGGAACGAAGTATGCCTTATAAGGGTACGTATACCTCTCCCTTGCAGACGCATTTTCAATGGCGTAACGCAAGGGACCCCATCAGAACTCCAAGGTTAAACGTGCTCGGGTGAGAGTAGTTCTAAGATGGGTGACCTCCTGGGAAGGCCTAGGGAAAAACAAAACCGTGAGGGCTTGGCTGGGCCAAGGCCCAAAGCGGACAATATCTGTAAGCGGGTGATCTGGGATGTTACACCACTCCACTAAGAAAATCCATTATCTATATGCAAATTGTACCTTGAAGACAATCTAATACCACTAAATGTCAAAGGCTTGATTCCTTTTGACAACTAAAGCACACCAAAGATCAAATGAACAACTAAAGAAATGCCAATGCACACTGTAATTATGAGTAATCTTCATAGTTCTTTATCCTACATCGTGGGGACTGAAAACTGAATTGGGTGCTCAAACATGTAAGCCATTAGAAAACAAAGCTAAATAGACTAAGAAGAAGCTCTCAAATGACTAGATTAATGAAGTATCTTATTGCATCAAAATAAAAAACGAATCAAATTAGATCAAGAATAAGCTAGAGATACCTGATCCGCAACAGCATATAAGATGGCAATTATACAGGGAAGACAGCAATATAGAGCAATATCAATGATGCATGACAAAGAAACACAGAAAAAACAAAGAATACAACCAAGAAATATTATAGAAAGCCCACATACCAAAAAAACATAAAATTCAGAAGGTAAGTTTTAGGAAAGATACTTCAGCATCCGAAAATAGTAAAAAGACAAGGAAGGATAAGAGCAAACCAATAAAGTTTAGGAGAACTGTTTGCCAGAGCTTGACTACTAGCAGATTAGATCCAATGATTCACCAGATAAATGAAAACATTGTATTTGCAGAGTTTAGATGCTTTGCAACACTATTAAGATGGTTCAGGTAGAAATAGTAAACATAATCAATAAATCATATGTAATACTCATAAAGAATAAGCAAAAGATAGGCACAAAAGTTAAATGAGTTCCAATTTGAAGACCAATTATAGAAGAAAACAAATGAAAAATGGGCATAAAAATTGGACGTAACATATTATTGGAAACATTTGTCTAACAACATGGCAAGTCCCTTTGAATATAGATTAAGTCAAAGTTCAAAAGGAAAATAAAACACCATAATAGGTTGACCATTTTGGTCCATGAGGTTAGTAACTACTACATAATCAATAATATACATACACAATATAGAAATGTTAAGATGTGGCAGAACTACCCAACGTTTTTCCTTTCTCAAAGTCTTTCAAAAGTTTAGTAGCCTTGCTACGCTTATATCTGTACTTGCATCAATTGTGAAACTATTAACTGCATATGTTTCAGGTAATTCATTGTAGGAGAAAATTCACTCAATAATCAAAGAAGCTGCGTCCTAATGTAATAAGTTACAGTTCCCAATGCAATTGGTCTATGTGAAACAAACTTATAGTAACTTAACCAGTTTCCTAGTCAAATTGTGTAATAGTATTTATATTAGCATTGCACTAGCTGTTAAATTATACCAAATTCAAGTAGCCAACGAAGCTTAGCAAGTTATAACTAAACCAAATTTGTTACTTTAGTTTTCTTTAGCGTGATTGTTTCCACTTTGACTAGGGAAAAATATCCTCATCTCTTTTCACTATAACCACTAAAACCAAATGAAACAGATTCCATACATCAGCTACAATTGGTTTCTTGGATTGATCATAACTTGGTATAATTTTTCTTGGTTTCCAACAACACTCTTATTAGAAGGGCTATTCTATGATAACTTTGATCCATTAAACTTACTGACTTAAAGGATTCTATTGCTATCGAAAAACAAAGCTTTCTGCTTATATTAAATGACTATGCATATCATTTAATGAACTTGTTTAACAACTATTCGAAGGACTCAAAAGAGTTAAAAGAGTAGTAGTTGAAACTAACCGAGTGAATTGTTGGGAAAAAAAACAATTGCAGTTTCAACATGCAATAAAGCAAAATGATGCTACCTTTCTGATACAATAAACCATAACAAGGCCAAGAAGAAAAATGAGACCTTCTAAGTTAGCAACTATCAATGAATTGATTAAAGTACTGAGCACATTCTCAAGAGGTAATGCCCCTCAAGAGAGAGGCCCAGTTACTTGATGTTAATGTAATAACACTTAAGAATGTGAAAGATATTTCCTAGCAAGCAACACAGAATTTAATTTGCATTTATATCAATCTAAGCTTCTAGAACTGAAACTCTATAAATAGATAACTTCCCTAAAAAGAGACTAGAAGTTCATAGCACAAAAACACTCATACAAAGAAAAAAAGCATAATTTGCAACAAGCCCAGATGTAGAAAATTCAGATTATTAAACAACAAGCCTAAAGGATCTTACAACCTAAAACAATCAAAAAACAAAGAAACTAGATGAGAAAAGTGAAAAAGGAAATCAAAAGAAGTACTTGATCTAACTGTGCACAGCGAAAGACCCCAAGGTAATCAACCTTGCTTCCAAATAACAAGGCCCTTCAAGACACTACAAAACAGAGCTTCCAAAAACACCAAATGAGTGCAAGAACTAGTTCCAAGAGACAAGACAGACAGATTCCAAAAGACTCCACTAGAGTAAGGGCATTACTTCCAATGTTCTACACACAAAAGCAGCATAGTACAAGACCAATAATAAACTTCAAAAGCTAAGATAAACATCCTAGTAAAAATGCAACGAAATACTTCCAAAGTAGACCCCACAAAGTAAAACTACATTTACTAGAAATCAAAAACCCAGAAGAGTTGCATACCTTCATAAAACTACAACTACACAAGAGCCATGCAAAAGGTAACACCATAATAGGAGTATAAGACTATGAGTTCGACAAATCATTGAAGAGGAAATTTATAACAATATAGGGCTCGGGCAAGTGCAAGACGAAGAAACAATATGATTTCAATACCAATTCAAATTTGTTAAATTTGCCTATGATTAAACAAACAAAGTAACTGAAATTTGCCTATGATTTCAACACCAATTCACTTGCTTCGTTTGTTTAACCATAGACAAATTGAACAAATTTGAGAAGCACTAAAGAAATGAAAAAAGAAGATACCCACATATAGTTGATAGAGAACAAAATTAGGAAGTTTTATTGGTAATGAGCATAACTCAACCTAGGAAGGCGACGTTCCATGAATTAACGTAAAAGGAGGATAGAAAGAGTTAAGAAGAATAGGCGCAAGATCGAAGAAGTAAAGCGGGAAGCAACATCAAAAGAACAAAGCAGCATCGGCTTAGATTAGGTGAGAGTAAAGCCGATACGTTTGGTTTTATTAAAACATTGTCGAAGAAGTGAAGTAGAAAACAAAATCAAAAGAACAAAGAAGCATCAACTTGGCTTAAGAGAGGGTAAAATCGAGAGGTTTAGTTTTATTAAGACATCAACTTTTTAATTATGAAACACTATAGGAACAACGATACTAGAATGACTGATTAGATGCCCCAAGACCTTGTATGTCAATGTTTTGCTTTTTTAGTATCTAAACTATCAAATATCCTCAATATATATTGTTCCCATTGTTGTTAAATTAGCTCCACGATCTTTTAGAGGAACAGTTTATTCCATTTACAACACAATTTATATCAATTCTCTCAGGAATCCACTTCATAGATCCACAAAATTCTTATTCTTTTTAAAGCAAAAAGGAATTGGAAATTGAAACTTACATCAAATAAAATCAAAGTGAAAAGGAAAGAGTAAATGAGTCTAAATTTCATTGCTTTCCTTCAGCAACTGTCACAAACAGCTATGATCTTACGGAGTCCAATAGAAGTTCCTCTTAAAGTACATCTTCTGTTCTTCATAGCAAATAAGACAGGACACAGGAACTCATCCAACAGTTTCTTTGTACATCATATAACCTTCCTAATGGTTATAGGAACTAACAAAAATTTCATTAGCACCTATCTTAAATGGAAGCCTGTCGGTTCCCAATACACACCACATTATGAAGTAATGGCTTAAACTGGGGGTACTTGTAATAAAGAGAAAACATTAAACACGCACCATCCAAACTGTCATCATCAACTCGCTGATACCATTTTCGATAACTTACAAAACATCAAATCTAGTGGACTATGCTCGTTCTCAAGCAGATTCTACACCGAACCATCTGCCTTATAATAAAACGCTGAAATTAAAAGCAACTACTCACCTATAGATAAGAAGAAGCCATTATCTCTCAAGTCTATTGAAGATAATTTGAAATCATCTCAAGCTTCATTCTCAGTTTCACTTCAGCATAGAAGATGTACTAAAGCATATTCCAATATATCATATGCAAATGCTCCTTTTATGCACAAAGAAAATGGTGAAAAACAGAGACTAGGGGTGTGCTTGTTTGGGAGTAATGGGATAAAAGGTATGGGTATGGAATCAAATTTAATGGTTGGTATCAACCTATCATTACGAACGTATCATTTTGATTCCCTGATTTTCGGTAATACTCCATTCCTCTGGTAATCCAGAGGAATGGAGGTCTTTGTTATGGTTTTTGGGGCGAGTTTTGCCCTTGACTATCATCTCCACTGTCACTTTAAGCTTTTCTCTGTACCTTTCTCTTCCGTGAGAACCAGAAACCATCCTTGCAGCATACAGCCGAAACCAAGAAATAGTAGTAGCACCGATAATTTTCTTCCTTCCTTTCTTCTTCAAATTTTTTAATCCATATAATTGCATATTTCTCTACACCACGCTACTTTTCTTCGTCTAAACTAGTTGACTCTCACCTAACAACTAATCTCTCTACCTATCTTTGAAGACCTAGCTCCTTATAAACATTTTACATAAACGATGCATCATATTCAACAAGCACACCAGTATAAATGTTTAAATATTAAACTCAAATATATAAATGATTAGGAGTAGTTAAAAACCCAACATTTGACCTTTGAAATCTCAAAGCTTCATCTTAAGTGTCCTAGTTAATCAGTTATATATTTGGAGATTTGTGGGTGCAGTCCCAGTTGTTGTCTGAGTTGCGTAGTCGATTTGAACTTTCTCTAAAGTTTATATTCCCTTTTTACAGTGTTATATCTGCTTTCTTCTTCAAATTTGCTACAGTTGGATTTTTTATGAATTGGATTGAACTTCAATTCATTGTTTATATCAAACGTGTAGATGTATGGTTTTACAAAGCTTACAAGAATGGATTCCATTGTATGCTTACTTGAAATCAAGGCAACTAAGTAGAAGGATAATGAGAAAGTAAACAAGTTCTGCTATTTAATCTAATAAACTGATGATGGGGTTCAATGGAATCTCTAGTTGAAAGAAAGCTTAGTGGCATCTATTACGTGATTTAGATTCTTTCCAAATGCAATTCCATTGTTGAGAAAGAGGAAAGAAAGATGCGATATTTCTAGAGAATTAACATTTGGAAAATAAGTTTACAAATAGAAATTTTCTGTTCAAAAGTTATTGTGAAGTTAGCCTTTTGGGATCCCAGTTCTTTAGGGGCAAAGTGGAACTCAAGTTTGCATCAGAACAAGTCTTAACACTATTATACTAATGTCCAATAGAGTCAAATATTCTGTGTAGTCATGAGATTATCCACATTTTGGAATCTTTCTCATTTATTCTTTTCTTTGTTTATTATGTTAATTTGATACGAATATGTTCAACTGTAGCCTTGATAGAAATATGACTTAACTTTATGCAGTAATTTTAAATTTTGCTACATCCTTAAATACTTTATTTAGTTATTTCTATACTTCTATACTATGTTTTCAAAAGCTCTAGTACATAATAGTGCCTTATCACTATACATCTCTGAAGCAGCTATTAGGAATTCAAGACAGTATAAGTTCATAAATTTCTTTCTTTTTATGCCTTCTCTTAATAAATGACAAGAATCAACTTAATGTTTCATTTTTTTGAAGTTTTTTGTACTTTAATCATTGGTTTTGGGTCCCTGTAATAGTGTAGTGATCATTGGTTGTTATATAATAAGCAATAATGAAGGATTAGTTAGCTAGATGAACTAAGCAATACTTACACCCGATCGAGCTTTTTCAAAAGCATTGTTTACATTCTATTAAGCAAATAGGTACAGTACTGATATGAGGATAGTCAAACTAAAAGAAAAATGGCAACTTTCAAATCAGAAAGACAAAGGAATGACTCAAGAGTAACTTACTTTTCGCTACAATTATTACGAGCTGCAAGTAAGCAAAACTGGACTACATGGTGATAAACTGTAGAGTAACTTTTAGATAATGAAGAGAACCTTGTCTCTACCTCACACGTACACACACATCACTCCACTGGTATCTCTATCAAGCAAGATAGGTGAGTAGCAAGTGAAGAAAGAAGTACGTATGATTGGTTACTATAAAATGTGTCCTCACATGCAATGTTATGTTTATGAGTTTTGTGGTACCTTTAATGGTATATTTGGGTGTATAGCTTCAGAATCCATATTTTTATTTTGTAAGCCTAGAAATGATTCTTGAGCATTCCTACAATG
>JAOSBK010000002.1:14756485-14770146 GCA_027568895.1 Erythroxylum shatona
TGTCATGAATGCATGTATACCATGTGCATGTGCAACAAACCATCAATCATAGAGGCTATATGCTGTATGTGCATGCCAAGATATAATTCAATACTTCTAACCCGTCCCAAATTACCAATAAACCCTTCCTATGGGAGATGGGATGTTACATTCTTTATTTGCAATCTCATTCTATGAGATCTAGTCTAGTGCCTATCTCTACTTCATAATTGTTGTAAGTTTATCAACTATACCTTAGTTAACAAGATTAACGAATTTGTAGGGTAATCTCCTGAAACAATAACTCTTCACTTTTACTTTGTTATTTAAAAACTCTGCAATTACGTTCTTTCTAGATATGGTAATTCATAGAGGCCCAACTATTCTCGAGTACATTGTAATTTGCATGACTTTCCATCTTAGTTTTCACCAACCAATTGATCATTTCCTCCAATGTATCTATTGGTCAATTAATATTTTGCAATGCCTGCAACCAACTCCATATCTTTTTTGTATACCTATAATTAATAAAAAATGTTCCAAATTTTCCAACTCTACATTACAAAACTCACACAACAATGATTTAGTAGGAAACTTGATTTTATCCTTCATAAGTAATCCATATCCCAAACTAATTTCATACACTATACTCTTGGTTATATTTCTTTCTGTAAAAGGAGTTTACAAACTTTGGTATTGAACTTTTTGGATTTGGTAGCTATCCACAACACTTCATCCTCCTCTGTCTGATTACATCTTGGTGCCTGAGTCAATATGATCTCTGTTCCCCTACAGTTGTGATATGGCCAATTACACTAATTGTAGTTAATCAACCTGCTCACCCGAGTACTTGAGGGGACCATAAGTTTTAGGTGTTAGATTTCCATCACTTTGTACAAAGGTCCCTTACAGTGCTAGTTGTCAAACCAAAAGTTGGTACTGTTACCATCTCTAATTTTATGGAACATCAGGCTCCTCATCCACTCCCTTGTGCCTAAAATGTCCCTTAGAGTCCCGGACATGCCCTACTTATACTTCATAGTCCATAAGCTATCATTTTTAATAAATATGTTATGTATCAATTTCCCCTAGAGGTCCTCCTTTTTGCTGCACAACCACCATAGGTTCTTTGCTAGACAAGCTCTATTAATCACCCTTATAGAATATAATACTAGGCCCCCTACTCCTTTGGTCTGCATATTTTACTCCAACTTATTTTGTCTTTGCTTCTGCCTTGATCTAATCCATTATAGAGGAACTCCCAAAATTTTCTATCTCTTTGAGTATGCTCTTAGGTATTGAAATATGACTTAGCAAGTAGTTGGTAATCTTATAAAGGATTGACTGTATAAGTTGGAACCTACCTTCATAACTAAGGAACCTAGTGCTCCATTGGTTGATTTGCCTATGTATGGAATCCACCAATGGTTTGCAATCAGCTACATTTAATATTTTTTATGATATTGGGACCCCTAGATACTTGAAAGGTAACGTTCCTTGTCCCAACCCCATTTCTCTTGCTTTGTGCATTTCCATCATACTGAAGTTACTAGAAAGATAGTAGTTCCTCTTCATTGGGTTACTCAGTAGCCCTGACGTGTCTTGAAACTCATCTATAGATCTCAATAATAAATTGATGGAGTTTCCCTCAGCCTTGCTAAATAGCAATAGGTCATCTGCAAAGGTGAGGTGGGTTAGTATCATACCTTTGCATTTATAGTGGAATTCAAATTTTGTATAGATTAAGATCATCCTTGCAAGGTGAGTGGTCAAGGCCTCCATATAGATGACAAACAAGTAAGGGGATAGAGGATCCCTTTGCTCCTCTCCTATCTTTTATCAGTTTGGTGGGTTCCCCATTCACCAAAATGGCCATAGTGGCAGTAGTGATACACATCACAACCCACTCTCTAAACAATTCAGGGAAGTCTGCAGCTTTCATGATATTGAACAAAGACTCCCATTTAACCGAATCATAAGCCTTGGCTATATCCACCTTGATGGTACAATTTCTCGTCTTCCTCTTGGAATGATAACCCTCAATCAATTCTTATCATAAGAGTATATTAGTACCCACTGATCTCCCCTTCAAAAAGGCATTTTGCTCAGGGCTGATCATTTTCTCCAAGTTGGTTCTCAATCTCGATGTCAAAATTTTGTACATAAAATTGCAATAGGTAATAGGTCTATAAAGATCTAGCTTTGTTGCATTGTTTTATTTAGGAACGAGACACATATATGCCTTGTTCCACTCCTTTAGGAATGTTTTTTGGGAAAAACTCTAGCACTGCTCCAATAATTTCTTCCCCGTTATGTCCCATTTTTTTTTGAAAAAATATACCATTATATCCATCTGGTCCTAGGAATTTATTAGGGTTCATTGTAAAAACTACCTCCTGAATTTCGTGCCTTGTGACTTCCCTAACAAGTAGCATTTTGCTCTCTTCATTCACCTTCTTCAGTTTCACAACTAACTCTCCCGGTATCTCCTTACTTGTGTATCAGCTCCATATAGTCTACTAAAGTAGTCAAAGTCAAAATGTTTTTTACTCTTTTGATCATCGTACTTCTTACCAGTATCATCTACCATCTCCTTAATGGTGTTCTTGTTTCATCTTGTTGAAATGGTACTCATATAGTACTTTGTATAACGTTCCCCTCCTTTAACCATAACATTCTTGATTTCTATCTTTGTAGGATATTAATATTGATCAGGAATTGATTGTAACTAGACACTAGGTTAGCTTCCTCCTTCCTAAGCTGTGAATCCTCTGGATTTGCTAGAATTCTTTTATAGCACTCTTTCAGCTTGTCTTTTACTTTGTCTTTCTCTATCTG
Source organism: Erythroxylum shatona (assembly GCA_027568895.1). NCBI lineage: Eukaryota > Viridiplantae > Streptophyta > Magnoliopsida > Malpighiales > Erythroxylaceae > Erythroxylum > Erythroxylum shatona. Next base: position 14,759,303 of record JAOSBK010000002.1, read on the forward strand.
TTCTAGTTTCAAAGAGTCCCTACTTAGTTGTTTCAATTTCATCTTCAATCCTTTCAACCTACTGCTAAGAATGTAACCCTTCGATCCATTAACCTCCACCTTCATCCCCTTGCTTAGAATTTCCCTGAATTCTGTGTGTTTCATTAGATGATTAAATATTCTGATTGGAGCATTTTGCCTCCATCCGTCTGTAGCTAACTCCATAATTATTGGACTATGGTATAAAACATTTGGTTCTTCAAAAGTGGCATTACTTAGGGGGAATTGCTTTATTCACTTCCCATTCACCATACACCTATTTAAATTCCGCATTAAAAACCATTCTCCCGCTTGCTTATTGTTCCAAGTAAAGACATTCCCATACCATTTCAAATTTGTTAGCCCTAAGCTTTCGATCAACTCCTATAGCTCCCTGTAGTCCAGCTTATTCCATCTTCTTCCCCTTCTTGTTTCATTTGTTTTGAGAGTACAATTGAAGGCCCCTACTACTATCCAAGGGACGCTACTGTTGTGGCTGACACATATAATCTCATGCCCAACCACACTTCCTTTAAAACTTGTAATTTAACTATGGTGACAACAATCCCTTTACCTGTTCTTTGTTCAATACCTCACAGTTTAACAATTGATCATTCCCAAACAGTTTTGTAACCTATTATCACTCAACCATTCACATGCTGATCATGATTGGAGATCACCCTCCAGTGTTTGTCTAGGAACTATAACCCCTTCTCCAGGTGTTCCTTTTTTATTTTGGTTTCCAATAAATCGACAAAATATGCTTTGCTATTCCTAATCAATTCCCTGACCACAAGCTACTTACTTAGGCTATTGAGTCCCTAACATTCCAAGCTACTAGTTTCATAAGTTCTTTTTACCAGACCATTTCCTCCTAGCCTTCCTACTCATTCCTAGGGAGATTGATACAGTGCCAGGCTGAGAACCTGATGCTTCCCCACTTTCTTGGACAAAAGTCCCATTAAGTTCTTCAACATGGAATCCCTCTTGTTTATTGGTTAGTTGATTCCCTAGCCTGGCTATATTCACCTCCCCCTTATCTTTATCCAAAGTAATCTTAGCCTCCTTATCCATGACTTCTTCCTCGTTGGTCCCCCCGAGAGATGTTTCACCTTGATTCCTTATCGCATTTCTATGTATCTTTGGTGCTACCTAACTATTTCCTACCAGTTTCGTGCCCTCTGTTGGAAATTAATTCAAATTTTTAGTGTTTTTTAAATTCCTTTAGAATAGATCTTAGATTATCTTAGAATAAGTCTTAGATATCTTTAATCTTATCTAGAATTAATTTGATTTATGTCACATGTTTAGTAAGGTTATTTGAGTTATCCTAGTCTTTAGGAAGTCAGTAAGTTGTTGAGTCAAGATAGGACTAGTGGGTAGTTTTTTGTTAATGTTTTTGTGACCCATGTTGTCCACTATGTGTAAGCCTTATATAAGGCCTTGTTCTGATGATTTAATGGAAGTGTTACGTATTGTTTAAACTTTATTTTATTCCATCTTATTCATCTTCTTTATCTTCAAAATTTCAACAATTTGTACTATGTACAAGAGATCTAACAACAACCTAGATTTAGAAATAAGAGAATGGCAAAAGTGAAATAGAGGAAAAAGCAAGAAAAGGCAAGAGACTTACCAAGAAAAGTGACAATACAATGCCAAAAGTTAACTCCGTTCAAGCATTATCAAAAAAGACGAACAGGAGTGATAACTGATGGAAAGAACTAAATGAATCACTGAATTGTTTAAATATCACAATTAAATTATATGTCCTAATCAAAGACGGGAGAATAAAGAGGATAAAAGAAGAAATTAAACTTCACATGTTATGTTTTTGGGCTAATTCATGCCTATAGTGAATAAAAGAAGACTGTGATTAGAACGAAGGTTTGTGAAGAGAGAAGTAAAGAAAAATGAGAGAAAAATCTACCCAAAACATTCTGAATGAATTATCGCTGTCTGTGGGTATTTTTGAGAAGGCACATTCGTCAGTTTTAATCAGCTGTAGGCCAAATGCTGGTCCTCCTGAGCTTTTTGAAAATCAGCTGATTGAGTTCAATCAATCAACCCAATCAGCTAATTACCAAACACAATGGGTAGTTCTTTAACATAGTCAATAAGCTAAACATGGCCAATCAGCTAATTTTTTATTGATAAGCCATTCACCAAATGGGGCTATAGTGTTTTTGTTATCCATAAGAGAATTTATCTTCTACAAGGAACACAACCATCATAAGTGTGCAAAAAGGTACTTTTGGTAAAAGCCAAATTTTATTTTTTAAAAACATCTACTAATCAGTCAAAGAAATCCTTCTATTATCTTTTTATTATTTTTACCTTATTTAAAAGACAATGTTTTACCAAGGTTAAATATGCATGCCTAAAATCACCAAACAAAGTATGATAATGAAATTATTCACCAAATAAAGTGTGAAAATGAAATGAGTTATATTTCATTGAAGAAAAAGTATAAAACAAGAAAGAATGTATTAACATTATATTATAATAAGAATCGAGACATTAAGTAATAAAAGTTCAAATTGATATAAGAACATAAGAATCTAAGAGGAAAAGAACAATTAGAGAGAGATTGATTGGAAAGAGGAGAAATGGGCACATTAATCTACATTATAGATAATCACAAAAGTGATTTTTTTATAATCACATAGATAAAAATTTCGAATACTCTTAATAAATTGGTGATAAAATCGTTATGTTGTTAATATCAATCTTTATATGTCCATCATTGATGATGTCTTTTATTGTCACATCTAGATTATTTAATAGTTTTTATTTATATGCTTTTTGATAAATTAAAAATATTAGAAAATGACCATATATGATATTGATTATATCTAAGACATTTAAGGTCAAAGCTCAAATACTAGTAGAAATTTATGTATACTTGATTCAAGTAGTAGGTGTAGTATTACTTGGTTGTGTATAGATTGATTTCCATAACACTAGAACATGTAAAAGAAATCGTAAAAATTTGCATTTTAATTATTATTTTTAACTTGACTAAAGATAACAATATTGATGTAATAAGGTGAAGGACTAAAATATCTATCCAGTTAAAGAAATTACGATTATTAAGGAGAAAATTTATTGGATAATATGATTTGGCATATCAATGATGTATTTAGGATAAATTTGTTTTCTACTGTTGTAATCTAATTTAGATAATGATAATCAATGCCCTATTATCTTAAGCCTTGTTGAGAGAGATAATAAGAAGCATGTTTTGTCTAATATGTTTGTCGATTCACCATCAATGTATTGACTAATGAGATTCCTATCACTTAGATAATGTGTGGTGTATACCTTGTTGAATTGAAAATTTTGATAAGGAGACTCCTTTAATTGTAGGTTTTGGAATATTAAGTAATATTTTAGTATTTCTACATATATTTAATTTATATGGAAGATTTATAATTTTTATATGGATTTGTCATATAGTTAGGAAATTCCTTACCTTTCACGAGAAAATAAATAAATTTAAAAATACCACTCTGAGTATTACTACATCACCCTTTAATAAGTGGTTACTAACTTAGTTTTAAGCCTAATATAGGCCCATCAAGTTTAGAAGACAATGTGTATAAGTGTCCCTTTTACAATTGTTTGATGGTGTCTAAAGCATTCTAGTCTCTTCTGGAATAGCCATTTTATCATCCAGGAAATTGCTAAGGTTCTTAATTTACATGCTTCTTCTCTAGATAGATTTGTGTCATAATGATCTTCCATAGGGTCTTCAATAATCACATTTATGCTTTAATGGGAACTTTCTATTACCAAGTTGTTGCTCTATTCTTGCTTGTTGTTGGTTTTAAAATAAAAGTAAAGAGTAGATGTAAGAATGGCTGGAACTTATATGTTTTATTTGGCAACAATTGACTTAATTTATACATGTCGTAGTCTTAACTATCAAAGAAAAACATCTGCAACAACTTGCTAAAATCAAGCAACAATTTTGTTGAAAATCATCTAAGCACTAACTTAGAAAATCTCAGCTGCTTATTGTTTCTAACTTTAGTAACAGTTAGTTTGACAGCTTCAAAGTCACATGTTTAACACTCCTCCTTGGCTTTGGGACTACAAACTCCAAGCTTTAGCCATAGATCTTCAAAACAAGACTTTAACAAAGCTTTGGTTAATTTATCAACAGTTTGGTCTTCAATTCTACAATGAACAAGCAATAATTCTCCTTCCTTTTGTACGTCCCTTAGAAATAGAGCTTAATCTTGAAATGCTTTGACTTGTCATGAAACACTAGGCAGTTGGCAATCAAAATTGTAGCCTAATTGTCCATAAAAGTTTTGGTGCCTTATTCATTCTTCATTTCCAAGTCAGTCATGATTTTTTTTATCTATAAGGCCTGATTTACTACAGCAATGGTTATCACATATTCTGCCTCAATAGTGGACTGAGCTATAAATTTTTGCTTCTTGGAACTAAAAAAAATAGTTGAACAAAAACTAAAACAATAACTTGAAGTGCTTCTCTTGTCATCAACATACCAGCACAATCACTACTGGAATAACTTCTAAGGCTAAAATCTGTAACTTGACTTAACTTTAAGCTATAGTCAACCATGCCTTTGATGTATCTAACAATCCTTTTTGCTACTTGTAAATGAATTTCACTAGTGCAATGCATGAATCTTGATAAGAGACTTCTAACTTGTATAATATCCAGCCTGGTTGCAGTTAGACACATCAGGCAGCCTATTAGACTTCTATATAGTGTTTTATTAACTTTCTCAGCTTCATCTTCTTTACAGAACTTCTCTTTTTGATTCATTGGAGTTGTAGTTGGCTTGCAATCCTCCATTATGAATTTTTTGAGTATTTCTTTGACATACTTCTACTAATGTGCAAAAATATCATGTTGTTTTTGTTGCACCAGCATACCAAGAAAGATTGACATCTTTCCAAGGTCTGTCATCTCGAACATGTCATTCATATTTTCTTTAAACTTACTGATTAGCCTAAGTTTAGAAAGTAAGCATCAATTATACTATACCAAGCCCTTGGTGCTTGTTTTAACCCGCATAGAGCTTTTTTAAGCAGATAGACCTTGTCCTTAGATAATAAATCCTTCTGGTTGATCGACAAGATCTCTTTTTCCAAGTGTCCATTTAAAAAAGCTTACTTGGCATCCATTTAATATATGATCCAACCCTTTTGGGTAGTAAGAGACAACAGTAATATTATGGTATCCAGCCTCATAACTAGAGCAAATGTGTCAGAAAAATCCACTCCAAATATCTGTGTGTATCCATTAACTACGAGTCTTACCTTATACTTGTTTATAAGACTGTCCATCCTCACAACTAGAGCAAGTGTGTCAGAAAAATCTACTCCAAATATCTTTATGTATCCATTAACTACGAGTCTTACCTTATACATATTTATAAAACTTTCAAGATTAAGTTTGGTCCTGTACATGTATTCAACTAGTGTATTTTGCTTATAATCAGGTCTATCTACTAGTACCCATGTCTGATTTTTTTCAATCATCTTATGCTCCCCCTTTATTTCAACCACCCATCTTTTATCTGTTGTAGCTTCTTTATATCCTGCAGGTCCCAATATAGAGACATTGCACCTCTCATAAATATGAGTAAATGATATGGTTCCTCTAATAGGAACATCATCTACTCTGTCATCTTCATCCAGAATTTGAACTTTAGCCTCTCTGTTGTTTTCCCAACTCCAATTATTTGATTCATATAATTGGACATCTCTACTAGTAATAAACTTGTTACTTTGTGGTAAATAAATCCTATAGGCTTTTGAAATTGAGCTATAACCTATAAAGTGTAACATTCCGTTACCCATATTAAGGGAAAAACAATAAATGAGAGAAATTGCTGAGAAAGTAGGAAATACATTCATGCTTATGCATAATATGGCATACACATACATATGAATAGTAAATTTTCTGCACATGAAAATAATTGTACATACATTCATGAATAATTTTAGGTATATTTGGATTGAATTGTGATTTTTGGGAAATTTGTGAATTTTGAATTTATTTATATTAAAAATTTTATTGATTAGTGGAATCATTATATTTGTGAATTTTGGTGAATTTAGGATTTATTTCAGAATTTACAGAGTATTATGGAAAATAGGAAAAAAGAAGAAAAGAAATCAAAGAAGATTTAGAGATAGTTGGATTGTAAAGATGAGAATTAAGGGAATTAGTTCAAAAGAAACTTGGTTAGAGTTTAGGCATTAGGCAAGTGACAAGTGTCACTGACTAAGTGATTTTTAGAACCTTATAGAAAGTAAGTTATGTTATCTGAGAGTTAAAGAAGTTAAGTGATATGTCTAAGTTCTTCCTTCTTTATTACCTTCTTCGGATGTCCTCCCAACACACAAAGTTTTCATCAAATATCCTCCTGATAGTTTTCTGTTCTTTTCCTTTTCCTTATCAAACACACTTTGCTATTGGTGTTTTCTACCTAAAGAAAAACCAAAAGATGGTTAGTTATACAGAGGAGCACGTAATTTTGCATGGAGTTAGGGCTTTGGGATAGTTGAAGCTTTTGGATTTTTCAACAAGTAGTGAATAAATTCTTTAGAGTTGGAGATTTATGAAATACATTTGATTAATTACTGTTATATGCATGGAAAATGATGTTTACGTGTATATATTCATGAACACAGTGTAGATAGGATAAAATTTTGGTTTTGGTGTTAACTTAGTATTTGATGGATTGTTTGTGATTAAGTGATGTAAAAATGATTTGTGGAGTTAGAAATAGAAATGAAATGGTGTATAAGATGAGTATATAAAATTATAGTGTGAAAAGGTGATATACTCTGTTTTCGGTTTTTCTTCACTGTGCATGTAAATATATATATGTATGTGTATACGTGAGTAGATGGAAGCTTTAGGGATGATCAATAAAATGATGTTTGAGTTAAATAGCAATAGTAAAGTGATGGTTTGAGATGAGAATGAGTGTTTAAATGAAAGTTGAGAAGAAAAATAGAGAATGTAAAAAGGATGATATTATAATATACTTTGTTTCTCTTCACTGTGAATATGTATATATTTATATGAGTGTATGTGAATATGTAAGTGTTTAGAGATAACCAAAAGAATGGTTTTTGAGTTGAAAAAGAATTGTAAGATGATGGTCTAAAGTGAGAAAGATTATATAAATATACTTAGAGGAAGAGAGTTAAGAAAGTGCAGAGAATGTAAACTGCATAATTTGAATAGTGAATAATTGATATTTGGTTTTTGATGATTTTGAGATTTTTGAGTAAACTTGTATATTTAAGGGTACTATAAAATTTATGGTGAATGAGTTGATTGAAATGGAGTGGAAACCACTAGATTAAAAATTGAAGTGTTAGATTTTGGAAAGTGAAAGTCTGGAAATTTTATGAGAATGAACAGTGGAGAGTTGGATTTTCGATTTGAAAATTATGTAATTTTTCTGTACTGATTTCGAGATATTTTGACAAAATGGACTTCATAAAAGTTTTAGATCTTTCCTTTAGCTTTCCATTGATATAAAGTTTGTAAATTTTGGAATTCTGGATCAAAAGTTATGGAAGTTTAAAGTTGAGATATTGATGGAGAAGAAGAAGTACGACAGTGACTTTTGGGGTTCAAAATAGATTTGCTGTAACACCCCACTCCCGCAAGACCCGAACCTGACATTGATGGATGATATCTGAGTCCGTACCCCGTAAGAGTGACATGCTAGAGCACTCAATCATTCATAAATCAGTACAAATTTTTTTAGGACCACAAACATAAAGTGCGAAAATCGATATCCAAATCGGGCTCACTTTCTTTCATAAACATTTTAAATCAACACAATACAATCAATAGAATTTCAATAGCTATTTGGGCTTGTTACAAATACAAAATACTTGTCAAAATTTTATTACTTTGCAAAAACCATATACAAACATTTCCGATTTGGAAAATTATTTCAAAACAGAAATATTCGAATACATAAGTTACAATAATTGCGGAAGACTTAATTTGATACATAATAAAAGAAATACTAATGCAGATGCTAACTGATCAAAACCTCTTCTTTCACTCACATGTAGTAGGTATACTCCCGTTTGCCTAACGAGGTATTCTTTTGAGTCCTGAAAAATATTTGTAAATTTTGGGTGAGTTTTGCAAACTTAATAAGTGACCATCATCTATGACACACCCAGTCACATAACATAATTCACATTCACATCATTTCACATTTCACATTCAATTTCACACTTCATATTCAATATACTTAATCATTCATATTATGCACATGCAGTACACATGAAACTCACTTTTCATTTGTTACTTTGTTGTGACCGAGTGCCTAACTATCTTATATAGGGCTCATTGATAACTGTCCCTTATCCGCTTGGGGGATACAGGGCTCATTAAACATTGAGCCTGAGGCTCTGAATCACTTTTGAGCTCGAGGCTCATTTTCACTCGTTGAGCTTAAAGGTTTGTTCGGTGGCTACTCTGGTCACAATAGACATTATGTTTCATGCATTCGTGAAATGAAATGCATCAGTCACATTTGCATGATCCACATCCACTCACATTCACATGTCATTGGACCGTAATTCGTCATTCAACATTAGAGTTGAGAATTCGCACTTTCATTCATATGCAAATGCACTTTCAGAACGCATTTAGCAATCAAATTGCATATACTTAGTTCATCCAATTCACATTCAATGAGCACTTCAATATTTCATTCATACATCACATTCATTAGACCTTCTATCCGAAAACCAACACAATTAGTCATATTCACATAATCATTCAGTAGTCAATTAATACAAAATTCAAATAACAAACAATAAGGTGAGACCATCTCGGTCTACTCACAGTATGCTTCAGTTTAGCATTCGCTTCCAAATTCTGGAAATGCTCGAATGTAGACGTTCTAACCTGCACAGTTCATTTATGCTATACACATTTCACACACTTTACAACTTTGCACAATTATAATTGTTCAATAATGCACATGTATGAAACGAATTATGTACAATGCATGTTCATGATAATCTTGGGTATCAGTCCTTTAATTTCATTACAAAATCATTTTCATATCAAAACTCATCTAATTATAATTTATACTTAGATTTATGCCTCACTAAAACCATTAAAATCACATTTCATTTTCATTGATTCACTTCAGTTTTTTTTTCAAGACACCCCTTTTAGTTCTACTATTCACGCTTAATCAGAAGGTGAAACTGATATAATTTGGCCATACTCTCTTCTATAAAAGTGTTCCTCTATGTCTTATCTTACCATTGACACCAAAATCACTCAATTTGGTTTAGTAATTTGGAAGATATGCCTCAAACATTATCTGGTTATCCATATTCAACACAGTGTACTATGCATAACTTCCATCTAGAAATTCAACATCTTAGAGAAAGAATCAAAATTAGACTTCCTGAGACAATTTGTAGGCCTATATCTCTAGTGTACTTCAAATTAAAAAGCATCTCATTTGGAATCCTGTATATTCAGATATAATCAAAATACTGAAGGGTGTTCAGTAAGAAAATCCTATTTCACTTTTCCAACAGATTCCACAATTTGATTTGATCAATATTTCTCAATTCAATTAATAATACTACACAATTTTATTTAGAGGTATAAAAATTTCTTACAAATCCAATGTTTCAAAAATCGGGTCATTTGGAGGTCTAGAGAAGAAGTTATGATAAAAAAAAACTATCGAATGTTCATCAGCCTCTTAAAACTTCAAAGTTGCTATCGTGCATTTGCACGATAGCGATTTTTGCTATCCATCCTTCAAAAGCACGACGGTGCTTTTTGGCCAACCCTTAAAGTCACCCTCGTGCTTTTGCATGATGGTACTTTTGGCCAATAATCTTAAACACGACGGTGCTTTTCCACTTCTTCTTCTTCACAGATATCTTAAATTCTAAACTCCATAACTTTTGATCCAAAACTCCAAATTTTGCAAACTTTATATCAATGGAAAGATAAAAGAAATATATACAATTTTTGTGAAGACCTAGAAAACAATTTGTGCTTTTATAAGGGTCAAAATTTTAAATCAATGTAGTTGTCTCGAATGCCCATCCCATGTAACATCACAGACTTCTAAATATCATATCTCTCAACTCCAATGTCCAAAAATTTCATACTTTATATCAATGGAAAGCTAAAAGAAAAATCTACAACTGTCATGAAGATAATTTTGTCAAAATATGCCTAGATAAACACAGAAAATTCATAAAAGTTTTAGTTTGAAAATTCAACATTGTTACTATTCATTCCCAGAAAATTCAGACTTCCAAATTTTCAAAAACCCACATTTCAAATTTTTATTTCTAGTTTTTCTACTCCATTTCTATCAACTCATTCACCATAAATTCATACTACTCCAAAATATACAAGTTTAATCAAACTCACCAAAAGCCAAAAATTCATATTCATCCTATTCATACTCTGTTATTTTTCTACATTTTCAACTTTTATTCTCAATCAATATTCTTCCTCTCAACTTCCATTTAAACAGTCATTCCTATCTCAAACCATCATTTTACAACTACCCTTCAACTCAAATACCACTTTTTTGATCATCTCTAAGGAAAACAACAACTCACATAAACACACACACACACACACACACACACACACACACACACACACATATATATATATTCATGCACAGTGAAGAAAAACAAGAAACAGAGTATACTACCTTTTCATTTTTTGATTTTCTACACTCACTTCATACACCATTTTATTGCTATTTCAAACTCCAAAATTCATTTCCACATCACCTGATCACT
>JAOSBK010000002.1:14780903-14797447 GCA_027568895.1 Erythroxylum shatona
ATGCTTGGCATTATAGGTTGTTTTCATGCAGTTTTGAGCTTGAAGAAGACGATCCCAAAGATCTCGTAAGACCATATCCCTGGAGCGCAACTCCTGATCTACTGCTTCTAGTTTAGCTACACTTGGACAGTAAGAAAGAATAGTTGGGGGAGAACGCCCATATACGACTTCGAATGGTGTAGTTTTATGAACAGTCAAGCCATTACGTGTCTATTCTAGAAGAAAATTTAGACGAACAGATGACAACGAGGAGGCATTCATAAATGATCAGCTCCACCATCTTAAATTGACCAATTCAATGGAAAGCCAGTTTATTCCATGATGGGCTGTATCCCACGTTTTCCATTATCTCATTAATTGTAAGCTAGTTAGGTGATATCTGAAACTTTAGTTATAAATGTATACCAGACGTGAATTGAATTGTTTGGGGAAGAGTGGATATTACGTATTTTCTCTATTGTATTGGAGAGTTAGTCCTTCTCGAAGTGGATTTGTTAATTGAAACTGTTTACTTCCATCGTGCACATATTTGTTATTTTTTAATCATCCTTCACCCTCCCTCTATCACTGGTATCAGAGCCGTTACGATACCATGGTAAATACAAGCTCATCCTCTTCTATCCAACAACTACCCGAACAACCAAATACTCGCCCCTCATCGCCCAACCCTTTGCTCAATCACATAGCCTCCCAACTTGCTGCCATATCTGTAAAACTATTATAAGATCGATTCGTTATGCGTACCTGTATCCATAATTGCTTCTTCGTTAAATGTTGATTGCTTTGAAAGAGTTTATTTCCTCTCGTCTTCTTCCTTTCTGATTTTCTCAATGGTTAAGAATTATTTCATTTCATAAGTTTTGCAACTTATATATCATTACCAAAGGACACGTCCTTTGGTAAGTGGAAGAGAGAGGAAAAGGGTCTGTGACCCATTTGAGACCCAATCAGTAATACCCAATAACTATTATCTTGGGTACATTTCATAGGACTCAATTAATAAATTACATGCGACATTAAATAATCTAACAATATCGGCCCGCTTGGAGAATGTGCATACTCTAGCATCAAAGGTTGCTGCCCTTGAAGCTAATCAAAGTACAAATGACAAAACCTTCATCTTCTAATCGAAGATCCGGAAAAGAGCATATCAAATTTCCACAATACCGGAACACCAAACAGGAAAATGATGAAGAAGATGAAGAATCCCCTGGATGGCGACGCAATCAACGGCTATATACAAAGATGGAATTTCCTAAATATGATGGCGGTGACCCAAAGGATGGTGGTGAAGGGTTTTCTGGTAGCCTTTATGGGCACTGTCATGCAATGCTGGTAAGATCGTGGTGATAAGAAGAGAATTGGGTAGTAGGTTGACTCTGCTCTCGAAAAGGATTAAGCCATTCTTGAACTTCCAGGGACCAATGGCTTCACCCTTTTGAATTCTTTGCACAAGTTGCTGCAGTTGCTTGGTTTGCTGGACCTCCTTGCAAATGGAGTCCAAAAGAGTTACTTATGGCATTGAAATGGCTGTGAGAGTGGGTTGTTCTTCTAATCTTCGTGACAAGGCATCAGCTACCTTGTTGTGGTTGTCGGCTCGATATTCCACTGCAAAATCAAATCTGATGAGCTTACTCAGCCAGTGTTATTGTGGTGATGTAATGATTCGCTGCTCCAACAAGAACATGAGACTATAGTGATATGTTCTAATTAGAAAATGCCGACCCCATAGATAAGATTGCCAATGACATACCACTTTAGCCAGTCCAATAAGTTCCTTTTCATAAGCTGGGAGGCTTTTGTAACGAGATGCTAAAGAGCGACTAAAATATGCGATCGACTATCCTTCTTATTGGAGAACTGCCCCTATACCATAATCGGATGCGTCACATTCTAAAATGAACAGTTTGGTGAAGTCCAGTAAGGCCAATGCAGGAGTTTGATGTTGAGTTGGCTTCTTTGTTGTCCCATATTGGTTGGGGACAACAATTGAAGCAAGGTTGTTACCTATATAAAGAGGTGGCTACCTCTTTGTTTAATGCACCAAACTAAAGTCAAAGATTTGTAGTACAAATTTGACTCTAGTTAAATTCCTCTTTTGAGGTGAGAGTTGGAGAGTTTGTCTTGTTTATTTCTTTGTGAGTGTGTTGGTGTATTGGGGGATTGGGTGAGAGGAAAAATTGTGTGATTGTAAGAATTTTTCACATAGTGAATTTTCTTCTCGGTGTCCGTGGTTTTTCTCCGGTTTGGGAGTTTCCACGTAAATTCTCTTGTGTTGTTATTTTCTGATATTTTTATCTATTAAATATCCTTGGGTGTAATTTAAGGAGGTCTAAATTCCTAACACGCTGTAGAGTGTAACTGCTGTAGAGTTATTACCTGACCGGTGACTACGGAGTAGAAAGTGAGTGACCAGAGAAAGCTAGGGGCTTTTTTTTTTTCCTACACTCATAGTCTATGTTGTCTCGGCTTTTACGATTTTTATTTCATTTCACTTTTGGAATGTCCATTTTTTTAGAGCAAGTAGCTGGTTCTCGTGATCTTTTTTACAGGTACCGTAGCCTTTTACATGCTCATGATCTCAATTGGGTTTCGCAAGTTTCGATGTTTTCTGCAGGTGCTTCTCACCACAGCTCTGCTCTTGCTCATCATTTTCAGCTTAAACAATACTCTCTCTTGTTTTCACTCTCAGATAAGCTCAGATCAGGGGTTTTTATGAGAAAAGATGAAAAAATTTTCACTCGCTTGAAAGTTTAGAACATCATTAGAAGCTTCTGTATAAAATGTGTAATGCCGATATTTCCAGCCAAATCTATATCCTCTTCTTACCGCTGCTCCTTCAGCTCTCTCCGATTTCCGAGTTCAGCATTTGGTTTTTCAAAAATTATTAACTTATCCAGCTTTATTTGTTTCTACTTGCCATTTTTTGTGTTTATTAGTTCTTCATGTTACTAGACTTTTCGCTCAAGAATGTCATAAAATCCCTCATCACTAGGGATGGATAAATTTTTTTCGGAATATATATATATAGTAAACTAAGTAGGGCTATAGCCCCTACAAAACTAAGATCCTTGCCCCTCCCAAATTAAAATCCTGAATTCGTCACTGCTTATCACGTGGCTTAGTTTTTAGTAGGCTTACAGTTATTTAGTGGATTGGGTATTGTCAGTGTTTTTGGCCCTTTACACTTACTTTTTTCATAAAATTTTCCATCTTGTTTAAGTTTAGGTTCAACTCTTTTTGTTTATAATTTTCAATAGTTTGTTTGTTATGTTATATTGGATTTTAGCATTCTACATAATCGTAATTGCTAGTAATGGTTATGATTTTAGGACAACCACTCTACTAATTAGAGATAATATTGCATACTACTACACTTTTCCAGATCCCAGGTTTCAGCAGAATTGCTATATGTTGCATGTATACTTGTGATCATCGAACTCATTTATTACGGTGCCCTTTTTGGATTTTATTCACAATCCTTGTTTCCTCTCTTGAGTTATATTGGCGTTGTTTAGGGACTTGTGGGACTTATCTTCTTTAGCTTGTGTTGGGCGTTGCAATAAAAGTGGTAACTTTGACTACCGATGATGAAGTAAGGACCAATCCTTTGTGGGTTTTGGGTCTAAGAGAAAAGAAGATATAAACCAGATTACATATACGCTCTTAGAATATCAAAACCCTTATATAAAAGTCTTTAGATTTAGTGAAGATTTTAGTGACATATAAGATTCATATTGCGTGCATCCAAGAGACAAAGTAGACGAGGGGTAAAATTAAAGAGATTAATGGGTTTAAATTTTGGTACTCAAGGTGTTCAAGATGATAGAATGGGGCAAGTATCTTGGTTGTCATGAAACTTATAAATCATGTTGTGGACGTAAAGATAACTAAAGATAGGATTATCTCCGTAAAGATTATGGTGAAAGGTGTTATTTTCAATGTAATATGAGCTTATAAACGCCAACTCTACACTACAAGAAAAAAGAGTTTAGCGACAGAATTTATCGACGGAATGTTAAAGTTTTCCATTGGTAAGTTAAGTTAGCGGCGAAATTTATTGACGGAATAAGTTGTTGGAGAAATGACCATAGGTAATAATTGGCGACAAAGTTCATATTTTCTATTGCTAATTTACCGATCAATAGTTTCTGTTCTAATTTCTGTGCTATCGTTAAAATTTAGGGATGGAATATTTTTTTAGTCAGGAAATTTAGAGACAAACCAATCTTTTGTGTCGATAAAATTATCTACAAATTTTCATTTCCATCAGTAAATTCCCGACTAATGTTACCGACAGATTTTGGTCTTCCGTCGGTAAGTTCGCTGCATTTTACTAGTGGATTTTTTTTTCTGTCGATAAATTTACTGATATTTGTTTGTTTAATATTATCCGTGCATTTAATTTTATTTGATAATCTTATGATTAATGTATAATTTATATAATTATTGGTTATCTGTTGATAATATTTTAATTTTTTTCTACTTTTAATTTGTTAAAACAGAAAGTTGATTGATGATATAAAATAAAAATTATCTTAATTAATAATAAAATTATTATCTAAAAAATAAGCATTTAATTAATACAAAATGACTACAACTATGCTATTCATTTGGTGAATGTGGATGTTCTGAATGTTGCAATGAGGTGCTCTCTTTCCCCTTCAACTCATCCATCTCATTATGGAGCTGAACTATGTATTCCATCAACTGTTGCAACTGAGTTGCCAGTGCCTGTATTATGCTTCGAAGCTCTTGGACTTCATTGGATGCGGACCGTCTACTAGATGCTGCTGTACTGGATATAGAGGATTGCAAGTAACATGTGTTTACAAATGAACTTAAGCCGAAGATCCTTGCACAATGGTCCCTACCACCCACTGCATAAAGATGGGTTTCACTCTCATCAACATCTTCAAATTGCTGAGACCGTTGTTAAATACTTTCTTGTATTTGGTTATATCAGAAAGCAATGTTTATGTTAATAAGTAATAATTAATACGCATTAATATTAAAGCATAAATTTCATATGCATTTGGTTCTCTATATCTGGTATTGACTAAGGTCACAATGTCATGCTTTTTAGTGTAAATGTGTAAAAAGAGCTGACGGAGTGTAGACTTCCTGCCATAAACTTTTCATGCATCAGAATAAAATGTTATAAGTGAACTACAATTTACAAAAATTTTGACATAATTTCCTCCATTTTTATGATATTTACTCCCTGTTGAACAAAGAAAGTAACTCAACAACACAATCATATATGGCGTCAAACATTTATAGCATTATCATTCTCCATAATAAACATATTTTCATTTCAAAATTTACACATCAAATTAAATTGAAATATATCAAAGTAAAAAAATCAAAATATATATGTAAAGCATAGATACTTACAAGTCTCGCTGCATGCTCGTGGTGGGTAATAGGTCCTCTAGTATGTATGGGAAGACTTTCTCCCCCAGGTCCTCCACATCTGTTAGTAGAATTATGTTCTGAAATGGATATTGCCTAGGGTGATGTCCAATACTGTTGCTAACAAATCCATATTTCTTTAGAAATATAAGGAGGTTGTACACCAATATTGTATATCACACCCACAAAGTCTCTATAATATGCTTGTCTCTCCCATACTTTATAAATAATCACGTCAAATTCAGAATTAAAAGAATGATAAGTACTTATAACTTACAATATTTATCTAATTAATGTATAAAAATTAATTATAAAAATACAAAAAATATATTTTTTGTACTTCAAACTCCTGATAATAAAAATCCATTATCGCTTGAGAGATATTTTTCCATATATAACCTTCAAGATTAATCTTCTCCTTAAATTTGGATATTATGTTTCTTGAACATTGTCTAGACTGAATCAACCTAATATAAAAACAATTTTATATCATTTTTAAATTTAAACATATAACTTAATTAACATTTTTTTTTTATATTTTCACTTACATATTGTTAACAATTGTGATGAAAGTTCTTCTATCAACTCCCTTAGCTCCAAGCTGGAGGTCATCTCCTTCATCCGCAATGTTTACCCTTGATATCTTTGCCGATATAAAGGTGGTGGATGGTGTAACATCAGGTACGGAAGGTGATGCTTCATCTGCAAGTGTAATAGATGGAGATACAACATCTGATTCTGTTGTAGCTGTAGAATGTGATGTTTCACTTGGAAAGTAACTGGCTCCAAATCATGATCTGAACCTTGGTCGCATCATATCTTGTTTTCTCTTTGGTTGCATATTTTAACCTAAAATTAATAGTTTATTAAACATTATAGAAATATAACAATTTCAATTCAATATATAACAATATATTTTTGATTTAATAATTGATTTATTGAATTTAATATTATATTACAAATAGAAATTAATCGTTATAAGCATTTAATTGTAAATTAAAATCATAATCATCTTCTTTTTATGAAGAATTAGAATCAAACTGAGGGTCCTTTTCAGATCTCTTGCCCTCCTCATCCTCTCCAGATGAAATTTCAACATATTAATTATTTAAACATCTTCCTGAAATGTTTCATTTTTAATTCTCTGTTCTCCTTTTCCATGTGATTCACAAACACCTTTAGGTTTAACTTTGCAAATGACCAACCAATCTGACTTATCTCGCCGTAAGTTAGGAAAAGAAATATAATACACCTGGATCGCTTGCATCGCCAATACGAAAGGTTCAAATTGTCTAAATTTTTATGATTTAGTTTATTTCAACTAGATCGTATCAACTATACACTTTTGTACCAACATTAGGGGTTGGATCAAACCAATCACACTTAAATATCACACCCCTCTTTATTGGCAATGCATGGTACTCAATTTTAAGCATCTCAATAATTTTACTATAGTAATCCGTCAATTCTCCCTGAATGCAAACTCCACTATTTACTGTTGTCATGTTATGACCATGATATTCTATATGATATTTGTATCCATTAATGAAATACACTAGATACGATTTAACAGTTTGCAAAGGTCCTTTCGCAAGATTACATATGAACTTACTTTCTATTGAATTTTTTTTTGGAATTTTAAGATACTTGAAATTACCAAAGGAACAACGTTTACAATGTACAAAGAAAAGCAAAAGCAAACCTATATAGGTAATACAAAAAAAGAAAGTAGCCTTTCAAGCTACTATCACAGATGCCACTGTCACAAGAATCAAGTGGAAACAAAACTCATAGTTACCAGCATCAGTCCACAGCTAAATCTTCCAACGTCTTCTCATAGCCAAACAGAAATGATCTTGCATCCCATGCCCAATTATGATCTCCCTGATCAAGTTAATAATGTAATCCGCTAACTCGTATTTGCTCATTTCTAATTGCTTGTAAAGTCGCCTATTTCTCTCCCACTGTATGTGGTAAAGGACCCTCTGGAAAGAGGTCCGGAGAATGAGACTATCTTGTCTCCCTTGTCGGATTGCACGAATAACCTCAGCTAGAACATCATTCCATTCATAGGTAAAGTTCAGGATACTCACCATATACAATATTCGATTCCAAACTGCTTTGGTATACTCGCATTCAAAAAACAAATGATTTCTACTTTCATTAACTAACTTACACAGCACACAAATGGGATCATAATTACCGAGCCACCTGTCCTTTGTTCTTAATCTATTTTTGATGTTCAGCCATAGGAAAAAAGCTGCTTTAGGGCATAATACCTGTTTCCAAACGAGCGCAGCCCATGGAATCACTTCCGTCAACCCTCTCCCAATGTCACGAGCAGAAGAGGTTGTGAAGTCCCCATTTCGGGTAGTAGTCCATATCATCTTATCCGGAGAGTTATGAAGGGAGATACCTTGCATATAACTAGTAAGAAGATATCCGAACCTGTGCCTATGCAAGCGGTCACTCTTTCGAACAACCCATGCTAGAGTGGCGTTTTTAGGAATACAGTTACGAACTCTGTTTAAGTCATTACGTAGCCAAAGAGGGCTCATATTTTTTAAAGCCTACACAAAAGAAATTATCATATTAAATAGTATAATGTCATTTAAAAACTTTAATCTTATAATTCAATCATTTCAATAAATGTAAGTGAAAACTTCAATATTTCTCAAACCATCGAGGAAAGTATCTTCCAACTTCTTTATTGATATCATCTTGTGTTTTCTAGGGAATTATATCACGTAACTATTCCTCATATAATCTAAAAACATTATTATGTATTTCAGTTGTGAATAACAATTTCAAAATCAACTTCAACTTCAACTTATTGCATGAAATGTTGAACCTCTTGATAGTTCAATAAAATGTAACCATAGGTAGCCTCCTATTAACATTTTTCTTGTTGAACATCCACATGTTCGTCTAGGATATGTGAAAATGGATAAATTACTATCAGCATCACTTGTTCCTCCTCCATCGTTATTACGAGGAACTTTTCTTTCTCTTGTATGCATATGTAGCTTAAAATAATGTGAACGAAATATACTTGTTTCCTTCATTCGATAAGCATTACATATCAAACCTTCAACTCTAGCCTTGTTTTTGACATTTTTCTTCAAGTGATACAAATACCTACATTAGCAAATAGGGTTATTAGAATTTTGTTATTAAAACATGTTATTACTTCAATATAAATCATCATCATCATCATCATCACACCCAGTCTGAAGTCTCGCAATAAAACGGAGTCTAGGGAGACCTGATAGTACATAGCCTTACCCTTACATAATACAGAGGCTATTTTCGGTGGACTCACATGCAGATGTGACAACAAAAAAGTAATGCAAGTTAAAGAGTACAAAAAGTACATATATCATGAATGTCCCTACAAACTAATATAGCAGCAAAGAAAATCTTAGATCGTAGTGTTATAAACTCATTAAAAAACATAAGGAGAAACAGAAGTAAAAAATTCTCCGTAACCAAAAGTAATTTCTTTTCCTTAAAAGATGATAACGGATTTTGATATGTGATAAACTAGTTCAGTATAAAGAATGCTAGTCCTCTCATAAAGAATGCTAGTCCTCTCATAATTGAGTCAGCCACTAATACGAGGGATGCCAAAATAATACAGGAATAATTTACAAGAATGTAAATGCCACAAACAAAAATCACACCTTGCTTCGTCATCCCAATGCCACCAAAGCTGAAACTATCAGTGCAATTACCACTTTAAGAGAGCATTTGACAAGATTCCAATGAAAATATACATTCCAGCCATAATAACTGATTTTTATTCTTGTTCTTACTCTTAATTCTACAACAACTACAACACCAATGCATAAGGAACCCTATTTTGCAAGGGTTGGGGGAGGGACATCAATTATACGCAGCCTTCTCTTTGCATTTTACAAATGTTTCGACTATCCAATAGATAACCAACTTCGACAAAGTTTGCTCGAATAATCATTTCATCAAAACAAGGATAAGAAAAGAAGCCTTAAATCACTTAATTGTAACTAAATTTAGCCTAAAATAAAGAAATGGTAACCAACGCACCTTTATCCGATTCTGAAGGCCCTTCTCGTCTTTTGGGGGTAAAGGTTCCATGGCAGCCCTCTCAAGTAGTAGCAGCACATCATCCACCAATACAAACATATCTTTCTCAACAAGAATAATTGGTGGTGGAGTTTCCTCATTGTCCAACAATTTAAACCTATTTTTCTTGTTTTTAGGTTGGCCATCAAGAGCCTTCAAGCCGCTATACAAGGAATCCATTACCAAAGTAGATGTCACTTCCTTCTCTATAAGGAAATGTTTTACAACTACTTTCAGGATTACATATGTTTTCTCCCTAGACATATGGTGTTGGGTATTTGGATCAATTCCCAACTAGAATGCACAAAAACTTGACCATCTATTTTTTTCCTCTATCAACCTCGCAAACTTCCCTTACCTCTCTTCAACAAGACTCAGACATATCAATTCTACATTTTTCAAATATTCCCTAACGAGTTCTCCTTTATACTGACAATCAAGACAACAAAAAGGCCGCTCAGCTTTCTCCCTATTTACTTGCACTTGAGCCTTTATCTTCAGTATGTCATCTAAAAACCCATCTGAAACTTTTGATAGCTCCATAAACTTTTTCCATCCCCAATCATGCTCTTTCCAGAATCGATGAAAAGTATCAGAATATTTCGATTTACTATAATTACCTCTCAAATAGATACATCCATCAATATTGAACTAGACCAGCAAATTTAGCCTCGTGTGCTGAATGCATAGATAGATGCTCTATACAGTCAAAGAAGCTTGGAGGAAAAATTCCTTCTAATTTGTATAAAATTACTGGAATTTCCCTTTCTAGTTTTTCTATTTCAGCGAACTTTATGTTAGATGATGTTAAGTTTTTGAAAAACAAACTTAATTATATTATAACTTCCTAAACCTTATTCAGCAGCTCCCGAAATGCAATTGAAATTAGCCTTTGCATAAACACATGACAATTATGACTTTTCATCCTAAATAATTTGTATTTCCTCATGTCCACACACCTTGCTAAGTTTGAAACATAACCAATGGGAAACTTTAGACTTTTCAACCATTCACACAAATTTTCCTTTTGTTTTTTGTCCAAAATGTAACATGCTTTCGAATATTTACTGTTGTGAAGATCTTTATCTAACTCATTCCTTTTACAAAAAAGTTTCAAATCAACTTGTAATTTTGCATTGTCTTTTGTCCTCCCTTCAATGTTCATTATGGTATTGAGCAAATTGTCAAAAATATTTTTTTCAATATGCATCACATCTAGATTATGACTTTCAAATTAATTTTCCAATATGGCAAATCCCAAAAGATGCTTCGCTTTCTCCAACCAAAGTTTTTACTAATGCTTGTATTAACTTTAACAGCTTCAAATTTTGTAACTTTCAGTATCCCTAATTCATCAATCTCCTGCAATATCTCTTCACCAGCTTTGTGAGGGGGAGGTGTTTATACCATCCTATTCTTAATGAACTTTTGTTTATTGCATCTAAATGGATGATCTCAAGGAAGAAATTTCTTATGGTTGTTAAACTAACATGTTTTACCCCCTTTTGGAAGATAAAACGTAACGTAATCATTGTCATAATAAGGACAAGTCAATTTTCTTACTGTGCTCCATCCAGACAACATAGCATATGCCGAAAAATCACTAATAGTCCACATCAAAGCTGCTCTCAACATAAAATTTTATTTCGGAGACATGTCATATGTCTCCACACCATATTCCCAAAGATGCTGTAATTCAGATGTTAATGGTTATAAGAATATATCAATTTTATGATTTGGATTTGTAAGCCTTGGTATAATCACTGTCGAGAACATATATACCCCATTTATACACATCCATGGAGACAAATTATAAAGAGCAATTATGATTGGCCATGGTGAATATTATAGGCTAAATAGACCAAAAGATTGGAATCCATCTGTCGACAATCTTAACCTAACATTTCGACTTTCAGCTGCAAACTCATAATGTGTATTACTGAAATGTTTCCATGCCAACGCATCCGACAAATGACTCATTATTCCATCTTCCTATTCGTGTTCATTATGTCATCTCATGTGAGATGTAGTAACATTAAAAGCATATAGTCTTTGAAGTCTTAGAATTAGTGGGAAATAATACATCCGCTTCTAAGGTACTAATTTTTGTTTCATATAATGCTTTCTAGGCTAGAACCTAGATTGACCATAAAATTTGCACTCTTGTAATTCCACATTATCTCCTTAATACAACATACATTCCAATTTGCAACAATCAATTTTTTCAATAGGCAAACCAAGACCCCTAATAAGTTTCTTCATATTGTAAAAACTATCAACTATTGTATGATCAGGAGGCAATGATTCATTATACCATCCAAGAATTTTATCAAAACTATGATAAAAAATATGTCCTTCAAAACTTTATGCTCAATATTCGAGTAATTGAAGATAATTGCGTCATTGTCTCATAATTTGACCATAATTTTTGGTCAGCTAAGTGTAGTAAATTAAAACAATTTTTGCATATAAGTTTGGTTCTTCTTCAAGATTTTCTATATTTTCCTGAAAAATATAACCGGCTGCATCATAAACCATTTGCATGTAAGAATTTTCGGTTGCACTCACATTATGTGTTCTAAATCTAATCCCCCTTCAAACTCATCCACATTTACTAACGAATTTACTTCATTACCCTTTGAGGTGCTACAAATCAATGGCTTCCTATCTCGTGCCACTCAAAATAATTTGGAACAAACCCTTTTTTCAACAAATGGTCATTCACTTCAGCAATATGAAGGAAACAAATATGTTTTCCCTTTTTACATAGACATATGATCTTTGGGTCATCCATATATATAGGTTGATAATGTGCATAATGAATAAAAGCTTCAACTCCCTCTACAAACTCAAGATTAATGAAACCATCAGGTGTTAATCGTCTATATATCCAAGATCTATCAATATTACTCATTTCTGCAAAACTGTTAATTTAAAAAATTGATTTCATAGTTTGTATACTTCACATCCCCTTAGTTTATAGAACATTTAAACTTTACACAACATCCCCTAAGTATTAATAAATTAAATTATTCACCTACAATTGATTTCAATACTATGATACATGGCATTGTTTACACCTATAAATCAAGAAAGCAAGTTTTCGCTGTGACTCCGAGGCTCATGAAATTTCTCAATGATAAGCCTCACAAGAGCTGCATCATAGGTTTCCAGCCTATATACCGTCCTAGGGGTTTATTATGCAAAGAACTGTCATATCTATTAAACCTATGAATTTCTTATATTAACACTAAGTTTGAATTAATCACATCAAAGTTGAAGTATTTATGTTTGAATTAATAATCTACAATTTATTTAAATACTATGGTACACGACATTGTTTACACTTGTGAATCAAGAAAGCAAGTTCTTGCTGTGACTCCTAGGCTGGTGGAATTTTTCACTAATAAGCCTTACAAACTGCATCACAGGTTTCTATCGTGTCGCTCGAGCTTTAAAATTTATAAGCCCTCAAATACCACATGTGCACAGGTCGTGACTATAGTATAAGAGATGTCGATCCCACGAGGAAAGAGACTAATCTAATCCTAAAATCTAAGGCCAACAATATATAAAACTCAAAATAAACAATGCAATGAAAAGTAATCAAGGGAATTGAATTCAACCACTTAAATCACAAATTAAACACGAAGGAATTAACAATTGAGCAATAAGCATGCATAATAGAAATCAACCAAAGAGTTTACCAAGTTACGAGAAAAGAGATTTTACTTATTATTAATGCTAACGTAGCCGATTATATGTTAATGGAGTGTTAGTTTTAGCTTATCATAGGGCTTATTACTCTCTCTCAAGTTATAACTATTAAACCCTAAATTATAAACCCTAGTCAGATTATAGAGTTTGCAATCTCTCAATTAAAAAATTATCCAAAACCTAATTAGATATGAAGCACTATAATAAACTATTGGAACATCACAAGCAATCTCTCTCTGCACAATTACCAATATGATTTATCATGGTTTCTATTAAATCTCCTAACTCCATTAATCCAATTTAATTTTATTTCATTCAGTTCACCCTCTCAATTTATTACCGAATTATGCAAGAACGTAATCAAATTACGACCTTCATCCAATAAACATAATCGACTAGATTATCATTAAATCAAAATAAAATCATGAAGGAGAGTTAGAACATCATCATCATTCTGTTATCTATCATCATACAACCCATCCCAACTTTATACACGAATAAAATTGAAACAAAAAGGAAATAGACACTTAAAATAGACGATCTGGGAAGGTAGAAGCGTCAGAAAACCTCCTGATTCAGGAAGCACGTCGAGACTGTTTCTTCTTCCTCTTCCTCCTCCTCTTTCTCTCTTTAGGGTTTTCAACAGTGGCTATATGGAAGCTCCCTTTTTTCTGCCTCTTTAGGTTCTTTTTATACTCTTTTATGTTTTGGGTAGCCATAGGGTTTTTCTAAGGTCCGAAAAGTCTAAAAAATCCCTCAAAATATGAAATTTGTGAGCGTCTGTGCGTCTGCCCAATGCAGGCGACAACCGTGACTTACATTTGAGCCTTTTGTCATGATTGTGGCATACAGGCCACGATCGTGGGCCATTCCCTGAGCTTATGTGATGATCGTGGCATGTAAGCCATGATCGTGGGCCAAACCTAGAGCTTCTGTCACTATTGTGACCTACATGTCACGATTGTGGGTCTATGTTGTGGCTCGGATTCCCTCCAAAACTGCTCCGCTCTTCGATGTTGACCCTAAAATACTAGCGCATACATCAAGATATCTCAAAAACATAATATTTAAGCTCAAAGACTTATACTAACCTATAAAACACTTAATAACAAATAAATCACAAACTATTACAATTTTAACCTAAACACATACCAAGTGATCGAATTAACGACTAAACATATATCAAACTATGCCCTAAAACATTATGCAATTTACACTTATCACATCCTCACACTTAAATATTTGCTTGTCATCAAGTAAACAAAATAATAAACAACACAAAATCACAAAGCACACAATGCAATAATGAGACAATGGTTTTAACTTCATAAAACAATTTTAGTTCTAAACACAATCATTCAAGTTATTCCAAATCATCAACATGCAAAATCTGTGTCTAAAAGCTCTGGACTAAATATACATATTAATCAAGACCCAAATGTCAAGTTTATTCACCCTTTTCAATTGCACACACACATTAATAATTATTTGGCCATTCAAACTTTGTAACTAATCCTAAGTACGTTTTCATGAAAAGTTAGGCTACTTACAAATTAAGTAGGTTTTTATTAGAAAACATTTTTTTGTTACTTTTTGTGGATATGGATCTAGTCTTTCTAAATAGAGGTAAACATTGGTGATGAATGTCGATTTAGTTACTCGACTAAGTCATGTTTTTATTAAATTGCTTGGTCAGAACATCATTATAGCCTTTTGATGTGAAGGCACACATTTGTGATGCTTGTCAATATGGTTACTCGACTAGATGACGTTCTCAACTGGCTACTAGCTCTATTCATAACCTGAAGGCTAGTGGAATAGTTATTTATTAAAATTTACAAACACACTTTTTTATTTAATGCCTACCTTGTTATTTTAGCTACTCGTTTTCATGAAAAATTCTAACTAAGCTACTTAGTCGAAAGACCTAAAATTATGAATGAATGTGACAACTTATAAGGTGATAAACTAACAGTAAATCCTAATTAACTTGTATATTTTAGCCAAAGAACCTAGATCACTAATTTTACAGCTAATGGCTTTTTACAACCTAGTAGATTATGTTCAAAATTAAATCAATTTCATTCCATCTAAGCTATTGATATATTCACGCAATTCACAATATATAACAAAAACGCACTAACATAATAATATGCAAAATTCACAATCAAAACAAAACACATAACTCTTCTCACATTTGAACAACACATTGTCTTCAATATGAAAAGGAGACAAACAAACACACATGGAAGGAAGTAACATAAAATAAAATAAAATAAAAAGAAAGACTAAATTTAAAAGAAAAGAGTTAGAAACAAAACCTTACAGTGATAGAGGTGATGATGGTGAGGTGTTGAGACCAAATCCGCTTGACACTCAAAATTGTTGTCTTATCTTGGAATTGCTTAAAGAGGGTAAGAGAATTAGTAATCCCAGATCATTTCAAATCATTAAAATTTTATTTAAAATTTAAAACAAATATAACTAAACACAACAATTTAAATATAACTACTAAACATGCTAATTTAGGATCATTAGATTGACCTTGCATCCTTGGAAGCTCAGCCATGATCAATTATGAGTAGCTTGCTTCCACCTTTTTTGTTCAACATCAATTTTCTAGCCTATGAGTAAGCTATAAATTACAAATTGGTCATAAGGACAATAATGATAAAGTTGAGAAAATAAATTAATTTCAGTAATATCCTTTCACTAGAAAATTTCCAATAAAATAGGGAATATTGAAACTTCTTGAATCTTCTATTAAGTCTCGCAGTTTATTTAGTAAAAGGGTGAGCTGCTCTTATTCTTCCTTTATCACTCCCTTTTCTTCTTCTTATTTTGCTTCACGAACATAAACTTTCATAACTTCTTCAAACTCAATGTAACACCCCACTCCCGCATGACCCGAACCCGACATCGATGGTGATATCAGAGTCCATGCCCCGCGAGGGTGGCGTGCTACATCACTCAGTCAAAACTCAGTATAAAATTTTTCTTTCAAAACCACAAACATGCACAATACGGAAAACAATTTACATATACAATCATCGGAAATTCCAATGACCACGGGGGTCCTTTTTATAAATACATTTTCATTCAGTTTGTTGCCTTTACAACATGACCTAATCATTAATACAAAAATTCAGAAAATATAATTTTATCAGATACTAATGCAGACGCGAACTGATCCCGACCTCTTTTCTCACTCACCAACAGATGCTATACGCTCGTTGCCTAACGGGGTATTCTTCTGAGTCCTGAAAAATAATTGCAAATTTTGGGTGAGTTTTGCGAACTCAGTGAGG
>JAOSBK010000002.1:14800521-14810766 GCA_027568895.1 Erythroxylum shatona
TCTTCTAATCTTCAAAATCTCACAAACTCTCTAACTCTCTCCACCATACACGATCATCATCATCAACTTGAGGGGGGTGAGGTTTGGATTTTTAATGACCAAAAGAAGAGCAAGCAAAGTGAAAGAGTGGAAAAGATGGTCACCAAGTCAAGAAGAACAAGGAAGAGAAGAAGCTACGAGAATGAGAGAAAATTCTAACTTTAATCACCAATAACCCTTATAAAAGAAGAAACATCGAGAAAGATAGATCAAAAAGGGAGGGGGTGGGTTTTAATGAAAGAATACATGGTGGCATGTTAGGCAAGTGACAAGTGTCACTTGCCACATGTCACATTTTTACAAGGTCACCTAGTTTCTCTCCAATTCAATTCCAATTTCTACTCCAATTTCTCCCCAAATTTCAATGGCTTAAATTAATAAATCCTAAAATCATATATCTAAATTTCCAGTGTCATTGGACAGTAATTTTTTTACTATCAGTCAATAAGCGGTCTGCCACTTGGCATTTTTCCTAGTCCGGAAAGTGCCCCGAAATTTCAGAAAAAATTTCTAAAATTTTCTAAAAATTCAAAAATCACAAAGACCCTCTCCAACTCAATTTTTCATGCACACAAATCACATTTTCATAAACAATCACATTTCTTAACAATTATACCTGGAAATGTCATGAATGCATGTACAGTCATTTTCATGTGTAAAATGTACTGTTCACGTGTATGTGTATGGTATATAATGCATGAGCATGAGATGTGTTTTCCTAATTTCTCTGATTGATCTCACATTTACCAATTTCTAGGGTTCAAACCCTTTGTATGGAAACGAGATGTTACAAGTAGGATATAAGTATATTATTGAAAGCTGTTATTGCCACCTCAACTTTGAGACTAGGGATTTGAGTGATTTCAAAATTGAAATGCATTAGGGAAAATCAATTAGGATTTCCTTTTACATTTATATTATTAAGAATAGGTATATTGTGTTTAAGGTTTCACAACCCAAAACCACATCAGACATATGAGAAACACTACATACCTAGGCTAAGGATACTCACAGTACCTTTAACCTGACTAAGCAAGGCTAACTGAATATCCTTTGAAAAAAATTGGACAACATAACGACTGTATTTTGAAAATCCCAAAACTCAATTAAAATACATGTAAATCATTTATAAACACACTTCTATATTCACATTTAAAACTTTACCACAACTTCTGAAATTTTAAGTCCACTTAAGAGCAATCTCAACAACAGTACAAAAGGTTCATACATAAGGTCATTTACAAATCACCAGATAGTCAAAAGTTAATTTACAAAATCATAAAGCATATCAGCATAACCAACTTAATAAAAACAATTCATGAGCCACTATATAACAAAAGTACCAAACAGAGACTACCCATATGTGGTAATGCCCCAAAAATGTCACAAGACCGCACGATCCACTCAGAGCTTTAACCTCACCAAATTAACCTGCATGGTTGGAAAGTGGAGAGGGTGAGTACACTATGTATTAAGTAAGCAGGAAAAACATATATCACAAATAGAGCCCGATACACACCAAAACAGTCCAGAGAACCTAAGGACAGGTTTTTCACGTATCTAGCATGCACATAACTACCTATGAAGTGAACATACATGACATAGAAATACATAGGCCAAGCCTATGACTCAACATATACCGGTTAGGAACCACATAGACCTAGCCTATTAATCACTTATCCAGTGAACATAGGTTCCAGTTCTAATACACAAGAGCATAACAACATCATATGTATAAATCAAATCTCATTAGGAAGCCAAATCTCATAATAGGCCAAAACTAGTTAGCCAAATAAGCGTGCACACTTACCAATTCCCGGTGTTGTCTTAATTTTCATTTGTGGTGAGTCCAGACTACGGTCGACAAGAGCGTCATAACCCTAAGTGATGACCTCATTGGTGACCAAAATTCTAGGTGTACAATCACTCACAAGTCTCGTAAAAAGGTGTCGATATGAGGAGTCAACTTTTATGTACCAGTGTTAAGGGTACGAGGCCGCTTAATCTGTTATGCCTAGCACATAAATGGCCAATCATTACCTCACCAATCACAAAAATCATATACAAATATTAAGTACTAAAATCAATTAAGGCACCATGCCTTTATTTATAGGTCCAATCGATAAAACGGAACCTTACCATGGCTCTAAGCCAAAGGAGAACAAATATCCGTAGCATACATTACTCGGTTGTGCATATGTAAGTTCCAAAATATCATTTCATGCAATAAAAGTGATCTTTTGAACTCTAAATGCAAAGAGTTATTCAAAAAAAATGTCGTTTATTAAATACACACGTATACTAACATCTATTTAAGATTCAATTCTATTATGCATTACCTAGGTTTAAAATTTATATACAAGTCATCATGCATGTCTTAGGATGTCCTAATCCCATTTTAGAGATATGGTTTTCCCAACTTACCTCAAAAGAAGGTGTACACTCCATTGACTTCAACGATCCTTGGTACAATTGCCTTGATCTATAACTCTTGAGCCTTTATACATACAAATATACAATGTATTTACTACTTAAACATGTATCTCATATTCATACACTACCACATAAGTGTATAAAACACAATATCACTATCTTTAAGCTATAGGATTCGACCATTAAGCTTCTCATATGGTTACTTCCCTTATTATTCACATAAGCTTTCTTTTGCATTTTCCAAGGCATTTAATGCCTTTGATCCAATACTTACATATTTCAAAGCATAATTAAGTACATTTTTATCCAAGCATATTAGGCCACTACTCATCAATCTAAGCAAAAATTTAAGTTTACTCTAATTAAACATGAAAGCCTTTTTCTAGTACACACCATTACAATCCTTAAATCCTATGCCAAGTTTACTTAAGCATTTTATCAAACACCTAATGTGCATGACTTTCAAGTAATATTTTCAAGACTTTATTATAGTAATTCATGCTCTATCTTGTTATATAATAACCACTTCCAAACAACAACACATTTCACCACTCCATTTAATCCAATTCCCTTCATTTAAGCCATATTCATCATAATTATACAACTCATTACATTAGTCCATTTCTTCCCCCATCATTTTAGCTAAGCCTTATCCAATATACATCTTCATTTTTCAACATCAATTCAAATTATACATACACAATTAACACCATAGAATTCATTTAAACCATCAATGTCAAAAGATATTTAAAATTTCACAAACTTTCACCAAAGAGAGGGCATCTCTAGTTTGGCTTAAGAAGACGTCTCCATGACTCATTTCACTCATTTAAGCCATGTTTCATGCATATTCAAGCACGAAGAACAATATATCTTAACACCAAACTCAAAATCGTAAGGTACAGAGACATATGACAAAATTTACCTAAACTTTCCTTTAGTAATGTCTTAAATTTCTTTGAGAATTTCTCAAATCAAATGATATATTTGAGTTCCTTAATCCCAAATTAACTTAGAACACCTTGACTTGTGTCAAAGAATAAAAAAATGGTGGAAATTTGGTGATGGTTGAATGGTGTTCTTCTCCTCCTCTCTTCTCCTTTCTTTCAACTAAAATAGTGTTTTTAATATTTAATGGTGGGGTGCATGGCCACATAAGGAAGAAGAGTCCAAAATGTTGACTTTTCTTTGACCAAATATGATGAAATTACCTTTTTGCCCTTAGCTTACATGAAATTACCATTATACTTTCCAGACTTTTCCTAAATTTGCAATTAAGCCCAAACTTGGAGAATAGCCAAAACTTTTATTTTCATTTTAGTCCCCGAACTTTTGAAAACTATAATTAAGCCCATTAACTTTATAAAATTACATATTGGTCCTCTAAGAATTGAAAAATTACATTTAAGTCCCTTAAATAATTCGCAATTAAGTCCTTATGTACATCAACTATTCCAATTAAGTTTTCTAGGTATCTAATAAGTCTAATATTTCATGTCTAATTGCCTCTAAGGCCTTAGAACACATTTAACTCGATTTTACACACTTAGAAGCTCATATGTTAGAAATCTTTAAGATTTCACATACCGATGTATTCTAAGATCAAGTAACGACATAATATTATATATCACTGGCATATATACCGAAAGGATTCAAATACAATTTTGAACTCATAGATAACCATGTATATATCAATACATAGTAGTATCTCCAAGTACAAACCAATACAAATGAGCTCAAAGAGCCCGATGTTACAAGTCCTCCCCCTTAAAAGAGTTTCATCCTCGAAACTCCTAAGTCGAGGATACAAATAAATGGGGGTACTAACATCTCATAGCATCCTCAAGGTCCTATGTCATCTCCTCAGCCTTGTCACTCTTCCAAAGAAAATTTGATTGCGAAAATTTCCTTGATGCACAACCTCTTTATCTGTTATCCAGAATCTAGACTGGTTTTACCTCAAAACTCAGGTCTTCTCTCAGCTCCATTAGAGGTGTCTCTAAAACAAGAGATGGGTCCGGTATATACTTCTTAAGCATCGAGACATGGAACATATTATGGATCCTATCTAAGTCTTGTGGCAATTCTAACCGATACGTCACAGTCTCGATGCACTCTAGGATACGGAAAGGTTTGATATATCAAGGATTCAACTTCCCTCGGCTCTTAAATCAGATAATACCTTTCCATGGTGATATCTGAAGGAAAATCATATCACCATCTGCAAACTCTAATGGTCGTTGCCTCTTATCTGCATAACTCTTTTGACGATCCTAGGTGACTTTCATCTTCTTCCGGATGACTTTTACTTTTTGAGTGTCCTGCACTTTCTCCCATAAAGTGTTTCATATAGTGGCATACTGATACTTGTTTGATAACTATTGTTATAAGTAAATTCTATCAAAGGCAAATTCCGGTCCCAGCTCCCTTAAAACTCCATATATGCTTTCAGCATGTCCTTCAATGTCTGAATGATTCTCTTTGACTGATTATCAATCTCGGGGTAGAAGGCAGTACTAAACTTCAATTTAGTCCCCAAATATTTATGAAATTTCTGCCAAAATTGGGAGGTGAATCTAGGATCCCTATCGGATATTATAAAAATTGGCACTCCGTGCAGCTTTACAATGTCATTGATATACAGCTTTGTCAACTTCTCCAACGAGTAGGTTGTGTGGATAGGCAGAAAATGAGCAGTCTTCGTTAATCTGTCCCCTATAACCTAAATAGCATTATGACCTTTCAATGTACAATGTAGTTCAACTATAAAATCCATTGTCACATGCTCTCATTTCCATTCCAGAATAGGCAAAGACTGTAACATACCTGTTGGCTTATGATGTTATACCTTTATTTGTTGACAGGGAAGGCATTTGGCTATAAATTCTACTATCTCTCTTTTTATCCCTGGCCACCAATAGCTCTCTCTAAGAGTTTGATACATCTTTTTACTACCAGGATGCATAGCATAAGCCAAAATGTGATATTCTTTCAAGATAGCTCACTTAAGACCCTAGTCATCTGGCACACAAACTCTGTCTCTGAAGACTAATAATCTGTCTTCTCTCAATTGGAACCCCTCATCCTCTTCGAAATGTAATATCTCCCAAATGACCTTTAACTTGGGATCATCGACTTGTGATCTCCTGATCTTATCAAATAGTGTTAGTCAAACTTTAAACCATGCTAGTAATGTTTTGTCATCCTCAGCCACTGAGAATCCAACCCCAAAGCTCCGTACACTCATCAAATGAGTCATATAAGGATTTTGCCTAATAGTTACTACCGAACAGGACTTACAACTTAGTGCATCGGCTACCATATTTGCTTTTCTCATGTGATAATCAATCACTAAATCATAATCCTTAATCAATTCCATCCATCTCCTTTGTTTGAGGTTTTGCTCCTTTTGTATCATTAGGTACTTTAGACTTTTATGGTCTATACATATACGATAAGTCTCCCTATAAATATATTGTCTCCAAATCTTAAGTTTGAAGCTATGAGCTCCAAATCATGTGTAAAATGACTTAGCTCATGCTTCTTCAGCTGCCTAAAAGCATATGCAATCACTCACCCGACATGTATAAACACACAACCAAGTCCTCGGCGGCTGACATCACTGTACACCTCATACTCAACCCCCTAGGTAAGTAGAGCAAGCACTGGCATAGAAGTCAATTGCCTCTTTAGTTCTCGAAAGCTCGCTTGGCATTTGTCATCCTACTAAAATTTTACCCCCTTTTAGGTAAGCCTCAACAAAGGGGCTGCAAGTATTGAGAAACCCTCAACAAATCTCCAATAATAACCAGCTAATCCCAAAAAGCTATAGACTTTTGTCACATTCTTGGGCTGTCCCCACTTGAGTATAGCTTCCACTTTCTTCGAGTCCACAAAAATACCTTCTCCTGATACCACATTCCTAAGGAATCCTATCTCCTTCAGCCCAAATTCACAGTTTGGAAATTTTGCGTACAACTGTCTTTTGCAAAGTATTTGCAGCACAATTTAGAGATGTCTAGCATGCTCCTCCCCATCCTTAGAATAAATCAGAAGGTCATCAATGAACAATATGACAAACTGATCTAAATAAGGATGGAACTCTCTGCTCATGAGGTCCATAAATGTTACAAATGCATTTACGCCATCACTAAAAATTCATAGTGTCCATACGTTGTCCGGAAAGCAATCTTGTGCACATCACTTTCATCAACCTTCAACTGATAGTACCCAAACCTCAGATCTATCTTTGAGAACACTATAGCTCCTCTCAACTGGTCAAACAAGTCATCAACCTTAGGGAGTGGATATTTATTTTTGATAGTAACCCTGTTTAATTGCTGATAATCAACACATAAGCGGAGGGTCCCATCCTTCTTCTTGACAAACAATATTGGTGCTCCCTAATATGAATGACTTGGTCTGATGAAGCCCTTGTCCAATAACTCATGCAATTGAGCCTTCAGCTCTTTCAATTCTGCTGGTGCCATGCGATACAACGATATAGACATCGGTATTGTCCCTAGGACCAAGTCAATAGTAAAATCAAACTCTCAATCAAGTGGCAATCCAAGTAACTCCTCCAAAAAGACATCAGGAAACTTGAACATAATAGGGATATCTTCAAGTTTGACCATCTATGCTGAAGTGTCAATCACATGTGCGAGGTATGTTGGCATCCCTGATGAATCAACCTCTTAGCCTTGACTACTGATATCAAACAATTCAGGAACAATCGTCGATCATTAGTAAATTTAATCGGGACTCCACCTTGAGTGTCAAACTTCACCTCTTTCTTAAAACAATCAACCCTGGTGCGATACCTCTCTAACTAGTTAATCCCCAATATCACCTTAAAATCTTGGAGATCGAGGGGAATAAGATTTGCCTCTAACATAGCATCACCGACCATTATCTCACAGGTTGTATATGGTTCATCACAAGCCACTTGCTCTCTAAGAGGAGAGACTATAATAAAAGGGGGATCTAAAGGCTCTAGGGGACAATTAATGTCCTCGGCGTACTGACCTTATGCACCAGCTTCGATCAAAACTTTAGTGTCTCTATCGAGAACACACATAACACCTTATAACATTACACATTAGCAGCTCATACTATTTACGAGTTTATCGATACTACACAGAATGTGCATCACAATATAGCAATACAACAACACAAAAATGTTCATCCTGAAAATACCTATAATCGTGTTCGGATAGGCTTGAACGTCCTCCTTCGTCATTACGTAAACTTGTGCTTGAGCTCGTAAAGCAAAACACTGCTGACCTACTGAAGGTGTAATACTACCCACACCAGTCCTCTATGTAGATCCAGAAGGCTGAGCACCTACCTTGGCATCTTCCCTTAGTATCTCATTAGTTGCAATGAGCTATTTGCTTCTCGAGTTGAAGTCCAGGTCAGCTGTCGATAATCTCTCCTCAAATGGCCTGTCTCTTAACAATGAAAATACTTTCTCAGCTCCGTATACTTGCCTAAATGTACCTTTCTACAATTTCTACACTATTTGTACCAATATGGTTGAGCTCGAGAAGTGGAACTAGTAGTAAGGGTAGTGCTCTGACATCCTGGTTGTGGTGACCGTAAACTGATTGTTGATGATGCAACACCTCTAGTAGCACTTGAAGCTAAACTACCACGACTCCTCTTGGGCTGCTGGCTGAAGGAAACTCCTCCCTTCCTTTCTGATTCTTTTCCTCCCACTGTCTCTCGTGCTCTTTCACCAACCTTTTGACTCTCTTAGCCAACTGTACGATCTCCTTGAATGTGGTTGTGGGGGTAACCATCATCCTCTGTTAGTTCGCCAAATGCAATCTAGTCTCAAACCAAACACACAGATTCTCTTCATCAACCATGTATTCCGAGACATAGGTGTAAGCTCTCTCAATTCCGTCTCATACATCGACCTATTCCCTTGTGTTAGTGCAAAGAAGGTAGCCTTATTTTGATCTCTATCAAATCTGGTATAATATTGTTTGTTAAATTCATCGATAAAATCCATGTAGATAATCTGACTACGATAGCGTCTCCAAATATTTTCCCACTAGACTCTAACATCACCCTCCTGCAATCGAACAACTACCTTCAACATCATTCATCAAACAACCCTCTATCGTCGAATGTCTTTGTGGTCTGTCTCATCCAAGTTTTGGCCTCGGTAATATTGCTGCGTCCATCAAAGGTACCACACTCGAGGTTTCATGTCTCCTTAATATACCTCGACATTTCAAACATCAAAAGTTGCTCTGACGTAGGACTAGGTACCACTACTGGCTACTGCAGTGGTGGTACCTATGGTGGCATCTGTAACACTCCAGCCTCAGGTTGCTGTTGTGCAGACTGTGCCCACTATATCATCACCTACTGTAGAGCCTCCCCTAACATTGGTGGCAAACCCAGTTGAGCTACCACAGTTGGTGCTAAAGTGTGATGTTTCCTATGAGCTGAAGAGCTAGCAATCGTTGGTTCTACGACTGCTTCAGCGTTGTGTTCCTCTGGCTCAAGTCATAAAGGTCTAACCTTGCAACGACTTCCCATTCCTCGTCTAACCATGCTATCACTATAAAATCAAAGAAAAAGACATTGTTTAATAAAATAGATTGAACTAAGCCTAGTTATCTGATGTCCCAAACACTCAAGGACTATCGACATGTACTCCCACTGAGGTCAAAATCATCCGACCGTTAAGGATGTTAACTTAACGATCCGAGACTTAACTTCTCG
Source organism: Erythroxylum shatona (assembly GCA_027568895.1). Lineage (NCBI taxonomy): Eukaryota > Viridiplantae > Streptophyta > Magnoliopsida > Malpighiales > Erythroxylaceae > Erythroxylum > Erythroxylum shatona. Next base: position 14,809,735 of record JAOSBK010000002.1, read on the forward strand.
ACCAAAGACTTTTGACACCCACACTTGACTCGTAAAACTCATGAACCTTTTGAAAATAGTAATAACACTTTTGAAAACCTAAAAATAATGCTCTGATACCAATTTAATTGTCACGACCTGGAACCACATCAAGCACATAACAACCACCACATACTAAGGATAAGGATACTCATAGTACCCTTAACCTGACTTTACAATACTAACTAAATATCCATTGAAAACATTTAGTGTTAAGTCAAAATGACTTTACGATTATTAATTTTGATGAAAACCAAATAATAATGCAGATAAAAAAATTAGACAGAAGCAAACAGAAAATGAGACGCAAGAAGAAAATGAGACGAAGCAAGTTGAAAATGAGACGCAAGAAGAAAATGAGACGAAGCAAGCTAAAAATGAGACGTAAGAAGAAAATGAGACGAAGTAACCTGAAAATGAGATGCAAGAAGCGAAATGAGATGCAAGCCAAAAAATGAGATAGAAAACAAAATGAGACGCAAGTCAGAAATGAGACGATAAAAAAATGAGACAGAAGCAAATAGAAAATGAGACGCAAGCAGAAATGAGACGCAAGACAGAAATGAGATGAAGCAAAGCTAAAAATGAGACGAAAGACAGAAATGAGTGCAAAAGCAAAATGAGACGCAAGACGCAAGTCAGAAATGAGAAGGAAGAAAATGAGACACAAGACGCAAGACGCAAGTCAAAAATGAGACAGAAGAAAATGAGACAATAGAAATGAGAAGAAAGAATCGAAGACGAAGAACCAAATTAGGTTGAGTTAGTTACAGAGCTCAACTGAATAACCATTTCTTTAAAGATCAAGAAACAAGAAGAAAGAAGCAGTTGAAGACGAAGACTATAAATATGAGTCAGAGTCGAAGACTAAAGAGATTAGCGAAAAGTTTAAGAATTCAATTACTGCCTTGAAACACTGTATTGTGCAAAACACGAGAGTGAAGTGAATCACACGTCAATATATTGAACAATAATAAGATCAAGATACACAAGAAGGGGGGTTGAATTGTGATA
>JAOSBK010000002.1:14824419-14852001 GCA_027568895.1 Erythroxylum shatona
CATGTAGTACTATTGTATTAGGTTTCTGATGATGTACATATGGATAATGATGAAAGACAATGTAGACTTCGATTTTGTGAAGTGCAATGAGGAAAAAGTTGGTTTTAAAATATTGTGATTTTCTTATAATGCTTTATAAGTGAATTATGTTGCCATGCCATATGAAGGGGATGTAGTGATCGACCGTAGCTCGCCCTTATCGTAGGATATGTATCGGAATGACCTTCGGGTATCCCGGTGTATACCCTACTGTAAGGGGGCGCTACAAGAAATTTGTGTCCCTGTCTCTCGAAGACAGGGGACAGAGACGCGGAGACAAGAAGCAAACAATCACGAAGACAGAAATTTTTCTGACTTGTCCACTGTCCCCATCCCCGGAGACACTATCCATATGCAGGGTAATTGAACTGTTTGCAATTATGACATTTGGACTGAACCCAATAACAGAATTTCAACATAGAATTTTCGTTGGCAAAGGATGTACGTAATTCCAGCTTAATGGCAGTCTACTACCTGACACTTAGCACGTGTTTTCAGCTTTGGCTTGATGGCTAATCAGATAGCTTTTTGTTTTGTTAGGACTTCTAAGGAATCTATCTCCACTGAGCTCATTGACATGTTCTTAACTGTCTCACCGCTTCTTACCTACACCAAACCGAAGTTGATTATTTCACGGCCAGCTCTTGCATGCTCGCCAATCCCATTTTTGTAAGCTAAAATTCAAATTTTTTCATACAAATACTTTGTTAATAATCATAGAATCACATAATAAGCTATCTCAAAATATAAGTTTTAGATTATCAGAAAGTTAAAATTCATATGGTCTCATTTTGCTATTTTTCTTTACCAAAATTTTGCCTCTGGTCGATTATATAATTTAAGGACATGAAATCTATATTTCCTCCTGCTGTGGTATGTCCTTTGCTGAGATATAAAACAATCTGTATCTTGAGCAACCCAGACATTTATCTTGTTTTTTAACGTTACATGCTGGAAACTCGGGGACTTTTGTTTTGTAACAATATCACAGTGAAGGCAAGAAATGAAAGTTAAAAAAGATCAGAGAAACATCGTGTTTAGCACTGAACATTTTTTGGAACTTCCGCTTTCAATAAATATGATGTTTCTGGCTTTTGACCTTGTCTACCTTCTCTTAAAAGATATGATTAACTTGCAAGACATTGCTCACGCTCATCAGGATCTCTACTTATTCTATTGATTCAATTCAGTATAGCAAAATAGTGATGATAGTGATCTTATTAGGTGATTTTACAATCATAATGATAAAATTTTGCTCCTTAAAAAGTAAAACACTATGCATCTAGCGCATTATACATTGAAAACAGTCCTAAACGTATCCATTCCTATTCCATGTTACCAATAGCAATTGTTCTACTCTAAGAAACGATCCTAGTAAGTAGCACATGCGAAGTACATATGCTTATAAAGTAGATCAGCGGACCGTAACATCAGAATTATAGGGCCCAAGAAAGTGGGGAAAGTAACAAATAGATTAGTAGGAAATCTTTTGCGATGACAGATAGACTTCAGACATAGGTGAAGTTCAACAATAGGAGTGCAAATTACAGATAATCAGGTAGCTTGAGTTCTGATAAACAAAGCCTCAAACTGCACACTAGCTAGTCTATGAACAAGACTTTAGACAATATGCTGAACAATCTTTAAGTACTAAAATACCATCAGAAGTGGATTAAAATTGGTCAAATAGAATCTAAATAATCTCTCCGCCTTCATTTTTGTGCTAAATAGTACATGGTACTTTGAAGTCCAAAATCTCCTTCCATCAAAAATTCCTAGGAATTCTATCATTGGAGGTTCATATAATAAAGAAAATATTATGGAATTACAAAGATGATAGCCTAAAGCAACACACACAACCTATAGGCTTGCTAAGGTCTCTGTTACCACAAATCACAGGTTTTCACTACCCAGACGGCCGCAATAATCTGCAAATAGAACTCTAGAACAATGCAGGCAAAAGATGGTATAGCAGGAAGAACTCTCTATGGACAAGTATGAAACAAAAGGACCAAAATCAATAAGCATTTCAACAAATTATACGCAAATAGAAAAGTGGACTCCCCAGGCACAGGCCACAACACGCAGGTCGGCAAACTGCAGGCAGCCTACCAAAGTAGATCACTTTTTTAATAATATGTGATAATTAGGATTATGGATGGCCCTTATGGCTCATTGCAGAGGGTGTCAAAGGCATCCTCCTCTACCAGGGCTAAAATCCTGCTAGAGATTAAATTCACCTATCAATAATATAAAAAGAATGATCACTAGGACATATACGACCAGCAACAAAACTCATGAGTTTCTCCCCACAAATATAAGAATCATAATTAACTATTCTATCTTTATGATAGCAAAAGTTCCAATTGTCAATTCATTCAGTCCATAAGTAGATGCCTCTGCTTTCAGCTTGCGACCAGTAAAACCATTACAATCCATATAAGCAAGAGTTCATTTTCTCTCAAGCAATGCATCAGAAACAAGTCCTCTAGAACACAATGCATGAATTTGAAAAATTGGAACCATCTAATATAAAGATAATTCTATTACTTTATTCTAATAAGTCATTCAAACCTATGCATAAAAGCATATATACATGTAAAACACACTATCAACTGCTAAACAATTTTAGAAAATCATTATTCAATAACTGTTCTATCCATCAAATGGAAAGACAAAAGCCTTTTATAAAAAAGAAAAGTAAATCACCCCTACACTGTCATTAACCACCATGAGCAGCAAATATTTTACCAGCTATAAGGCCGCTCCAAAATCCCGACCACCAATCCCGCCGACCGATCTCAATTCCTCCAATTGGGCTTTAATCTGGTCCTGAACTAACTCTAAACGCTTGGAGTAAACCTCCAACTCCAATATTTGTTGTCTCCTCCATTTCTCATCAACCATCATCTCCCCTCCACCAAAACTCAACGGGATTGCATTCATAGCAACCCCACCAAGCCCTCTTCCTAGCCAAGACCCACCTGCTACACCATTGCCCATAAACTCCTTAATCAACTGCGGCAAACAGCTCCTGACCGTCCCCTCAATCAAACCTGAAATAATCACATTACTATTACTACTACTACCATTGTTATGATCACTACTCCCCGCAAAACCATCATTGACAAAACGCTTTTCATCAATTTTGACACTCCCAATAGGAGCTGCAATCGAAGACCGTGGCCGAGCCCGCTTCCTCGACCTCGGTGTAGCCTCAATTCCGTTAATATAATTCAAATTGGGGCTAGGGTTAGGGTTTGTATCGTCATCATCCAAATTTCCGTCTTCAACAGCAATTCTACCAGCAGTATTCCATATCTTACGTGAAATCTCAAACGTAGCCTGATCATGAGGACTCTTGAAAGAAAAATCTTTACCTGAGCTCATTCTATTTACAACATTCCGATACTTCTTCTTCAAACGACGCAATTTCTCAACAAGCTGATTCTTGTTAAAATCAAGCTGGAGTTTACACTTAATCTGATCGTAAAATAGTGCCGTATCATGGTGGCTGCCACCGCGTTGCGTCGTGTAATCGAGAAACCCTCGAAGAAGCTCAATCTCGTCCTCGTCAGTCCACAACCGCTGAAACAACCGCCTCGATTCGTCCAACTGTTGGGGTTTCTTCTCCTCTTGTTGTGCGATCACCGAGCTATCACCGCCAACACGCTGCCGTTTAGCGCCAGGAGTGGGCTCCCTGACGGTAATCGATGGATCGTTAACGGCGACGGTAACAACGGAGGAGGAAGGGACAGCGGTAGGCACGGAAGTGGAGGAAGGAGACACGCAGGGGAGGTCCTCGTCCTCGTCCTCGTCGGCTAATACGTCGTCGTTCTCTAGATCGTCGTCTTCCTCCTGTGATTGTAAGGACTCGTCGTCGTCGTCGAGGTCGTGGTCCAAGACGGTGTCGTTATGTTGGGAGGCCATGAAGAGAGAGAGACTGGAGGTGAAGAAGACTTTGGTGTTGGGGGTTGTGGCTTTCGGGTGGAGGAGAGTTTTGACTGGGTTGGGAATGGCGACTGACGTAACGCGCTTCAATTGGTGCGTGGACGCCACTGTTTCTTTATGTTTGGTTTACTTTATTGTGTTAAAACGACTGCAATTTTTAACGTTACCGTGACTGTTTTTGTAATCGATTCTGATTAAAAAAGAAAAAAAGACAGTTTAATAATAATAATAAATAGGAGAAGAAGAAAAAGGGAACCAGGACAACCAATCATAAAGACCCAAACATTTTAGGATTTTTTTAAATGTTAAAGTGTATTTTAAAACTTAACATTTACGATAATTTACGGAACAATTTCCAATATTTTGAAGTCTTTAAATTGAAACTTAACGTTTTTCAAAATATTTACAATAGATTTTAAGGTTACAAAAAATTTAACAAGATTATTTTTCAAAAAAATTAACAACATTAACTTTCAATTTGTCAAATCATGATATTACTTTTTATCTTTTAAATAAAAATGGACCTTATTAGCTATTGTCATATCTACTATTTCAAATATGTAACAGTGGTCTCACTGTCATGTGATAAGTGGAACTCATTATCTAAAATGTATAATAATGAATCCCACTGGCACATATATGTGATGCTCAATTTTTGATTAATTTAAAAAATAATTACATGACAACGAAATCTACTTTCTATTTTAAAATAATAATAATAATAATAATAATAATAATGTCATGTTAATATTGAGATAACATTAAACTGACAAAGTGTTACCCTGTCAAATTTTTTGCCTATTCTGAACATTTTTTAAAGCATTAAGGTTCAATTTGAATGTTTCAAATGTCAAAATTCAAGTTGTATTATATTATAAACGTTAAGGTTCAAAATGCAATTTTGGTCCTTTTGAATCTATTGTCTAAATTTTTAAAATTTTCAATTAAGTGACAGATATTTTTAAATCTTAACAGTTAAACTCTAAACGATAATTATGTTAGTAATTTGCTAATTTGGCTAATAAAATATTTGTTTTTCATGATATGTAGGTGTACACTTAAAAAAATTATCTCTGTTCCAATCTAACCATAGCCACTTTTTTTTTAGGCAAACATCTATATACCATGAACAATAAAAATTTCGTTAACCAAATCAGTAAATTACTAGCGGAACTAATGTTTTAAACTAAACTATTAAGGTTTTAAAAGGTTGATCACTTAAATAAAAATATTAAAAGATTGGAAATTGAATTGAAAAAAATATAAAAAAGTTAGATACTTTAGAATTGGTTATCCCTAATAATAATAATAGTAATAATAGTAGTAGTAGTAGTAGTAGTAATAGTAATAATAATAATAATAATAATAATCATAATAATAACTTAACTTACATGCTTATATCTTATCCCTTTTAATTAACTCAAAAAATTAAAATATTATATTTCCAAACCTCTTTCCTAGCTTTATATTGTGATAGCTACTTCGCGTTTAGCTCAAAGTTTTAAAATTAATTGAAGTTGTTATATCACATGTATATGGCTCGTATAAAATAATATAGCAATGTATCATTCCCTTGAGTATTAGCTAGTTACCTTGTAATTCAAATTGACTTTTATTTGTGTACAACAAATAATGAGATATTGAAATTGCAAAAAATCACAATTGAAAGGCTTGCAAACACACTTTAAAATGCCACAAAAATAAGAACACAATTTTGGTTTAGAGAATCATATAATAAAAGTTAGGTTCATGCTCTCCATATTATGTAATCCCTCACTTTGATAATCTAATAATGCTTAGTCCTAGGCATTCTAATGTATTGGCCCCATTCTCTATCAATACTCGAACCAACTAAGCCTGAAATAACGATTAAAGTTCAATATGTGATCTCTCAGCCTACACACTTTACTTAATCATTAAGGATATGAAATAACCTATTGGACAACCATTAAAACATCCAAGATCTCTCTCTAAATGTCATGTTAGCTTGAATTGTGAAGTGTTCTCAAGGCTGCCCACTCTCACGGTACATCCAAACTATTTTCCTAACTCCATTTCTTAATGTAAGCAAGACAAATAAAGTCCACATATCATAAGCATTAAAGAAAACCCATTAAACCTAAGTGATTATTACATAGTTATGGTAAGAAGAACCCTAAATTATACTTATAAATTCATTAAAATAATCAAAAACATCATCACAACTAGTCCATACATCTTCTCCATACAATAACTATACAAAAACAAATAAGAGGAGAGAATAGAGGGCTTTTGATTTGAAGAACAAAGTTGGAACTTGGTGTGGTAGCTTTGAAATGTCTTGAAATCACTTGGTTCTCCTTGAAAATCCACCCAAAAATGTGTCTACCTTCCTCCTTTTGATGTGCTACATGACCCTCTTCTTTTTTAGGGTTTAAAATGGGGGGTTTTTATACTGCTTTGGGTGCTTAAACTGACTTAGGATGCAAGTGGAGCAAGCTGGAAGGTTGGAAAATTCCAGTTTCTACCTAGTCACGATTTTGACCTATTGTGTTTCCAGCCTTATTTTCCTCTTTTGTTTCTCTTTTGATACCTATAACAAGTCCATATGCAAGTAAGTTGATAATCAACACAAATAAGGTCCAAATCTTGCCCAAACATTGACATACAACACTGCAAAATGTATGTACATCAAAACATATGAAAAGCATGCAAAACCTAAGCTTATAAACCTTCATTTATAACCTAACATGCAATTCATCATATACAATCACATACACATGCAAGTTATATGAAGTAACACAAAAACTAGCTTAAACATCCTAATATGTATAACAAACATACACATTATCACATAAAATGACTTAGATAATCATATAGTAGACCAATATTCATCCTTTGGTTAGCTATCTTGAAGAAGTTAAGAACCCATGATATGATCAAATCTAACATTCAAGACAAATTATATGCCATTCAAGTCAAATGGTTAAAAAACTCAAGGATGGATCATGAAGGACCTCAAAATGTTTATGATGCCATTTAACTATCTTTTATATGCCATTTAAGCTAAAAGAACTGAAGGATTTTCAAAGGGATTAAGTAGGAGGATCAAGTTTTTATTAAAAATACTCTAACTTGAATAAAAGAGTTGAAGATGCTAAAATTCAAAGGCAATAATATTAGCTAAAGATTAACCATAACTTGGAGGACGTTATAGTGGTATTGTAAAGGTTGTCTATAGGCATATGAGGACACTACATGGTTAATATTATAGTCATTCAAGTGCTAGCATTATGTGAATTGTTCTACCATGGATTCAAATCTAAATTTACTAAGTTCTAGGTCTTAAAAAAACACAAGATATTAGTTAAGTACATGTTCTATTAGTTATTTAGTCACCTTGTCTTATTTTAAATTTATTGTTGTTAATTGTTATTATTTTTATGATCTGGCTCCCTTAGTATCCTAATTTTTGGAGAGTGGTTTGTGGACCTACTATTTTTGGATTTATTCATCTAATACTTCATCTAGATTTGATTTTAATATATTTTTACTTTCTGAAAAAAAAAACTATATATAATTAAAAAGATGAAGTTTTAGCTTTTACTTAAAAACGTGATCAACCCTATAGACAAACTAGTTAAAAAGAAAATAGAATTAGGCATTTAACTACCCCTTGGTTAGTCGTCAAACTTACGCATTCAACTTTGTAGTAGAAAGTTTAAACAATGTTCTATTCTCACCTGCTTATATTCTATGTATTATTTACTCTCTATAATGCTTTTATAGATTTAAGACTTGCAAGTTAGACTATTATACATTCTCTCTTTACTCTAGCTACAGGTAGATCAGGCATTAGAAACATTTTTTTCTTTTAAAGAGAAGAAAGTACATTTTTTTTATAAAACACATATATTGGTAATATAACTTCTTTAAAATATTAAGTAAAAGTTGCTTTTACTCCTACATTGAAATATCGCCCACCATTTTTGGTCCCAAGGTCCAATCTATGGCAACCATATTAGGTATATTTCTTACAATACAACTCTAAAGAAAAATATTATCTTAGAGTAAGGAATTTCTAAGAAAATGTTTAGGAGGGGATGAAGGACATACTATTAAGAACAAAATAAGAAATGTAAGACTACACATGTATTATATATAGAAATTTTGGATTAGTCTAAAAGAGAAACAAATTATAATGGTTCAAAAGTAAAGTCCTAGGTGCATTTTATGAATTAATTAGTATTTATTAAATCTTTCCCATCTTCTCCACTTGCTAACTCTGATACCTTTTCACAATAACATATTTATAAACAATCAATTGGCTATATTTATATACCTATATTTAGTGTGTTTTGTTTGTTATTTAATAGTTTTATAGTATTTTTGGTACTTATTTTGCTTCAAGTGTATTTTTAGGTTATATGCCTCCATGAACCAAAAGAATAAGAATTCAGGTGAAATCATTGCATAAAATAGAAGAATTGAAGGGGCACTTGGATGATGGGTTTGGGAAGGGGTTAATAGGTAAAGAATAAAAAGTGAGTGGTTGGTTGTTAATTATTATTATAGGGGGAATAGTTTGATATCTCACTTTTGGAGAATCCTCCATACCCTCCATTTAGTGGAGGAATGAGATCTATTCCTTAGTAATGGTTCTTTTTTTAAAATATTTTTAATATTAATTAATTAATTACAATTAATTAATTAAAATATAATTAATTAAAATAATAATATAATTAATTAATTAATTAATTACATTATAATTAATTAAAATATAACTAATTAGTTATAATATAATTAATCAAAATATAATTCATTCATTAATTAAAATATTGTAATTAATTAATTAATTAATTAAAATATAATTAATCAAAATAATATAATTGATTAATTAATTAAAATATAATTAATTAAAATATAATCCATTCATTAATTAAAATATTGTAATTAATTAGCTAATTAAAATATAATTCATTAATTAATTAAATTATTGTAATTAAAATACAATAATTTTTCTTTCTCAATATTTTTTACAAATCAATCACTGTTAATGGTAATGGTAATCATTCCTTCCTCTTAACTAGCTATCATAATTATAATGATAATATCCATTCCTATTACTTACTATATTCATTTCCATTTCTATTACCATTCCCTCATGCAAACCAACCGCCCGAAGCAACTTTAAAGATACACGACCGTGTGAGTCACTGTGATCATGTTGAGCTTTGAAGATGCTTTTTATGTTCGTGTGAAGATACACACAGCTTTATGCTGACATACATGGCCCGTGTAAGTTTTTGTGACTGTATAAAGTCATGATTTAGAGGGTATTTTAAGATACAAAGTCACCTACACAACCGTGTAAGTGACTGTGTATATTCCAAAAAACCTAGTTTTTATTATAAAAGGATATTATTGAAGGCTATAGAAGTGGGGCAGAAATTTCAGCGTTGCCAAAGACACGTAAAAAGGTTAAAAAAACACAAAAGGGATGTATATCACAAAAAAGAAGATCCTGAGTAGAAATATTAATATCAACTGCAGCTTTCTAGATTTTCTAGATTAAGGCTTCAACCTGATTTCATTTTTTTCTTTTCTTCTATTATTGCCTTGTGTGCAAAATATGAATAATTTTGTTTTGACCATTATTATAAACTGCTAAATCTATATTAGGGTGTTACTCTTCAATTATTTTATATAACATTTACCTTGTTGAGTTCAATATATTACTTCTTTGTGATATTTGTTATGCTCATACCTGATTTAAATCTAGGGATTGAATCAAGATATTTGTGTTAAGTTGCACAATGAGAGTTGTTACCTTAATGAACATAGAAATATCATATTAATAAACAATTGAAGAAAGATCTTAACTATGAGTTAAATATCCTTATGATTGCTTCAAATCCAATTAAGTGGTCAGGAGTAGTTTTGAGAAATCGAGACATTGTAACTTAAATTTAATACAAGTTGAGTGTTGTGGGAAGAACTACTTATGTTTGCCATAATAATTCATACAAAAAAACTTTGTGGTCATTACATTATTTGATAATAATAATCATCATCAAAAGCTTACCATGTAATTAAATTCATAATTCATTTAGGATAATTGATAGAAATGATGAGTAGTGAGGGTCAACGGCATTACTGTATTGCTTTGCACATGTGCTGTGGTTTTTAGCACTTAGATGCTATTTAATTAATCAAAACAAAAATAAATAAACCAATTGGGCTCCAGCCTCCAGGACAAAAAGAATGATAGTTGGAATATTGGAGTTTCTTTCTAAAGCAATGACTTGTCCGTTATCTATACACAAGTAACTACCTTACTGGTTAAAGTTTAATCACAATGGTTGATATGTTGCACAGTTTAATATGCATTAAAATGATAGTGACATCTGTACTTGTGAGTGTGTATATATGTATACATGAAAACGAGTTCTTGTCCACATTGATCAAATACTCTTACTCATGAAACTACACATCAACCACCAATTGGCCGATTAGGTCCTACGTGGAAACTTGACGGCATATTTTGAATAAAGAATCTAATTACATAATCATTATTTGAAGATTATTTATTAATAAGAAGAATTTTATTTTAGTAAATGGTAGTAATTATCAAACTTTTTTAATACATTCAATTGTCAGTTTCTTACTGTTTTTGTAAACGTATATATATTTTGTTGTAGTACGTAAGACACGAATGTCAAATATAGTTGATTATTACGAAAATACATTCCTTTAGGTATCATCTAATGCGCGGTCATTGACTTTTAATTCATACCATGACGAATCTTTCATATGATTTTCGAAGAAAGTTGATGAGTAGTGACTGAAAACCAGATCAATCGAATAGAATAACTCACCAGATTGTCCAATGCAAGTTGCTTATCTCTTATTGAATTGACGAGCGACCAATTGGTTTAAATCCTGCATTTTATTGCTTAAATCTTAAATTTATTATAAACCAGTTGCATCTCAATATAACCATTTTTTACAAATTTATATGAATTCTTAGTGATTAGATAACTTCCAGAACAATTTGACTTTCCTCAATACCCGGTCTAAGTTTGAAACCAGTACCGGGACTGTTAGGTTAATGTACCAATCACAGCATGAAGGTGGATCAAGCTTTCCTATCGGAATATTGAAAAAAAAAAGACCATGAACTGACGTGACCTAGAAACTAAACGAAAGAAAAAAAATAAAAGGAAGAAGGATTAAAATATAACTAATTTAGGAGGCGTCTTTAAAGGTGTGAATTGAACTCAATACGCAGTTGAATTCAATTTACATGTTTAGAAATATAAAAAATAGATGAGTTCAATTCATGTATGTAATTGAATCTTAGCTCTTTTATAAATTGAATTCGCTCCTTCAAATATAGGAATTCAATTACATTGAAGCATGAGGAAAAAATCTTCTCACTCTCTTGTGCTTCACTCGATTAGATTTTAAAGACTATTAATTAAAATATTATTAATAATTAATTAATTATAATATAATTAATTAAAATATATTTTATTCATTAATTAAAATATTGTAATTAATTAATTAAGTATAATATAATTAATTAATTAATTATAACATAATTAATTACAATTAATTACAATATTTTAATTAATCAATATATTGTAATTAATTAATTAAAATATAAGAAATTAAAATATAATAAATTAATTAATTAAAATATAATAAATTTTATTTCTCAATAATTTTTACAAATCAACTATTAATGGTAATAGTAATCATTCCTTCCTCTTAACCAACCCTCATAATCATAATAATAATATTCATTCTCATTACTCACTATACTCATTCTCATTCTAATAGTGTAATTGAATTCATTTCTAATATTACTGAGTTTGTTTCAAATAATGTAAATTGAATTTAATTTTATTTTATTAATATATTGAATCTAATTCGTTAATGAATTCAATTCAAAAGTTTCCAAACTGAATTACACAAAATGATTGTTAATCTCAAGTAGCAAGCATTATGCATTCCATTTACTTGTTCTCAGTTGTGGAATCCTATGTTAGCTGGTTTGTTTCAACAACCAAGATATTTCTGTTTTATATGCATTTATGTTGTCCTTCCCTTACGGAAGTTGCACTTGCATCACAAAATGACAGCGAGTGCCATATTCAAAGCTAACAATGTAACTCTTCCAAGCTACTCTCTCTCTCTCTTAATGATTTTGTTATAACATCAGAAAAGCCAATCGTTTTTCGGGAAATATGCGTTTATTCTTACGCTACAAAATTAAAAAAAGAAGAAAAGATCTAGGCTCTAAAGTGTTTGTATGGAACAAGACAAGAAGCCCATCAAACTGCAGTTAATGTTTTCTACTCTCGATCCTAAACAACAAATGTACATAATCTGTTTGTCTGTTCCTCTATACTCAAAGCACACAGACCAGCAATGACCGAATCAAGCAGAGGTTATGACAATCCAGCTGCTGCGTCATCTAGAAATGATGCTTGAGAGGCAACAAAACGAGAGCTATAACCATGAAACTGAGATGTAGAGAGCTAGAGGCATCAATTGTGGCAGCTGCTGATGGCATAGGAGTAAAGGGTACTGCACCAAAAACTGTTTCACCGTTTGTATTTGTTGTGTTCAAGATTGATGAAGCTGTGCTGCAAAATCATATGTGAAATGGCAACTGCTTTAAGAGACTCTGCAAATTGAGACATACAGGAATAACGTTCTAAGAAGAAAGCTTTTACCTAGTGGACTGATACTGACATGTGCTTGTACCTGAAAAGAAAGAAAGAGGTTAAGGTCATAATGGTGAAGACTTTCTCCCAGCAGGAACTTGTCAACTAGTCTAGAGCACCAAAAATGGCCCGTATGGTAAAAAGGAGGGCAAGGTAATAGGCACATAATGGTCCCATTCAATGGGAAAATTATGGGTGATGTTTCTTCTTTTCTAGCCTGCCCATTCAATCGCCATCAACTTCCATTGATTAGACTTTTTTTTTTTAATTTATCAGATTAAGATTTAAGTTCGCCTCTTTTATCTGAAGGTAGAAAATTGTTTACTAACTTGGATCAGTGCTGGTAGTAACTGCAGTTCCTCCAAAATTGCAGCTATTTGGTGTTGGATTCTTCTGATAGTAGCTGTTGAATGCGTAGGAGGCATGATCATAAAGTGTGTTGGGATTGTAACAACTTCCACCTTTCTGAATTAATGAACAATCTGCTCCACCATAGCCACAGGCATAGTCCAATGCAACCTGTAGAGCAGCAGGTGATGCACCTTGGCTTGCAACACACCAACTCGCTCCTGGGGACACTGGCGAAGTTGTCGTGGTCGGAGTTACCATTGGAGTCGTGGTGGCGGGCGACACTGTTTCAGGGTCAGAATTGGGATTAAGAGTCGGAGTTGTGGAAGTAGGTGTTTTAGGAATTACTATAGGGACAGTGGTTATTGGAGTAGTGATGTCCTTTTGGCTGTGGTCAGTTGACTCACTTCTAGATCTCTCCATAAAATTATTTCCTGAAATTGCACCAGTACTTCAATTAAACTCAGAACTGATCATTCAAATTTTCACATGAAGGCACTGGACTGATGACTCAATTTCATTATGTGAAAAGAAGACCAAAAGTAGTCATAAAGTCGTAAAGTTGAAACTATGTTCGCAGTTCGCACTGTCTGACATAACTACTTAAGTAAATGACGGTCGAACTTGTTGTCCAACTGGAACTTGTTTTGCAATTAATAATTACAAGCCAAGAACAAAAAAGAAAAGAAAGGATTGAAATTAAGCAAGTACCATCATGGTAGACGCATTAGCTGGAAGAAAAGAAGCACACTTTGTCTCGCATCATAACTTTTACAAAAAGAAGAGAACCAGACTCACATGGAAACCAAACAACTTCCATATCCAACATCTAAAGTCGCAAAACGTTTGAAATCAAAGAGATAGGCATGGAAGAAGAGCTACAGAAGTTGGAAATTTTGACTTGAGGACACAATCTGAATGCATGCATGCTGTATATGAAAAGATGCTAATTGCTAATGTGCACATACGATTTAAGATAGAGAGATCACTCTGAAACTGGAGTTTAATAAGTTAGCATGGAAATGACAAAACCAAAATGTTGTGATTGGAATACAGAAGCATACCAAAAAGATTAGAAGAGTTCAAGTCTCCTGAAGCGAGGGAGAGACCCAAGAACAAAAACATTTTATAGTAGAAAACTCTGCCAACCATTTGCCTATACAACCGATCCTCTTCTTCTCCTCCTCTTCTTCTTGTGAATGAACTTATTTAACCTTGCTTTAGCTTTCCCTTTGTTTGAAAAAGCATCAACAGATAAGTTATAGTACAGAAGTTG
This sequence comes from Erythroxylum shatona, assembly GCA_027568895.1. Lineage (NCBI taxonomy): Eukaryota > Viridiplantae > Streptophyta > Magnoliopsida > Malpighiales > Erythroxylaceae > Erythroxylum > Erythroxylum shatona. Next base: position 14,838,748 of record JAOSBK010000002.1, read on the forward strand.
AATGATCGTGTTGGAAAGGAGAGGATTTGGCTCCTTTGGCGTTGTATAATATATATCTTGTAGAATAAATGGGCACTTGAGCATGTGAGAGACATAGACTTGAGAGAGGAGACATAGGGTGTAGAGGAGGGAGCAAGCAAAAGGAGGAGGGAAAAAGTGAGGAAAAGGTGAGAAGAAGGTTGAAAAAGAGAACAGTATTGGAATTTAGGATTGATATGTGCGCTGGTAGTGATGATTGTAATGATGATTATAATGTGTGCGCTTCTGCTTTTTGATTCTTGATTATCCCTTATCTTAGTCATTTAAGTTCTTTCATGAACAGGGAGTTTTTAATGTTTCCCGTTTTTGGTACTTCCAAACTTGAGAAAAGGACCAAGAGGAGACATCTATACTGTGGAATCTGCAAGATTCCAGAGTCTGTGAATTTTGTTTCCAGAAATAACATGTTCTTGTTGGGTTGTTTGCTGGATATGGCTACCAACTACCAACTACTCTACACTAGAAAGAAAAGAATGTCCTTTATTAATTAGTTCTTCTTTTACCATGTCAAAATTTCTTCTCTAGATGGAAGCTGACAAGGATTCTTTATGTCTGTGAAGAATAAGATTCTATGCTCATCTCAGCTATTGACAGTTCAAACACAGAAATTTGCAGGCAAATTAACGGAAAAACAAATGGAAACTTTGTTTGTTTCCATTAGATCCATATAGTTAACCCAATATCCTGCTAAGAACCAATTTTATGGTTAAAGATGAAAATCTCACTAGTACTTAGCTATTATAGTTAATGTTAATTTCAACACTTGTAATCAAGTGGTATAAGGTTCTTAATTCTATCGATTAGAGAACAGAAGAATCACGTTCTGTTTTTCTCAATACGTTTGTATAACTTGTATGTGCATCAATCCGCAAGTTATGTTAGGAATTTTCATTTTTTTATACCCTAATGTATGATTTGATCGTACAGCACAAAGTTATGGGAATTGTAATGCACAGAAAAATCAGAATTTATGATTTAAATCGGAGAGGGTGATCAAAGGGAACCGCCCAAATTGCTATCTGGGCGCTGCACTTTTGATCAATTAGATACCCATAATATATATATGATATGTGGGTGATAGACTACTTTTATTTTTGGTATTACTTTTTCTTTTCGCTTTAATCTACAGATACAGAATCAATCTTTTTATAGATGCTATCATGTTAGAATTTTGATTGACGGTGACTTCTAAGTTCTAAGATTTTCTAAGGCCGTGAATTATTTGAAGGGAGAGTATACAAACAACTTTTGTAGTATTTTAATTTATAATGTTATGATAGCCATTTAATCAATACCGCATCATGAAAGGCACAAGATCCTCCATCCTAAATACTCTGTCCTAACTTTACTTTTATCCCAAAATGACGTTATTTTGGGATAAAAACATAGTTGGAAGAGAGTAATCAGGCAGACAGAATCTGAACCCATCATGAAAAGTAAAAACATAACACTCAGTAAGTGGCCAGTGTTGCACATTTATTATTTTAGTGTAACTACGGAGAAAGTGGGTGTGGCTCTGGACTACACTACACACTCCCAGTCCCAGCAGGCAAGCCCACAGGGCAAAGCTGACCTCCTCCTTTCTCTGGGCTTTCAGAGGAAAAGGTTGTTAATAGGTCCGGGACATGCATGTTGCTCCATCAATCTGCCTTTCTTATGCAGAGGATAGCACATGCTTCACAAGAAAATCCAACCATAGAAAATGGTGCTCTGTTCTTTCCCTGTAAATGCCACGCAAACTTCCATATCCAAGTTCATCACAGACCAACCTTACCTTTCCATGCTAGAGAAAAGCTGCACCAATATGAAAGACCTCAAAAAGATCCACACCCAACTCATTAAAACTGGTCTAACCCAAGACCCTATTGTTGCTAGCCGTGTCTTGGCATTTTGCACCTCTCAGGCTGGTGACATGAGCTATGCTTGCTTAGTCTTTGCCCATCTACCATGTCCTAACCTTTTTGCATGGAATAGTATCATCAGAGGCTTCTGCCAAAGCTCGACTCCGCAATACGCAATCTCCCTGTTCAATCACATGTTGATTACTTCGCAAATCCAACCTCAAAGCTTGACTTATCCTTCAGTTTTTAAGGCTTGTGCTCAGCTTGGCCTTGCCACTGAAGGCGTTCAGCTTCACGCGAGAGTCATAAAGTTGGGACTCCAGAATGATCAGTTCATACGAAACACTATCTTGCATATGTACGCAAATAGTGGGTTTCTGAGTGAAGCAAAAAGAGTCTTTAACGGGGCTGTGGAATTTGATGTTATTACATGGAATACAATGATAATGGGACTTGCTAAAAATGGGAAAGTCGATGAGTCCAGGAGGATTTTTGATCACATGCCATCGAGGACTGAGGTCTCCTGGAACTCTATGATTAGTGGGTATGTGAGGAATGGTAGGTTCATTGAAGCTTTGGAGTTTTTTGGTGTGATGCAACAGGAGAAGATCAAGCCTGGTGAGTTTACTATGGTGAGCTTGTTGAATGCTTGTGGTTGCTTAGGAGCAATTAGGCAAGGTAAATGGATTCATGAGTATTTAGTGAAGCAGAATTTTGAGTTGAATCATATCGTTGTTACTGCAATTGTAGACATGTACTCCAAGTGCGGCTACATTGATAAGGCTCTTCAAGTGTTTAAGAGTGCACCCAAGAAGGCATTGTCATGTTGGAACTCCATGATTTTAGGACTAGCTATGAATGGCCGTGACAATGAAGCTATCCAATTGATTTCAACACTCAAATCCTCATCAAGTTTCAAGCCAGATGCGGTCAGTTTTATTGGTGCTTTAACAGCATGTAATCACTTAGGCTTGGTGGATAGAGCAAAGGACTATTTTCTGTTAATGACAGAAACCTATAAAATCAAACCATCTATAAAGCATTATAGCTGTATGGTTGATGCGCTAGGCCAAGCAGGACTTCTTGAAGAGGCAGAAGAGCTAATACAAACTATGCCAATAGTTCCAGACGCCATTATATGGGGTTCTTTGCTGTCATCTTGCAGGAAGCACGGACAAATAGAAATTGCAAATAGAGCAGCAAAGCGTGTGAATGAGTTGGATCCAAAGGAAAGTTCAAGTCCTGTACTCATGTCTAATGCCTATGCTGCCTCTGGTCATTATGCGAAAGCGTTAAGGCAAAGGCTTTCCTTGAAAGTAAACAATATCGAGAAAGAACCTGGCTGTAGTTTGATTGAAGTGGATGGGAATGTTCATGAATTCGTAGCTAGTGGAAGGTTGCATCCAAGAGCCAAAGATATCTATCATATATTGGATATTCTGGAATTTTGATATAAGAATTGGCGCAAGGACTTCATCAATGAACTTTCTGATTTATGAATGACTACGTAGCCACTAAATGTAGTACCAGGGTCTCTAGTTAGATAACCAAAATAGGCCTTAAAGGAGGAGATAAGTGTGTGTTTTCTTATATATATAGCATGCTAAGTGAGGTTACAATGATATTGCTGATACAGGGTAGTCTATCAATACTAGAAACTAGTGGCAGATGAGAGTCTAGTTCTTAGATATGGCTCGCCCTGGTGCCCAACAATATATCTCAGGTGGTGCAGTACCATCAGTGAGCAAGTTTTGCGGCATTCCATACAGATCCGAGATTTCAAGGTGGTGATGACGGCGATTTTGGTAATGCTGATTAACCGCAGCAATCTCTTCATCGTCCAACGGCAAGCGATCAAAAGTTGCATTCATAAAGGATGCAGCCATGATCAAAACAGGGCCTGAAGCCATGAGTGAACCAACCACACCACCACCAACAACCTGCCCTTGAGAGCCAGCCAAGTAAATAGTCAACCCCGTGATTCCCGGTGGGGCTGGTGGAGGTAAGACTGATCCAAGCAGTGACAGTATCTCAAACCGGCCGTGGAGAGCCACAATGGCCCCTGATGATGCTGGCTGCCGCAGGGTGACATTCGCTACACAGCCACTTCCACTGAGCACGCATATGCCACGCTGCTTTCTTCTTGCGAAGTTCACTAATCCCTCACTTATATCGCAGCCTGAGCTGACTTCTATTGCATGAGCCCTGAGTGCATTAGCACTCTCTCGCGTGACAATAATTGGTGGTTTTGGCTTATTTTTTGAGCCAGCGGGTCTGCCTCGAGGCCTCCTGATGCTGTGACTTTTAGAACCCGGAGTACCTGCCTTTGACAACTTAGAAGCTGTAAGGATTGCTTCGATGCTCGACTTTTGGTGATTACCCTTTTCAGAGTCCTGGTTGTTCCTCTCCATGATGCTTTTGGAGCCAACCGAAGATATGATTTGCTCTGCACTTCCAGCCATTCATAAACAACCAACTTCCCAGGATTTGGGTCGAGTATCTAAGCTTAAGTAGAAGATTTTTGGCTAATAGTTTTATTGCAAGAAGCAAAAAGAATGATCAATATTAGGAGAAGGGTAAGTAGTAACAACCTAGCATTAACAATAATTTTTGCCTTCTTCGCACCGCCTACCTTGCAACTGACATTATCTTCATGTCAATTGCCTTCTCAAGCAAATAACATTTTTTTCATATAGATCGGACAATATACATTTTTAAGCACAAGGTATCAACTCAAATGATTCCCCTGAAAATTGAATCTCCTGGATGCATTGTTTGAAAATGAAATAACCAAGGAAAAGCTTAATCGCATTGAATTGGCAGCAAATAAAAGCTGCAAAAGAGGATGATGTTGTTCAAAGCATCTGCACTTCCATTTGATGGAATTGCTGATCCAATTGGCAGCTCGGTAAAACTACATACAAATCGAAACCTCCTGAAGCTCTCTTCACATGTAATGATTAGATGAAGATGAGAGGACTTCTACCAATTAATGTAAACAATTAAGTATTTATGATTATTGAAGTTGAATGATGGTAAGAATTCTCATAAAATTAATAGGGGAAATCACAATATTATTTACTTAGAAAGAATACGCAATGAATGGAATGATAGGCACACTTTGAGGTGTGTGCTCACGCTTTTCATATATATTAGTTGTGAATAACAGAATTCGTTACATGACAGAGAGGATAGTAGCTTAGCCATACACATGTATTGAAATGATACAGTATGTACAGAAAGAATAATTCAAAGGAATTAATTATGTGTTCTAACATTCCCCCTCAAACGAGAGGGTGTTGAAGTCAGTTCGAGTTTGTTGCGGTTTTGAACGAACAGAGAATGAGTTAGCACCTTGGTGAAGCAATCTACCACTTGATGAGATGAAGGTATATAGTGAATGTTGATGAAACCTGAGAGTATGAGATCACGAATAAAATGTGAAAAGCTGAAGGGGGTTAAAAAATTTCCGCAATTTTTCTTTAACACCAGCAAAATAAAAACAAGCAAAACCGAAATAATAAAAAAACTAAAACTTTGATAACGTAATTCGGCACACGTTGTCTATTTCTGGGCCCTTACCCAGCTTAATACTTTTACGAAAGTATAATGGATTTACCCAAGACTTTACTGAGTCGACACCACTCAACTCTTGACACTATCTCTCAACCTCACTTCTCATGAAAGAATTTCAGACCCAATAGTATGATCACCTCCTATTAACCTCGACAGAGGATTTTCTCAATCAATCTTTTAACAAAAGAACAATGAACAAATAACTCAAGTGATAAAATAATAAACAACGAAAACTAAATACACATGAGATAGAAAAACACAACCTCCCGATGAGTTCCACTCCACTGAAATAGATCTGGAAGTCGTCACAACAACAATGGGCTAATTAACATAAACACCAACACGAAGTATACGTAGCCTATAGAGAAATCAATTAATAATCATTAAGTCAATGAAGAATGATACAACCAAAAAAAAATCACGCACAATCAACGCGGAATCTGGAAAATTAGAAACTACCCCACGGTGTATTTCAATCACTACTGCATAAGATCAACTTTGCATAAGATGCTTCGTTAACGTGATCATGATGCAAGCAATAAAAATGCATTTATTGCTCCATTGAATTTTGCGTAAAACAATGATACCTATAGGTCTTTAGCTATACCAGAGAAGATTTTCTCTTCACCATAAATAGTCACCTTCGTTATGCTACCATTCTATAATACTCACACCCACCATCTTAACTTTAATGCCCACTGCATTTTTTTCACAAGACTCCAAAATTGCCTTTTGCTGTATCACCGAGACATACACGAAAATAACTTCTGTTGTATCATAGAAATATACACAAAACCAACTCCGAAAAACCCTTGAACAAAAACCAATTTAAGCGCGGTATTTTTCAGCCTTCCATAAACCACGATATTTTTCAGCCTTCCAAAAAATAATCCGATCAAGATATACTTCTATTTCACTTCAAGTCTTATCTTAGAATTCAATTCAAATAAGAAGTGTTACTTATTTACACCATACCTTGATTTGAATTTTTAAACATTATCTTGAAGTACCTTGAAGACTCAATAATCAAAAATGTCAAAATTAAATAATAAGATATTTAATAAATATCTTAACAATCTCCCCTTTTTTGGCATTTTTGTCACAAATAAGAAACTCCTCCTTAAACCAACATCAAGTTCCAAAAAGTTTCTCCCCCTTGGGATAAAAAATGCCAAAAAGCAAGACAAATAATTAAATATATACCTTCAAATCTCCCCCTGAATGAAACATTCACCATAAACAATATGATGTCTCCCCCTTGAGGTAAAACAATATCAAAATATATAATCGTAATAACAACCATAGGTGCAACAGAAGAATCATAAGCACGCCAAGATGACAATTTACCCCTGTTCAAAACACATGCCAACATATCACTACTTACTTCAATTCCATCTTCATAAGACTAATCAAATTTATAAACCCAGGCAATGAAATATAAGAGTTGTTAGTGTAGTGAGAGAGAGAGATACCCGAGAGAGAGATTCACACTGATGAGAGAGCTGAGGAGTTTTCGATAGAGTCAAAAAGAAGTTACAAAACAAACTACTAAAAAGATGAGACGACAATAACAACAAAAAAACTAAAGAATTAAAAAAAATAAATCTTTTCTTTTCTTTTTCGTTTTTTTGTTTTTTTTGTTTTTTTGTTTTTTTGTTTTTTTGTTTTTTTTCTTTTTGTTTTAACAACACAAAAAGATACTTAAAAAATGTAAAGCATACTATCCTTGTACCCCTAAAAAAATCTCAAACCTGGTATTTTTCTTTGGCTCGAATGAAGATGTATAACACAAATAGCCAGTAAGTTCTTGATAATCAACCCTTTTTCTTTCTCTTATTTTTCTTCTTTCGCTCATATCTCCAATAACATTTTCTGCTGGATGATTTTTTCGGATTTGAGATGAAGAACTTTGGTTCAAATCAGCTTCCATTAGTTTGGTTAGTTCATCATCTGAAGTAAATGAAAGTTCTTCAGTTCATGCAGTTACTTCCTCAATAGTAACTAACTGCAAATCTGGACATTTTCTTATTTTTCCTTTACTACATTTTTTTGCTTGTACTTAACCCTTTCTAATCCAAGCTTGCTTCGATACCATGGGATGCTGCTGGAAATTTAATAGAGAGTGTCTAAATTTTTTATTTTCACCCCTTTGAAACATCATTTGTAGTAATTGATAACATCTTAGCCGTATATGTCCAATGACTCTACAAAAATGACATGTAGGTACAAATCTTCTATTCTTTCTCGATGTTTCTTTGTCTCGGATAAATTTAGACATATTATTTTTCTCCTCATTCACTTTAGAGCACTCACCCTTATAGCCAATGTCTTGAAGATCCCCTTTAACTTTATCAATTTTCAATAACTTTTTTAGCTTTTCGGTACCTCCATTTAATATTTTCAATCCCTTTTATGTACTTACTAATTTCATTCTAGCTTCACCAAGCTCATTTGATGTCAACATTAAATTCTTTTCTAACTCTTGTATGGTGTTCTTCATGAAAAGATTATCTTCCTTCATTCTTTTATTCTTTCTACGCGTTTTCACCCATTTTTCATACATAGCTTTGTAATCCTCGTAAATATTCCCTTTTTTATCATCTAGGCCAGTACCGTCACTGTCATAATCTAATATTAGATCTTGAGCTGGATTGTTTTAAAATTTTTCGATTTTCCCTCTTTTTGACCTTCAGTTACTTCCTTCTTCGTTACTATTAAGCAAGTAACTGGACTTTTGCTATGTAAGGTAACCAATGCAGCATCATTCGCTATTTCTTCTTCGCTACCATATTCACTCTCGAAATCATTTTCACTCCAGGTTCTTGTGAAGGACTTTCCTTTTCTCTTCTTCACAGTATTGGCACATTCGGATTGAAAGTGTCTGAAACCTTGACATTCATGACATTAGATTCTCCTTGCCTTCAATTCACCCTTTTGTGTCTTGACTTGTTGTCTTGAATTGTTACTCGATGAACTTCCGCCATATTGTCTAAAGTCAGATCTATCCTTCTTTATTCTTTTCAGCCATTTACCAAAATTTTGTGTGAGTAGTACCATGTCTTCGTTTTTATCTGATTCATCTTCTACATCATTTACACTTTTTCCAGTTTCCACCTATAGTGACTCTCTTGTAGCCATGTTCGCGAAACTAAGATCTGCACCAACTTGCCACCAAGTTTTGAATCGGTGACTTCCTCTGATACCAATTGAAAAACTAAAGGGGGTTAATTATTTTGCAAACTTTTCGCAATTTTTCTTTGGCACCAACAAAATAAAAATAAGCAAAACCGAAATAATAAAAACACTAAAAATTTGATAATGTAGTTCGGCACACCTTGCCTACGTCTGCAGGGCCCTCACCTAACTTAATACTTTCACAAAAGTACAATAGATTTACCTAAGGTTTTACTGAGTCGACACCACTTAACCCTTAACACTATCTCTTAACCTTACTTCCCGTGAAAGAATTTCACACCCAATAGTACGACCACCTCGTACTAACCTTGACAAAGGATTTTCTCAATCAATCTTTTAACGAAAGAATAATGAACAAATAACTCATGTGATAAAATAATAAAGAACGAAAACTAAATACACGTGAGATAGAAAAGAACAACTTCCTGATGAGTTCCGCTCCACTGAAATAGATTTAGAAGTCATCACAATAACAATAGGTCGATTCACATAAACACCAATACGAAGTATACGTAGCCCATAGAGAAATCAATTAATAATCGTTGAGCCAATGAAGAATGATACAGCCAAAAAAAATCACGCACAATCCCTAAATGCCGAATCTGGAAAATTAGAAACTACCCCACTGTGTATTTCAATCACCACTGCATAAGACCAACTTTGCATAAGATGCTTGGTTGACATGATCATGATGCAGGCAATAAAACGCATTTATTGCTCCATTGAATTTTGTGTAAAACAATGATGCCTATAGGTCTTTAGCTATACCAGAGAAGATTTTCTCTTCACCATAAATAATCACCTTTGTTATGCTACCATTCTATAATACTCACACCCACCATCTTAACTTTAATGCCCACTGCACTTTTTTTGCAAGACTCCAAAATTGCATTTTGCTGTATCACCGAGACATACACGAAAATAACTTCTGTTGTATCATAGAGACATACACAAAACTAACTCTAAAAAACCCTTGAACAAAAACCAATTTAAACACGGTTTTTTTTAGCCTTCCATGAACCACGGTATTTTTCAGCCTTTCAAAAAATAATTTGATCAAGATAAACTTCTATTTCACTTCAAGTCTTATCTTAGAATTCAATTCAAATAAGAAGTGTTACTTATTTACATCATACCTTGATTTGAATTTTTAAACATTATCTTGAAGTATCTTGAAGACCAATAATCAAAAAATTCCAAAATTGAATAATAAGATATTTAATAAATATCTTAACAAAATGGATGTCGATCTCTATATGTTTACTACGTGCATGTTGAACTGGATTGGAGGTAAGAGCACGGGTATTTAGATTGTCACACCATATCATATACAGTTGTTGTAAAAATAATCCATGTTCAAATAACAGTGAACATATCCACTTAACCTCAGCTGCACCATTTGCTAGAGCTCAATATTCAGACTCCGTGCTTGAGCAAGAGACAACTCTTTGTTTACAATAGCTTCAAGAAACCAACATATTTCCAAGATACACAAACACCAATCATGGATTTTCGATCATCAACATCTGTGGCCCAATCTGCATCAGTAAATGCAGTTACCTGAAGAGATTTGAAAGGCTTGATACGTAGACCCAGGTGACAAGTACCTTTAAGATATCTGAGAATATGTTTTACTCCTTGAAAGTGGGTGTCAGTGGGCTAAGATAGAGATTGGCTAAGTTTGTTCACTAAGTAAGTTATATTAGGTCTGGTGGTGGTAAGATACTGAAGAGATCCAATAGTTTGACGATAGGAAGATGGATCTTGCATGGGTGTTCCATCATTTTTTGTAAACTGATGTTTAGTGACCATTGGAGTTGGTATTGGAGCACAGTCCATCATGTTAAAAATTTTCAAGATATCGAAGGTATACTTAGCTTGACTCAAATGAATGCCCACATTATCTCTGGAGATTTCTATCTTAAGAAAGTAGTATACAAGACCAAGATCCTTCAAGGAAAATAAATTGTTCAACTTTAAAACTAAAGACTTTAGGTGGTTGGGATCACTAGTGGTGATTAGTATATCATCGACTTATATGAGAATAAAAGCTATGAGCTTCATCATATGTAGGAAGAAAAGTGATACATCACTTTTAGCATTCTAAAATCCCCAGCTCAATAATGTTAGACGTAGTCGATCAAAGCAAGCATGAGGTACTTGCTTGAGTCTGTAAATCGCTTTTATCAGTTTGCACACATGATTTGGATGTTGATAATCACAAAAACCTTCTGGTTGGCACATGTAAACATTTCTCAAAGCAAACCATTGAGGAACACATTATTAATGTCCAATTGTCGAATTTCCCAGCCGTAGTTGACAATAACGGTGAGAACAATTTGCATTGTTATTGGTTTTACTACAGGACTGAATGTTTCTCGGTAATCAATTCCTAGTGCTTGCCCGAATCCTTTTGCGATAAGCCTAGCTTTGTGCTTGAGAATGGAGCTGTCTGGTTTAAGTTTGTTTTTGAAAACCTATTTGCAATCAACTAGCTTTTGTGTACCAGTGTAAGGAACAAGGATCCATGTCTTTTTTTGCTGAAGGGTTGTGAATTCATCTGTCATGGCTTGTTTCTAGCGTAATGAGGCTAGGGCATCTGTGACATTTCGAGGTTCTGTGAGTTGAGCTAAATGGATAGTTTTTTTGAGTGAAGTAACCCAACAAATGGATGTTTGGGGTTTGTATATGCCATCCTTTGCCCGTGTAGTTATTGGATGTGTGTTTGTATGAATCAGTCTTGTTTCTTGTTCACTTCTACTTTCCCCACTCAAGCTCAATCCATCTATTGAAGAAGACCCGTGACTTGATAAATGAGGCTCATGTGAGGAGATTATAGCTATTGGAGAATTATTTATTGAGCCAACTTGTTCTTTATTATTGTTTAGAGATTTTGTAGCATTGCTGCTCTCGAGATTACGGGTGTTTTCTCTATTTGGAGTAATAATCAAAGGGATAGTGTATTCATTCTCGGTAGATGTCATTCTTCGATTTAGAAATCCTATAGTGCATGGAAAAAGTGTAGCATCGAACACAACAATTCGTGAGATGTAAATTTTTCCTGAGGAGTTGAGATATTTGGATCCCTTGTGTTGAGGAGCAGGTCCAAGATAAACACATTTCTGACTATAGAATTGGAACTTATGCTCATTGTATGGTTTTATACAAGGTAACATGCACATCCGAAAGGCAGTAAGGTTTTATAATCAGGTTCTATGTCATAGAGCTGAAACAGAGGAGTTAATCCTTCAAGCGTAGGTGTTGGTAACCAGTTGATGAGATAAACAACCATTTGAAAAGCATCTACCCAGTATGTGAGGGGTAACTATGCTTGAGCTAGTAACATTAAACCCATCTCAACAACATGTCGATGTTTGCATTCTTCTCTCCCATTCTGTGCAGAAGTATAAAGGTAGGTGAACCTCATTTCAATTCTTGCTACTTGTGTAATAATCACAAAGGGTCTATATTCAATTCCATTGTCACATTGTATTGTTTTGATTTTTGTGTTAAAGTGGTTTTCAACTTCTACCTGAAACAAGTTAAAAGCATTCACAACTTCACCTTTGTATTTCAGAGGATATAGTCAGGTATATCTACCATAATCATCGACAAAATGAATATACAAATAATGGCCACTTACTGATTGAATTGGTGATGTTCCCTAAAGATCTGTATGAACTAACTCCAAAGGAAAAGAAGCATGAGACACAGATTTGGAAAATGGTAATTGTTTTGATTTTCCATATTGACATGCTTCACAAATAAAATTCAAATGTTGAATGTTCACTTTGCATTTATTCAAATTTGCTTTAGAACTCTATCACTGGGATGTCTTAGCTTGTAGTGCCATTTTAAGAATTCTTTCGGTCTTTGTGTAAGTGACGCCATATTACTTTGAGCCACTGGAGCACGTTAAGACATTTGATACAATCCTTAGTTTGCTATCCCGCGCACCAGAGGACGACCTGTCTTCTTGTCCTTCACAACGCAACCATTATTAGTAAAATAAACATCTACTAGATTGTCCTTAGTGAGTTTATTAACACTCATAAGATTTTTAATTGTAGAAGGGACTAGTAGTACATCATTAAGATGGAGTCTGGAGTTAGATACAGATAGAGATGTAGAACCTATTCCAACTACGTAAGTTGGTTCTCTGATGCAAGTATAAAGATGAGTCTTACCTACATGATTGACATTCTCCAATTGATCAGCGTATGGAGTCACGTGATAGTTTGCTCCACTGTCTATGTACCATGATAGATCGGAGATTGTTTGTGGATGAGCATAGTACCATTTTGATGAGTTAGCATAGAAAGCTTGTGGAGCATAATGGTTGCCAAAACCACAACCAAAGTTAGATGGAGGTTGAAAATTTTTGTCAAAACGATGATAGTAGTTTGCTACCACATGTTCTAGTTTCTCACACAAGTGACAATATGGTCGATTTCTATTGTTGAAGCCTCTTCGATTTCCTTGGCCTTGATTGTTGGGACCCGATCCGAAAACCGGATCCCAATCGAAAAACGAAGGAAACAAAGCGAATTCAAATCGGATAAATCGAATCCGAAGGTGAATCAATAACAAAATGCGGAAGCAA
>JAOSBK010000002.1:14856390-14869601 GCA_027568895.1 Erythroxylum shatona
AACCAATAAATTCTTTTTCTCATCAATTTCCTTAAAGCATAAATACTTCTATAACACAATTCATATCCGGAAACACTCATTGAATTCATTTTAAATATTTCTAATTTCCACTGAAAGTTCGGGGTCCAACATTGATGTCCTCGATAACTACCACGTGATCCTCTCCAGGAACCTTACTTGATGGTATTATTTAAGGATTAGTTATTAATGTCATCATGTTGAGCAACATTTGCAGTGGATTGAACAGATAGAGTCGAGAAATGATTGAGTTGCTCCAAACTACTCTCGAAGGCAAGGAGAGTATATTGTGCTTTAATCTAGGTAAGGTTAGGTTGATCAACCAACTTTACTTCAATAGCATTATAATCTGAGTCAAAACTGTTTAATGTGTGGAGAATAAGATCTTTTGTTGCAACAGAAGCTCCTGCCAGTATGAGCCGGTCTGCGATAATTTTCATTTTATCGATATACTCATCCATCTTCATTGAGTTTTTACGTGTTTGATGAAGCCCAACTTGAGCACCATAACTCGTGATTTCATTGACGCACAGGTGAGATCATGAGCACCAGCCCAAAGATCACGAGCTATGTGGCAGTGTAGCAGTTGAGTTCCAACTTCTTAGGTCATTGTATTCCATAACCAACCAACTAGATGTCGGTCTACAACATACCATTCTTCGAAGAGTGGATTTGGGGTCTTTGTTGTTCCTTTATAGATGTATCGAGAGGGCGTCAAAGCTGAGCCATTGATATGTGACTCAAGGAGATTTCTTTCAATAAGTGGTAGGACAACCGATTCCCACACTAGATAGTGTCCTCTATCCAGCTTGATAGAGGTTGTTTGACTGGAAGAATTAAGCAGAGAATATGTTTTGGGAGTTTAGGTTGACGGGATAGAAGTAGCAGAGGATGTGGAAGACGCTATTGAAGAGGAAGTCATATGAAGAATGAAACTCTTTGATACCAAGTTGAAAAGACTATGCAATGAATGGAATGATAGGCACACTTTGACGTGTGTGCTCACGCTTTTTATATATATTAGTTGTGAATAACAGAATTCGTTACTTGACAAAAAGGGAGAATAGCTTAGTCATACACGTGTATTGTAATGATGCAGTATGTATAGAAAGAATAATTCAAAGTAAAGGAATTAATTTTATGTTCTAACATATTTAATAAAAAGTTTTCATATAAACAAATTAAATAAGAAAAGTTTTTGCAATGGTTCACATCTTTCAGGCCGGGCCTAGTGCCTTCATGCTCGAGTCTAACTGAAAATGGCAGCAACCAGAATCACTTGTTTTGTTTATATAATTTTTAACAGATATTTTTGAGGTAAGATACGGAATAAAGAACACGTGTAATGTCGTGAAGGAACGGTGTTACGGCGTCCGGAGCGGTCGCACCGCCGCTGTTGGTTTGAAGGTGCCCAAGTGGAATTGAATTGAATTCAATTTATATACTTGCGCAGCTTTACCAGATTCACAGTTGTTTATCTTGACTTTGAACACTAATTTTCACTACTCATCCTTTCTGGTCTATCACTTGCTTTTGCTTTTCCACGTAACTTCTTATTCGCATTCTTTTTTCCTTTATGGAACTTCCGTTTTACGTTCGGGATTGCTAAGTGTTTTAAATCTTCATTTGCCATTTTCCTTCTAAATCCTTTCTAGTTTTATAGTTAAATTTGATTGGTGTCAGTGCCTTTCTCTAAGGTTTCATTCTTAAATTGATAGCTTCAATGTATTAGGCAATGGGTTGGTTGAATTTAATTATTGTTTCCCTTGCATGTTTTTGATATGACAGTTTTAATGTTTTCTGAGAATGATTACGTTATTTGTACACTTGTTCTTCATAAGGGATTCTCTACATCTTGTGAATTGGAAGTCTGTGGGTCAAAAATTTAGTAAGTTGTTTAGTTTTGAGGAATTTTATTTTAATTTTGTTGAATGTACAGCAAAATGGACGACGAACATTTAATTTCCTTTGCCAATGACGTGAAGACGCAAGGGAATCAAAAGAATCATTCTGGTCGAGATGTCTTAATAGGAGGTGATCTTGGACTGACGGACTTACATGTGCTTTTGAATACGTTCGAGTCCCGGGGAAGATGACTCAGTCAAATTCTGGTCCAAGATCAAGATTACAATCATCACAAGGTGTTAAGGTGGAATCCTGGGAACATGGATTTGATCATAAACAGAACAGTTCTGCATTCACAAATACAGTTGACGAGTTATCTGGATCTTTGTACCAAGCTGAACCTACTATTGGAACTGGCAACTATAACTGTAGTAAGGTACACGAATATCATACAAGCCATCTTGATCTTAGCAGAATACATGGCCTTTCAAAAGGTTATTGGACGCCGATTGGCTGGGGAAGAATTTCTGAACTTGCTCAGATGGTGCAAGTGGATACCGGGCTCGCTTCACAACCGATAAATTTGCTTGACGATGAAGATGATGGAACTGTTACAGATGTTGCAGCTCCTTGCTTGGAAAATCCGGTGGGTCCCACTTGGTGGTGCCATGTATCTGCAGGCTATCCACGTATAAACTCATGGTTGAGTACCGCTCGATGGTTGCATCCTGTTATTAGTTCTGCTCTGAGAGATGAAAGTAGGTTGATAAGTGAGAGAATGAAGCACCTTCTGTATGAGGTAAATTATTTGTTATAAATTGGCGGCGATTCAAGAAAATGGGCGCGGGCATGTCTATGTTTAGTCATTTTCTTGAGGTACTAATATCATCTACTTGTATTAGGGACTGATGGTTCCTTGCTTAGCATAACCTTCAGCTCATTATACTTTGGGGGTTTAAGAATGAAGTATATAATAGCTGTTGTTGACAATTTGATTGTCAAATTATTGACCTTTTGATTCATGCTTTACCGGCCATTGAATTTAATGAATTTGTCGAAAGGGTTCTAGATACAGTAACAATGTTGTTAAGAACGATGGTGTACGGTACTGTAGGATTTAGTAGTTCTAGTAAGCATTTGATTGTGAAGATTACTAGCCTAGAAATATCTAACAGGCTTCGCTTATTAACTTCAGGTCCCTGTAATAGTGGCTGGGGGGCTATTATTTGAACTACTAGGGCAATCAGCTGGTGATCCGGATACTGATGAATATGATATACCTATAGTTTTAAGATCATGGCAATGCCAAAACTTTTTAGTGACTGTGATGCATGTCAAAGGATTATCATCAAACATTAACGTCTTGGGTATTGCTGAAGTACTGGTATGTCGTGCTTGGAAAAAGAAAATCTACTTTTCTGTTTTTGAAATCGTGACCTGACTTTTCAGAGGATTTTGGTGATCAGGAACTGCTTGCTGCTGGAGGCATTAGCATGCCAAGATGCATTCACGAGGTCATAGCACATCTGGCCAGTCGCCTTGCAAGATGGGATGATAGGTTATGGTTTACTTCATCGTTCTTATTTTTAAGTTGTTGCATCCACTAGAATTGCTTGTGTCGGCATGGACTAGAGTTATCTGGACCTTTTGGCACCTGCTTTGTCTTACACTTGCACACTCATATACACACAAATGCGGAATGTATTTGAGGCTGAATTCTCGAAAAGAAAGCCTGATATGTACCCTGAAGCCTCATATGGCTGTAATACCCTAAATGTCTTGGTCTATTTATAGCCTTAGGAACTTCTTTTTAACATACATAGATTTGCCATATAAAATATCTTCTCCTTCCACAAAGCTTGAGCAAGAAGCAATTTCCCGCTGAATGCTGTATTTACAAAGGGATTTAGCATTTTCTTTATTCTAAATGCTTTTCAATTCTTTCTAGTTCATGTAAATTTCTTTTCTACAAACACATTATTTATTAATAAAATGGATGCTGTATGTCCTCTGCATCAACTTAGCAGTGGAGATTCTCTATATGTTGCTTTAATCATTATGACATCGTGCTCTAACTTCAGAGCTGCACTTAAAATGCATATCGATACAGCACAAGCTTTGACTCTCCTTGTAAAGTGGCTCAGTAATCTCATATCGCTCTATATTTCCTGGGTCATTTGTCTTCTGCGGTTTTCTTACCCTATATTTAGCAATATCATCTGTGTGCCATCATTTGATGGATTTTTCCCCTTCTATTCCCTGTTAGATTGTTCCGCAAGTCCATATTTGGGGTAGCAGATGAAGTTGAATTGAAGTTCATGAACAGGTGCTTCTACAAGCAGGACAATTCATCTTCCTGAGTTGAAAAGTTTTATCCTAACCGTGACTCTGCTTTTACCTATGCATGACAACTTCAGCAAATGATTTTCACTTTCTTATAGGAGAACCCATGAGGACATGCATCTCTTTAGAATTATCTTGAACCAAGAGATCAGAAGGCTGTCAACTCAAGTGAGTTACTTTATTTATATCATACTTGCAGGTAGATGCTTTCCATGTAATACATACACAGGAGGTGTCTATGGGAACAAATATTTCCTTTTTTGTTGATTTACTTGTTTAACTGAATTATTAGGAGAGAACCCAAGGGTTGTCCAAAAGTCCTCAAACTGAAGTTAGAAAACTTTTAGATGAGTTGTCCCTTGAGCAGATATCAGTTGAATTTTCAAGAGAATGGACTTCAAATTATGGTTGTAGATTTTGGTCTTTATCTCTTATAATATGGAGATGTTATGAAGACTCA
This sequence comes from Erythroxylum shatona, assembly GCA_027568895.1. Taxonomy (NCBI): domain Eukaryota; kingdom Viridiplantae; phylum Streptophyta; class Magnoliopsida; order Malpighiales; family Erythroxylaceae; genus Erythroxylum; species Erythroxylum shatona. The sequence goes on from JAOSBK010000002.1 coordinate 14,861,057, forward strand.
TCAAAGTATTTGAGCAGATTTATTTCTTTTCACAATGGACTGATGGTTCATAGAACCAGGTACTTTATAGTAGACTCGTTGATTTTATGGATTAGCTGTACTTTTAGGGTTGAGCAATTTTATCCCTCTTGCAGTTTTTCTGTTTCAGTGTGACCCCATGATATTTGGATTTAGCTTTAGGGATTCATATGGTGTATAAAATGAATGTCGTCAGTTATTTACAATTTGTTTTAATCTCAGACTATGTCTTTCTATTAACTGGGACTGCTGTCTGTGATTGAAGCCAATGTCTAAACAGTGACAGAATATTGAATCTGCAATCATTTAGTTATCAATTATAGGGCCTTACTAAGATTCTCATTGTGTCACCTTGCATTTTTACATATTTCTCAGGAGATATTTGCAAGGTGAAATATTGCTAAGCTTACGAGATTAGAGTTCTAAATAGATGATTACAATATGCCTGGAAGCATGCAAATTTTTTTCTATCGATTATGAAGTTCAGTCTTATCCAAAGAATTCAAATATGAGCAATGCCACCATATCCTGGTGCTATAATGGATATGTTGCATTATTTTCTACCCAAGTATGAGTCTTCGAGGAGGGTGGTATAGGGCTCCGGGAAACTGGAGGACTAACCTTGGTTTTGTCGTCCACCATTTCTTATCGAGTCCATGTTTATGAGCATATTACAATCAGCCTGTTAACTTTGATGGACTCTAATCTCAAAGCTCGAATGATGAAATCAGAATGATGGTAAAAAATGTATTTTAAGGTAAGCAACTTACTTCAGATGTAACTTGTGAGTGCAGGAGAATCAGGAACTCTCCTCTGTAGATTAAGTGGGCCAAACTTGATATTGGTAAGCTGCTCACTTATTTTTCCTTGTGCAACGCAGGTTATAAGGGTAAAATGGTCTCTCCATGCAAGAGAGGAGATTGTTTTTGAGCTTCTTCAGCTTTTAAGAGGCAACAGAGCAAGGAGCTTGCTAGAAGGAATAAGAAAGAGCACAAGGGAAATGATTCAAGAGCAAGAAGCAGTTCGAGGACGCTTATTTACAATTCAAGATGTCATGCAAAGCACAGTTCGAGCTTGGTTGCAGGTTTCAACGCTCTTGAACTATATTTCTAAATACTTAATTTTATCAAGTTCTGCTAATGTACACTTAACCACATCTGGCTTTTTGCACTTTCTGCGGCAAAGATTTCTTTTCTTACATGGTTGTAAAATGTGCTGGATGTATTTGCTTGATTTGGCTTTCTATTATCTTTCCCAATCTCAGTAAATAAGATTCTTCCTTCAAAAATGTTGTTTGGACTGGAGAAATCTATCTCCCCCAACCACTAATTTGCAGTTACTTTGATATTATTTTATCACTTAAAGACTCTGGAAGTTGTTCCAGAATTTATTATATAAATTCACCCATTGTAGCATAATGTTAAGTCCACCAACTGATAGGACGCTATTTGGAGAGATCTAAAGTCTTGAACATGGAACCTCTTTGAGAATATTAGTTTTAATTTTACTTTTTAGAGTTCTTTGATCATATAAATAAGCTTGTAGTTGGCATTCATTCATGCATGCCTCTGTTTGGTGCTACCAGTTATTTCCAGGCAAAATGGCTTGTCTCAAAAGATGCAATTATGCATTAACGTCGGTTCTTCCTTCCAATTTGTGGTGATCACAACCATTTGTGCTAATTGCGATCTTTATGCTAAGACTTTCAAGTCTTTTCATCTTTTGGCACGAGACAACACAAGCAACCAGACCTTCACTTGATTGCTAAATGACCCCATAAAACTCAAGGGAAAAGGATCAATTCCTTTCTCAAGAATTACAAATTAATTTTGATTAACAGGTAGTTTATGGTGTGATTTTCAACCTCTTCATACTTTTTATCTGCAGGACAGAAGCTTAAGAGTAACACATAATTTAGGGGTATTTGGGGGCTGCGGCCTTGTCCTTTCTATCATAACTGGACTTTTTGGTATCAATGTTGATGGGATACCAGGAAATAATGGATCTCCATTTGCATTTGCTCTGTTTTCTGGCATTCTTTTCTTATTGGGAATCGTGCTAATTGCAATTGGGCTGATGTACCTTGGACTGAAGAAACCTATAATTGAGGAGGATGTGGCAGTTAGAAAGCTGGAACTCCAAGAATTAGTTAGGATCTTTAAACGCGAAGTAGAGTCTCACGCACAAGTCAGAAAAACTGTTCCACAAGTTGGCGAGCCTATTACTACAGGTACATTGTCAGACGACGAAGGTTATATTCTCATCAGTTGAACACATTGAACCAAGACACTAACCTATGAAACAGTAAGTGCATTTGCTTGTTTACACGTAACAGATGATCTTGGGATTACACTACATTACTGAGGTACCTTTTGTCCTGGTAACTATGGACGTGAAACCTCGTATCATTCTCATTGATTTGTCAGAAGAAAAATTAGATGCACTATTCTATGACGAGGAGCACTTAGATTCATGTTGTTTTTGGGATTATGAAGATATATCTGCTAGCTCTTTGACTTCTGATCAACTGCATCTAGCTTATGTTGCACAACTGATCTCTGCACTCTGACTTCAAATAATTTGTTCATGTAACATGACGGCAAATAATCGACAAGCTATCTTTGTTCACGACTCTCTTATCTCCTTTTGTGATATGGATGAAGTGGAAATTTCTCCTCTGCTCAAAATTTTAGTGGATATCTGGTTGAGCTTTAATTAGATTTTTGTTGCGCTGTCTAAGAAGTGATTAGGAATGCAGATAAAGTTTGCCAGCTTTGGCCTAAACCTGACTGACCGCAGGAATCAACACACACTAAGGGGTGCTTGTTTTGGGGGGTACGGGGAAAAAAATATTGATATGGAATGAAAATTAATGTTTGGTATAAATTTATTATTGAAGACCTAAAGAGTTTCATTCCTTGATTTTGGGTAATCTTCTATTCATCTCATAATCTAGAAAAATGGGAAAGAGGAATGGAAATAATGGGAGTAATTAATTAATTAAACTATAATTAATTAATTAATTAAAATATAATTATTCATTAATTAAAATATTGTAATTAATTAATTAATTATAATATAATTAATTAAAATATTATTATTTAATTAATTACATTATATTTAAAAATATTATTATTAATTAAAATTTAAAATATAATTATTCATTAATTAAAATATTGTAATTAATTAAAATATAATTTATTTTATAATTAATTAATTACAATATTTTTACAAATCAACCATTATTAATGGTAATAGTAATCATTTTTTCTCTTAACCAACCATCATAATTATAATAATAATATTCATTTCCATTCCTATTACTACTGGATCATTAAAGTCAGACAGTGGCAAGTTTTTGGTCTAATGCGCCTGACATTGTTCAGTAGTGTTGACGTGTAGGCTTGCACCTGATGAGAAGAATAAAGATCAAAATGAAGATGAGTTATGGTAGTAATAGAGAGGTTAATTTTAAACAGCTTAGTATATTATTATTTGTGAACATTTCTTAACAATGCTTTTTTCTTTGTTCCAACAAATATGTGAATAGTGTTCTTTAGTAAGTTATCTATGCCTTCTTTACCTTCTAGTGTACAACGTGTGTTATCTAATCGTATTCAAAACATTATAGTAATTACCCATGTACCTGTACAAAATCATGTTTATGAGTCTTCTTTACCTTTGTTGAGTCTGTATAGTATATATTCTCGTGATTATTTTTAGACGAGAAGTATCTGTACTATCTTGTCTACTTCTAAACCTCGTGTGAAAGAAATCATCCAGAGTTCTAATTGGAATCCTTAAAGGACTCGTTTCTTTATGAAGGGAGAAAAATAATATACATGTTTATGTTGGAATTATATGCCTTGTTCTTACACTTCATGGAAGAAAAGGAATACCTGCTACAACCAGGATATCTCTTTTATACATTGCCTACAAAATGTACCAAAAAGTGTCATCTTGACCATAACACCTAATTTCAACATTAGGTTGGACGATCTCACTTTATCTAAACGTTTGCAAGTTCAAATCAAAATCATTGGAGCAGATCAAGATCATACAGCCATTATGGTTACTTTATATTGCCAGATGATCTATCGTCTACAGAATCATAATTTGGACCTTAACTTCCCGAATTCCACTTCGGATGCTCTTTACAGGAGCTTGAAAAGTTAATGCCTACTGAATGGATCACTAACTACCAAAAAGTGTTTCACGCACCTCATCGACACTCTTTTCATACGACCACTCCTTCGATTCTAAAGACATTGGGAGATGGAACTATTAAGTCCATCTATGCCAGGCCTAACGAAGATCCATCTAGACCTTCTACATATGGGGCAATCCTTATGATCCAGCCTGTATTCTCACATATAGAAGGTAAATTTGGTCCTTCTATTCATTACTTCAAATCCAACATAGTGCCAATATATGTTAGTCATCATCATGGACATTTTATATGGGACATCGACCCATCCATTCTGTCTTAATCCTAAGTCAGATAGTGATGATGATGATGAACGATATGCAAGAAGGAGAAGGAAGCAGAAAAAGCCAAAACCTTATTGTATGCCTTCTCGTGAGTATCATCCACACAGAGATGATCCAGATCTAGATGATTCTAGCACTCTTAGATGTCTACAAATCGAAAGATCTAGACTTAGATCCCTTAGAGAGATGCTAATGTCATCTTCATATCAAAAAAAGCCAGCAGTTCCTGTTATGACTCCTACTCCTATACCCCGTATGATGGCAAAGCTATACGAGGAAGATTTTCTTCATTATCCAAGAGTACTAATGAATCAACGAGGATTCTCTATAACCCTTATATCTAAGCCATAGGAATCACTTCACAAGGTACACTCATATCTAATCCTTCTGACAAAGTTCTCAACTGGAAAACATTAAATGCAGTAGCATATAACAAAATTTTGAGAACAATTGATTCTAAATTGGATGGAATCAGTCAACAAAATATTGCTACTCATCACAAAGTCGATGCAATCTCTAAGCAGATTCAACAGATGTATCAGTTGTACAAAGCTCAGATTCAGTGTCTTGATGCTAAAATCAAATACTACATCTCTACCCATTATATGGGGCCTGACTGCGATGCTAAAGTTCGTGAGATACAAAAGATATAAGGAATTGTGTAACAAATTGAAGCGGACATGTATTCTGTATAGTCAAAAATAGTACATGACTTGTCCTCTTCATTGTTTCCAAATACTCAGCCAATATATCCATCGCTTATGTATTAGAAGTATCAAGAAGAAGCTGACTACTCAAAGGTTTACAAATTCAATTATCCTTTTATTAGACAGTACATTCATCCTCAGACAACTCCAGAAAAACCTAAAAGGTCAATGTTAAAGTAAAAATCTGATAGAGTTCCTAAGAAAAGAGTTTATGAGAAATCAGGGGTTCCTAAGCCATTATCTTCTTATACACCATTTGAACCAGTCAACCAATGGAGTAAGCCATTACAGATTCACACACCTCCTATGTATCCACCGAAAGTTTAACCTTCCACTTCATCTACTGGGAAGGATAAAACGCCACAGACGGATTTCCTTACAACTCTGACTACTAAATCTCTTGTAGAAGATTTCACTTCTCAATCAGATAATACAAAAGCTCGTTCTAAAGCCTCTATTACAACATCTGAAGTTCCTGCAACACCATCTGAACAGATCTAAGAACCATCTACTAATTTTTTAGCATAACTAGCTAATCTATTAAAGTTATCCAATGTTCTGATGACTATGCCTCAAACTACTGAAGTTGAACCTGAAATCAGTGAAGCAGAATTCACAAGTATTGAACCTTTTAGACCTGAACCAACACCATAAACAACACCAGCTCAAACAACTGCACAGTCTCAAACTAAGCCTATTTTAAGACCTTAGTTTTCTTTTAATGATCTACCTCCAAAGAAATGGAGAGAAAGAATACATGAATTTGGTGCATCGATTGATCTTTAAATGACCAGACCAAATCATCCATTGCCAGATATTTTGTCTGAATTCACATCTTATTTCACCGGTACTTTGCGAGAATGGTGACAAAGTATAAATGAATACCGAAGACTTTGGTACATCCAAGTCACTATAAAAGGAGCACATAAAGAATTCATTAGTGACTTTTAGTTTATTGACAAGCAGATCCACCAAGAATAATTTGTAATGAATTGTTGGTCACTTGACAAGGGTGATATCCAGAAGCATTACCAACGAATGACAAAAAGGTACTATCTCTTAAATGGATGGAATGATGTTAACTTGTGATATACTTTTATCTCATCCCTTATAGATCAACTGCAACCAGAACTATAAAAGACCATAGTTTTTCTACAGTGTGATATGTCAACAATATCTCTTGGAGAAATCTACAAGCTTGCTCTAGCTTCTCTTGATAAGTTAAATGACAACCAACATACCTTGTTCAAGAATATCATTAAAGGCGGTCCAATTCTCAAACAGGCTTACAAGAAGCCTTATCTCCAAATTAAGTGCAAAGATACAAAAACTTATGAGTGTTATAGAAAGAAGAAAACTCATCTTCATCAAGTCTACCTCAGAGAAAGTTCCATAAAAAGCAGGTAGGCTACAAGCCTTTTAAGAAAACCTATGAAAGGAAGAATGATGGAAAAAAGAGAAGATTTGTTTGGTTCTTCAAGAAATCTTTATATCGATAGAGGCCTACTTGATATTTCCTATGTGGATAGCATAGACACTTTGCACGCACATGTCCTCAAGTAACCAAGAAAGATGTTCAGTTGTTGAAGTAGATGTAATCCATACTGCCTATTCATTCATCCAACAACTTTGAAGAATTGATTAAAGAGCAATCTCAAGAAGATGAGGACACTAAGTTTTCTATTTCTGTATCAACATTAGAAGATGAAGAATTCTCTAATTTCTCTGATTCTCAAGAGGATGATTCTCTATACATGCTACAACAGACTTGCCTAAAAGTAGATTGTATACCAGTTCAATGACCTTATGTCCAGATCTAACTCTTCCAACAGGACAAATATGATAATCCCATTAAAGCTATCATATTTATGGATACTAGATCCAGTCATACGATTATGAAGCCCAATATCTTATCATCTGATACATGGACTTCTCATGAAGAATACTTACTGCTGCTGATAGTAACGCTTTTAAGATTAGGTTAATTATTGGAAGAATAATCAAATTTTGATTCTTTCCTCATTGTACAGTTTGGACTAAAGTTCTTAAAAGCGATATACTGGGCCCAGACATTTTGATTGGTATGGATACATACAGTAAAGTCTAACCTTTGCAAATCATACCCACAGGCCTCAGGTATCGATCACTATTCAATCTATACATTGAAATCAAAAATGTGTTTGAACTTACCCAAGTTCCTACACTTTATACTACACTTCGAGATAAACTGTTGGAATATTATCCTGAATCTCATGCACAGTTTTCTCACTCATATCCTCTGTTGAAAATTGTTGACTTTTTCGTAAGTCTACCTTTTAAAAAGAACAAGAATATCAATCCTATAAAAGCCATACATCCAGGGATGAACCCTAATGATCTAAAGCTCACACTAGATGAGTGTGCAATCCTTTTGAAACAAGGATTTACTGAGCTCACAAAGTTGGATTGGGTTTACCAAGCATTTTATGTCAATAAATGCTCGGAGCAGAAACATGGAAAAAAGAGATTAGTCATTAACTACAAACCTTTGAATGTTTTCCTGCAAGATGACAAATTTCCTCTACCAAAGATAAGTACTTAAGTACTATTCCTTAAAGAAGTTGTTATCTTTTTCAAGTTTGATCTTAAGGCAGGATTTTGGCAATTGAGTATTCACCCAACTGAGAAATACAAAACTGCATTCAGCATTCCCAATACACAATACCAATGGACTGTTATGCTATTTGGTCTTAAAGTCATCCCATCACTATTTTAGAAATCTATGACCAAGATTTATAAGCCTATCATCTACAGTGCACTGATCTACATTGATGATATCTTACTATTCTCAAAGACCTATGAGGAACATCAAGCCTTACTACAGAAATTTTTGGATATTACTAAACAATATGGAATTATGCTTTCAACTTTGAAAAGCGTCCTTGGCACTACAGAAATCGAGTTTCTGGGTATGCACTTCAAAGATGGATTCTATCAGCTTAGTCCATATATTGCAAAAGAGCTAAATATCTCATTGTCAATAAGATACAACAATTCTTTGGAATTGTTAATTATATTCGAGATTCCATACCACATGTGGCAGCTTACACTTCAAGCTTGTCTAAGCTTTTGAAAAAGAATCCACCACCTTGGACTAAGGAACAAACAAAGGTTGTCCAGCACTTAAAGCATATTTGTCAGGACCCTCCTGTAGGAAAATCCCGGTGTGTACATCACATGTACACGGTGCGGAAAAACAAAAATTTTTGTTCGGGGACCTTTCCGAAAGCCAGGATCTATGTATCTATATAACAAAGTCAAACCATAACGACCAAAAGAGACCGTCTCTA
>JAOSBK010000002.1:14869701-14921095 GCA_027568895.1 Erythroxylum shatona
AAATATGCCTTTCTTTATTTATTCATAAAGTCTGTACACAACTTTGTACAAAATGCGCTAAAAGCGATTGCCTTTAGGGCACTACTCTAACACCTCCACCATTAAAGATTCCTGACATAGGACAACGCATCTTAAGGACTGATGCTAGTGGCACCCACTGGGGTGTTGTTCTCATCGAAGAACTCAATGACAAAAGATATTACTGTGGACATACAAGCGACCAATTCAGCTCATCTGAATGTCATTATCATATCAGCCACAAGGAGATTCTTGCTGTCAAAAGAGGTATTGAAGATTTTGCTTTCCACCTCACTCCTTATCATTTTTTCATTGAAATGGATAATACCTCATTCCCCAAAATCCTTGATCAGCCTAAGAAAAAGATTCCCAACAGTCAATTGCTTCATTGGTAGGAATGGTTTTCCATTATAAATTCTCCATCTGGCATATTAAAGGTCACCAAAACACCTTAATTGATTATCTCTCTCGACCTAATAAGCCTCTCTTGTTTGTCTCTTCTTCTTTGAAACTTCCAATCCTATTGTATTGGTTAATAGAGTTTCCCAGGTTTGCAAAATACAAAAAAGAGTTTCCTCCTTTGTTTTCTCAACCTTGAACCTCTGTTGCTGATCTCTTTCCACTACTCCATCAGAGTTTGTTTTACTATCTGCATTAAACTCTTCTTAAGTTTGACATCTTGCCAACCCCTAGTCATTTTGATGTTATCACTCCTTATAAACTCATGTATCATATATATGACATCCTTCATGAGTCTACCCTTTGGCATCTCTGGGTTTTATTTGCCTTTTATGCTTGTTCCATTGCTTTCTCACCTCTTCATTTGTATCGACATCTGTCTAATCCAACAAATTCCAGATCATTTCTCTGGACATTTCTACAATGGTTTCAGCCCTTCGACAAATGGCGCATTGATATGTCACTACAATTGACTCATCATCTTCTATAGGATTCCTCAGTAAATAACTGCAATGTTTATGCTATCTACTTGATTCATCATCCTTATTGCATACTAATTCTAGGCACTTATGTACCTTCAACCATATCCAGTTTTATTGCTTGGCCTAATGAAAGCACAGTTGTCACGGAAGAATTATACGCTTTTTAGACCAGTTGAATCAATCTCAGAATTCGGTCCTTTCAACCCTTTGTACATCTCTTAGACCTTATTATGATGCTAATTCTCTTCAGTGACAAATAACAACACCACCAACAAATCAGTGGACTTTTGTACATGATAATGTTCTCTATATATAAGCCAGTGATTTACCTTGTCTTACCTACCGCAGAACTATGGAGTCTAGTTCCCTATCCAACCTAGTTTAAGAAACTAGCTTTGTTTTTGGCCCATGGCCTTCAGATTGGGCTACCACTGATATCCATCAACTTATTGAACAAATCGACAAGGAGATGGACTTGACAGATAATCCTGACCTCACTTTAACTTTATAAAATGAGACATGACTTTTGAGAAAGTTGTTTGTTTTTACTTTGGAGTCTTTTGATGAAAGATGACCCATAAAATACTATTCTCAAATTCCATATTATCATCTTACTATTTGCTTGTGGAAAGTAGCTTTGATAAAGTTGTAATCATTGTACTTTGGCTTTCTTTTCTAAAGATGTAATGAGTGTGTCTCCTAGGAAGATTTACAGTTCTAACCTTAGCTTTGCCTATAAAAGCAAGGTTACTCTTCTATTGTAAGCATGCTTTGGTATAGAAGTCTTATTTGAATGAAGTTTGTTTGTGTGTTTTTTTCTAAGTTTCTTCCTCTCCTGAAAACCTTGAATCCCGAGTCATATTCCTAGTGGACTGGATGTAGGATGAGTATGCTTTACACTCGTCTCTTCTGAGAATCTTATGTATCAGAAAGTCTGACAATCTGGGACTGTATACCTAATAATTCTGCTACTTGATTAGAGTTTAATGGGGGAAAGAGTGAGGGTAATGTTGCGACTATTATTACAGTGTGGGAAGAGAGAGTTGTGAAGAGAGTAAGGTTCCTAAAAGGAAAGATGAGAGTTATGCACGTGAGCCATGAGAGGTAGACAGGGTTGTTGTCCATCATATCTAGAATTTATCAATAGTCACAAAAGATCTCAAGTTATTTCACAATAGTCTACCAGAGACCTCAGTACTTCCAATCCGACTTTGGTTAGTGATGATCTTGTCAAAAAGAGTTGTTTATATAGGTTTGTTGTATGTTTTCCCTGTGTGCCCTTCGGGGTCCCCTGTATGATGTCAAAGCTAGGTTCCCCTGCATGTATGATTTTGCTCCTTCCATAAAGAAATGAGTTCTTTTGGAATTTCAAGCTTCACATATTGTTCTGCAGTGGTAAATCTGAAACCACACTGTTCCAATTTGAAACTCTGGATGATTTCTTTCACACGAGGTCTAGAACTAGACAAGATAGTACGGATACTTCTCGTCCAAGAATGATCACGAGAATATATACTATACAAACTCAATAAAGGTAAAGAAGACTTACAAACACGATTTTTTACAGGTACATTGGTAATCTCTACAAGGATTTCAATACGATTAGATAACACACACTTTACACTAGAAGGTAAAGAAGACATTGATAAGGTTGAAGATAAATCAATAGGGTCGTTGGATAGTGTTTCCATGTTTTTATATAGGCTCTCTCCCTACTCTCTTTGAGTATATTCTTGAGTCAATGTTACTTTTGGTCAGGACATGAAAGATTTAGTTGCTCACTCTGATGACCTAATCACTAGTTAGTTAAGCTAATTGCAAGACCTCCAAGTCTGTGGGGGACTTGGGTTACTGGTATGAGTTATGCGAGATGCAAGACCTCCAAGTCTGTGGGGGTCTTGGGAAATAGGTATATCGAAATATACCTCGGGCTAGAACGAAAGTTCTAGCTCTGATGTCATACAAGGGATCCCGAAGGGTACACAGGGAAAACAGACAACAAACATGTATAAACAACTCTTTTTGACAAGATCATCGACTAACCAAAGTCGAATTAAAAATATTGAGGTATCCGGTAGAATATTGTGAAATCTTCACAACTCTCTCTTCCCACTCTGTAACAATAGCCGCATCAATACCTTCACTTTTTTTTCCATTAAACTCTAATCAAGCAGCGAAATTGTTTTGTATACAGTCCCAGACTGTCAAAGACTTTTTGATACACAAAATCTTCAGAGACAAGTGTAGAGTATACTCATCCTACATCCGGTCCACTAGTAACAAGATTCAAGACTCAAAGTTTTCAGGTGAAGAATTTTTTCTTTGGTAACAAACTGAATTTTTTTAATTAAATGATACATGCATTTATTCTTACCACGTCAATTACAATTTTGTCCATTACTTATTATTAATCACCAAAACCACTTATATTTTTTTTATTAATTTTTAATCCTACCTATTAGGTGACCACACACTGCCACAAAAGGGATTTCCTTTACTTACGTTTCGTTTGTTTTTTACTGTCCTGAGTGATTGACACATTGGAATCAAATCACCAAACCGAAGGAGAATCTGGAACTCTGTTCATTGATTTTGATCTCTCTGTCACAGGTGTCTGCTTTATCTGCAAGCTCATTGATTTTAATTCATGTCAAAGACGTATCTAAATGGTCGATTTCAATAACAATCCAAGTCACCAAAACGAAAACCTTGCGGAATCTAAAAGGCTAACTGTAACGAAAGAGTTAACCCCTTGCATAAGCTATGATTACCATGAATCCTGATAATCCCAATTTCAGAATTGCCAAGTCAATCCCGATATTTGGGAGTCTTAATGAGTGGCAGTTGACAGACAGATTGCTATGTTTCATTTGAATGTTAGATATAAACTGGTATGGTGTGGAAACCAAACCTTCTTCGTTGAGAGAGGATTGACTTATAGGTAGTTATATAATTGCAACTGTTGCGGGAGAAGCTGTCTCTGGGAAGAAACAAAGGAAGGAGGGTTGCTTCAATTAGTGTGATTACCATGGTTGATCCAACATGGAAGAGCCTTTTCTCTCCTCCAAGCCAACACATGAAGAGCCTAGCAGACCATCACCCAGAAAGGGGCGTCAATCAGCTGCGCATCTCATCAACAATGATGCCGTTATTCCAATCATCAGAACACCAAGTACAGCTTCATATGTGAATCTCATTGCCAATTTGAACAAGGGCAGACGCAGAATCACCCATCGTTCGCTGTCTGCACCATCGGTATTCTCTGAAGCCCGGGAGTCCTTCAGTGATTCTTTTGACCCCAGACCACCCCGGAAATCAGTCCCTCTGATTGTTAAACAAGCGTTTATTGGTGTAGCCTTGTATCTCGTCACTGTCGTTATAATTTTCCTTGCTAGTGGAAGCTTTAAGGGCAAGACCACCTACAAGCCTGTTGACGCCGTGTACTATACTGTGGTTACACTTTGCACCATCGGCTATGGTGATATTGTTCCAGACTCCACGTTCACCAAGCTCTTTACTTGTGCTTTCATATTGGTTGGTTTCGGTTTCATTGACATCCTGCTTAATGGCCTAGTCACATACATCTGTGACAGGCAAGAGGCCATTTTGTTGAGCACTGTGGATGAGAATAGGTTCAATACGATGGTTCGAGCTTATTTGATTGATAAAGCTAAAGGAAGAATGAGAATTAGAATCAAAGTGGCGTTGGCTTTGGCTGTAGTAATCGGATGCATAGCCATAGGAACAATTTCAGTGCACTTCCTGGAGAAACTGAGCTGGGTTAATAGCTTTTATCTTTCTGTTACCTCTGTCACAACTGTTGGCTATGGAGATTATGCTTTCACCACTGTAACTGGAAGATGTTTCGCAACTGTTTGGCTATTAGTAAGTACATTGGCAGTTGCCAGGGCTTTCCTGTATCTTGCCGAGCTTAGGATAGAGAAAAGGAACCGTAGGATTGCTAAATGGGTTCTCCAAAGAAAAGTCACCATGGGTGATTTGATAGCAGCAGACCTGGATCATGATGGGTCAATCAGGTAACATTCGTGATTCTAGTTTTCTATCAGATATAGACACTATAAGTTTGATTGATCATCCATTAGTTTTAATGACCAGAGTTCTAGAATCGAATAAACAAAGATTCACTAAGATTATAAATGAATTTGCAATTAACAAAAGCAGTTTTATATCTTTTAGGCTAAGCCACTAACTGAAACAAACAGAGCAAAACAAGTTGGAGTTAATCCAGAGAGAAGACACCTGTGCATAACCACATTTGTTCCACAGGATCAATAAATTGTGAAACCATAGCACCAACTTACACATTCTACCTTTTGTTTTTTCGCTTTTTTTTCCAAAAAGTAAAAAGATTTTGGAAATTTGGTTAGTGTGACTTTTTAATTTATTTATCTTCTTTGATTATTTTCTTTCTTCTTTTTTACTTTTGCTATTTATTTCCTAGTGTTGCTATTAATTTAGATTGTTTGATTCAAGTTTTTAATTGCTTTAGTAGTTCATCCTTGTAGCTTATTACTAGTCTATCCTTTTTATCTAAATTTTTAAGTTCCAGTCCGTTGTTACTTTTCTTAGCTTGTGTTAGGTATTTAGGGTGGGAGTGATGACAATGAATTTTGATGCTATTCGGTGAGTTTTAGGTCCAAGAAAAGAGATGTTAATTGTAGATGAGTTTATGGAAAATCAAGACTCTTACAAGGAAGTCATAATTAGTGAAGATTTTAGATAAATATAAAATTCATATAGCATGCATCTAAGAGACAAAATAGATGAAGGTTAAAGCGAAAGAGATAAATGGGTTCAAACTTTGATATTAAGAGTATTCAAGGAAAAGAAATGGTGCAGGGATCTTGGTTGTAAAGGAACTTATATATAATGTTGTGGGGATAAAGAGGACTAGTGATAAAATTTTGTCCTTAGATATTGTTTTCAATGTGGTGTGTACTTATACACACCAAGTAAGATTAGAAGAACAACTTAAGCGTTAATTCTGAAATGAAGTAAACGAAAGGATTCAACAAATTCTTTCCAATGAGAAAATTATTATGGGAGGAGACTTTAATGGCCATATATGGGCAATCGAGGATAGGTATTCATAGGCTCATGTGAGTTTAGGTACAGAGATAGGAGTGGCAGTAGGATTGCTTTGTTAGACTTTGCAGTAGCGTTTGATTTGATATTAGCCAACTCTTTTTTCAAAAAAATAGAAGAGGAACATTAAGTGACTTTTAAGAATAGAATCGTGAAGACTTAAATTGATTACTTTTTTATAAGGCAGAGCGATCTACCTAGTTGTAAAGATTCAATATGATACCTAATGCATGCATGTCAACTCAGTATAGATTGTTGATTATAGATCTTATAATGAAGGGTTGAAGAAAGAAGAGATGACTTCAAAGGTATAATAGAGTTAGATGATATAATCTAAAAGGGGATATTTTAAAACAACTTAGGGATAGAGTAATGTCTGGAGAAGAATGGAAACTAGAAGGAGATACTAACTATATATGGAAGGGAGTAGCAATTGCAAGCAGCTAAAGAGATCTTAGGAGTTTCTAAAGGGCCTAGGGATAGAAAGATGGAGTCTTAATGGTCTAATGAAGATGTACAAAAAAAGGCAAAGATCAAGAAAGTTACCTATAAAGCTTTATTAGATAACAAACACTGATCCAGAGAAAGTGATTAATAGTGAAAGCTACAAACTGGCCAAAAAAGGGCAAAAAGAAGTCTCAGAAGTTAAAAATAGAACTTATGAGAGATTATATTAACGATTGGAAACTAAAGGCAAGGAAAGGAATATTTATAATTTGGTAAGAGTTACGGAATAGAAAGTGAAAGACTTATCAAGTTCATTGTATAATGAATAAAGCAAGATAGGTGATCATAGACGAAAATGACATCAAGAGGGGATGACAAAGATATGTCTATCGCCTTTTTAATGAAGGCGGAGATGACATCTCCCATCTCCTTGGGTGATCTTAGAACATCCAAGAAATATTGGAACTTCACCTTCTCCTGCAAATCACAAAGAAGAAATTAAAGGAATTTTGAGGCAGGTAAAGAGTGGCAGAGTAGTAGGACCAGATGAGCTACCCATAAAAGTGTGGAAGAGCCTAAAAGAAGAAGACCTGACTTGACTAGTCAATATTTTTAATAAGATCCTCAAGTATGCAAAAATGACGAATTAGTGGAGATTTAGTGCACTAATTCCTCTATATAAGAACGAAGAGGATATCTAAAACTATAACAACCATAAAGATAAGATAAAAAATATAGATGATAAATTAAAGGAGACAAAATTTAGGTGGTTTGGAAGAGGAAACATCTCGAATACCCAATAAAAAATGTGAGAATATTGTACTTAAGGACTTGTTACGGAGGACTTGTCTCTCAATAGGAGACTTTGGCAAACTAAGATAATAATACAAAATCTTACATAAAAAGGTCATTCTCTTTGTCCGCAAGTTTTTTTAACCTTTCATTAGATACATGTGTCTTATATTTAGCCTAACTTTTATCTATAGTACTTCTCCTTTAGTATTTTTTTAGGTTTTATTAAAAAAAGCTCAAACTTTTTTCAAATTTTTAATTATAGCTCAAATTTTAAAAATTAACAATAAATGCCCAATTTTTTCTTTTTTTCAATTTTCACCTGACGTTAATCTCACCATTATCTTTGCTGACATAACTGTCATATGTCAAGAGACCTCACTAATTAGACACCTTATTGTCATTAGGAGTTACATTATTGAAACAACATCGTTTCTTGATGATACTCTTGGAATAGAAAAAGATTTTATCTTTGTGTTGGTCAGCCATAACATAAGGCACCTGTTAAGAAAATCAGGGTGACATTACCAATAGATGGAGGGATGTCACCCCATATGTGAAATTACAGTCAAGTTGGGCCATTGGTGGCGTCTATACTGGAAGGGGATTTGTTGGGGTTAGGAAAGCCATTATTGGCCAATAAGATCGTGGGGCCCAAAAGAGTGCCATTGATTTTGGGGATGCAAGTGATGAAAAAGGTGGCTATGAAGGCCAGAGCTTTTATGTGTACTATAAGTGGGGCGAGGCCCCCAACAGTGATTGTAATAAATAATGAGGAAAGAAGAAAGGATATTGAGCGGAGGATGGTGGAGTTATTTAGACAGGAGGGTGACATTAAGGTGTTTGATTAATGAGAGTCCCTTGACACATGAGAGTGTCTTGTCAGCAAAGATAACGATAAGACTAAAGTCAGGTTAGGATTAAAAAAATTGAAAAATTAAGCATTTTATTGCTACTTTTTAAAGTTTGAGCTATAATTAAAATTTGAGAAAAATTTCGACTTTTTTAATAATTAATCATATTTTTTACATAGTATGTTTAATTGTTTTTTATCTTTATTTTATTATTTACTACTATTAGTATTATTGTTTGTATTTATTATTTATTATTTTTTGTTTGTTTTTGTTTTTGTTTTTATTTTTAACTTTTATTTTTACTTTTGTTATATTTTATTACTTTATTATTTATTATTTAAATTTTCTTATTCTTATTTTATTCTATCTATTCTTTTTTAGTGCAATTATTGTTTACATTTTTGGCTTTTGTTTTTTTAAACAAATCTTTAAAAAAATTGAAAACAACCTCTCTATTAATTAGAACTTAGGAGTAAACTGTGTACTATTATACCTCCTTAGAGCTTGTTTCTTATAAAATTTATACTAAATTGTTGTTGTTGTTATTGTTGTAAATATATATATATATATACTCAAGGAACATTAGATTAATTTCTTCCCCCCCGGACAAAAATTGATTTTGCTAGCTTCACAACAATCCTTGCAGCTATAAACTGTTTCAAAGCCCTTTTCTACCCAATTGCAGAATGTACCAAATAGCATACAAACTAAAGAACAGAAGCATTTAAAGAGAAGCTAGGAATGGATAGCTGTTGTTAGTTAGATGCTATCAACATTATTTCCTACAAAATTAAAGCTATAACACATCTATATTGAAAAGTTATCTAGAAATGAAAAGATTTCAACAAAAATCGCTGTGCAGCATAACAGTACTTGGACTCAGGTTCTGGCAATTGATGATAATGATAAGCCGATATTAACAGTTCCATTACTTGCATTCTGAAGAACTCAATAAGAAAATTTAATGGAAGATCCAGTGGAAGTGATAAACTGATGTGATAAGAAAATTTCCAGCAGTAAATCAAGAGATCTGCGTCCTTTAAACATGAGAATGAAAGTCCATGACAAGTTATAGATTAAAATGTAACAACAGGGTATAGTTTTACTATTTATTGTATAACAAGATTAAAAAACAATTGTTAGATATGTATCTAAAATTTACAGATGTAAGCTTGCTTCTCGCTATAGACAAGGTCTAAGCATGTGCACCTGATAATATGATGTTTTTTTTCAATGTTTGCAGCAAATCTGAGTTTGTTCTATATAAGCTGAAGGAGATGGGGAAGGTTGCCGAGAAAGACATCCTGCAGATTAGCAACCAATTCGACTCATTAGATAGAACGAACTGTGGTAAGATAACTATTGCAGATCTCATGGAAAATGACTGAGAAAAGGTTATTGGATGTACAGATGATGAGGATATACAAGAATCGCTACCTGATTACCCACTCAGAGTACGCATATTGGACTGCCAAATGATTACATTCCTACCATGGTTATGATCATTCGACGAAAGGAGGAATCTATGGTATGCTGTTCTTCATCAGCTACTTGTTTGCAGAAATGCGACTAGTCAATAGGATATGGAAACTGTAAATTATGCTCTTAAGTATCTCAATACATTGATTATTTGATTAATATACAATCTCATAAAGAAAATTTCTCCTCAACCAGTCACTATTAATTTTGATTTGTATTGGTTGGATTTTCATTTTATTTCTGGTTTCTTGCATAGATTTCACTCATGCCAAGAACCTGATCAAATCAAAACTATGAAACTGCAGAATGCGGAAGCTAAAACAGGAAACGTCCATGCTCTCGTCTTATCCAACTGCATCCTCAGATTCATTCACACTAGAGTTCATACATCATTCACACCTGTACCACAAAACACTTTTTACCTTTTGTATTCATAATTCATGGTTTTCTTGTACTTTCTTAACTGTTATTTGCTAACGAGAAGTAGTATTTGGGCTTCAATCACTGCCCTGTCCATCCCAACTAATGAATAACATGGACTTCCAACAAAAGACTCTTTTTATTTTTTCTTTCTTTCATATAATGGACTTGGACCAATTTATATGTTATTCTGAGAACTTTAACTGTATACACGAGTGGCAGGAGTGTTGACGGATTGGATTGAGCCGGAATCTCTAAGGCTCGAGTTTAATTAAATCTGAATTTAAGTAAATATAATTTGATTTTTTATTTTTAATTAAGTCTGAATGTTCAAATTTGAAATCAATTAGATCAATCTTTGAACTTTTCTTCATCAAGATTTGTGTGATACACCATCAACACATGTCTTACGTCCTTAAAGAGCTTTTCCCTGAGTCAATCAGACTATTCCCAAGGTCAAGTCTAACTCTCCATGCCTCAGTGCGGGCCTATAAAATTACTTATCATCAATTCATGTCTCTTTCCAATTTCTCGTGTTTTTCTACTTGGGTTTGGTAAGATCGTACCATAGAGGGACCACAAGACATGATGCTCAAGAAGACTTCAGCCCATGATTTGTTTCTCAAATGCTTTCTGAATTTTGTCATATCATCACTTTAAGACCCCAAAAGCACCAACTAACTTCAAGTCATGATAAGCTCCTCATCATCAACAACGCCCACTTTGCCCAAAAGTTTGATTTGGACAGACTCCCATGTTTCCAAGTCATTTTGCATAGTTGTTAAGACAATTACAAACCCTCACACACACATCTTCCATTGGCTTGTGTTAGAAGCAAAGAAAGTCGCAAGAGATCATGTTACTTTCGCAATTTAGACAGATTAGACACTCTTTCCTTTTGGTTTATGATCTAACAATCTAAGCCTACGTTCAAACGATAAAAGTTAATAGATTAATCATAGTTTAACTACCTTGTTACCGTGTCAAAGAATCCCTAAAGTAAGAGGCAGCATAAACCAAGAAGGGAAGACAAAGCTTGAAGAATTCCAATATTGAATGGCTAGAAAAAGAAATGGACAAGAGTGATACCATCTCTGAATTAAGCCAATGAAATGGAGTTGCTTAATGAAAGCTGCAAAGGATAGGTCAATGGGCTTTGAGGAAATGTTTATATGGCGAGTTGCTGTGACAGACGCTATATATTTGCCAACTTGTAACTATAGCATTCAACACCATAAAATTAACACCAAACTTTTCATCACTTCCCTTAAAGTGTCTAGAATTCTTTTATTACCCTGCAGGCTTTGCCACCAAAAAAACGAACCGAAACTAAAATGTGAACTAGAAACCATAATCAGTAAACTCATCCTCATCTCAGAATATATACATAGGTCAAGATCTCTGATTTTAGTATCTTCCACCACTTTATTTATCAATTATCATATATATGTAGATATAATGGAATCAAACAGCTACCCCTTTGAAAACTGCGAAATAAAGTGAGACATTATTTGAGGTAATTTGACCTTTGGGAGCATAGGATTTAAGAAGGAAAGCAAGAATAGTCAACTTGTCTCGTAACTTACAGTTGGAAACAGACGTCAATATAATCTATAGGAATGTCATTATCTATGCTTTGCATCTTCTGTCCAAAGAATAATATCTCCATTTATTTGGTGGAGTAGATGATTGAATATATATATATAGTAATGAACCACAATTTATATATACAGAAATCTGAATTTTGAACCAAGTAGATTTGGTGTTGAATAGATTCCATCATAGTCTAACGCCTGAAGCAGTTGTTGCAGAGCAGTCAAGATTGGTTCAAAGCCTTCATGAGAACCCATCAATAATAAAATCCCATTTAATATTTTGCAAGTTTAGTTGGAAATGGATTCGTATTCAAGTTTAACTGCCGATGTTGAGCTTATATATAATACAAACAGGGACCAAAGTCAACATTCTGGGTTGTAGAAATTAATTTGTAACATCCGGCCGTGCAACATGTGTAATATATATGATTTGCTGTGAATGACATTCAAACATCTATAGACAATACCAATGGGAGGTTAAGTCATAATTCTATGCGTAATTAGTAGATCATAAGGGTAGATCCAACTACATTGAGCCTTGGTTAGCCAAAATGGTTTCAGAACGAAAATTTCAGAATGTCATCTGCATATATAAAAGCATAGTCCAGGTTCATCAAACCCTGCAGATATATGGATTGACGTAAACTATTGTTTATGTATGTATATTAAACTGGTTCAGTTGAAAACTGTAAAGTTCTTACAAGAAAGGTAAAAGGCAATTATTGTTTGTAGCTGTTGAGATTGTAACTATTTCTGATAAAATTTGAACCGACTTCACCAGTTTTCCTTCCTCTTTTGTTTTTTTCTCCCTCTCTCTTTCTGTCTCTCTCTCTGAAAGTAGATTTGATCGGTTCTAAATTTTGCATAATATTGACTAGAGAAAATGGACACCAATTGAGAATTGCAAACCTAAAATTCGTGACAGGTGAGGCTAAATTGTCCGTTTCCACTTTCCATGAAGTGATACACAAGCAAGTTAAGTCATCACACTATGGAATACTTCTAAACCATTTTGAATACTTCAACAGCCTAGCTATTTAATTATCTTCAATTATAAAGTAATTCTAAAAATGGTTATAAGCCAAAACCTTGTTTTTTCTTTAAATAACACAAAATTATTTCTGTTAGTACGAGATTAAAGGCTCTAGCCACGGTAAATTTTGCTTCGTAATTCTAGCTAGCAATAATGATTACCCTACATTAACAATGATATCAGATCTTAATTAAGATTCTGAAACGTATTTCTTAGACATATACAATAAATATAAGCAGGTTAGGCAAATCACAATGTGTTGATGAGGACAAAATAAACGTTGGAAAAACTCATCTGCCTAACATAAACAGTCAGATCACCACTTACGAAATACATTCAAACACGCTAAGAATCAAACTTTGGCCATTCAAATGTTTAATCATTTGCATGTCTAAACCTTTTCGTATTCAAACACATGATTTGCTTCTCAGAGGCTGGGACAGGTTGGCACATGTAAATGCTGCAGATTTGCAAGCAAATTCCTGTTTTGTATGAATGCATATACTCAGAAAGTGACAAAAACCGTCACATGTTTGATAAATGTCTAAAAATTCAAAACTTCAATACATACAACTATGTGGTATTAATATATACAATAGTCATAATGATCATTACTTGCTTTGAATATTCTTAAGTTTGCAAGTCATATTTTCTTTTCTTTTTTCCCCTCTCATGCTTAAAAAAATTACGTATTAAAGAGTATGTATATGGTTATAAAACATATGCGCAGCAATTCAAAGACACTTTCACAAATGTAAAACATATGGACAGAAGTGCAACAAAATATAGACAAAAGACTCCATCCACTTGCTCCTAATAATTTGTAATGCTCTTCTTTCTCTCTAAGTCCATCTATAGGTGCTTTTCCCAATCTCCAAAGTCGTTTCCTTCTATAATTAATTATATTAAACAAGTATTTTTTTTTTTTGATAGTTTGTTTTATTTCTCTTTTTAAGAATCAATCATGGGCTCTACTCATCTCCTCTTTCCTTCTACTTCTGTCTTTTAGGAATCTCACAAGCCTTTTTACTCCTTTTGATGAATCTCTAACTACTTTTTTTTTAAAAAGAATTCTAGCAAGGTAAACTTCCTCTTTAACTAAAGCCTCCCTCTCTAGCAATCTTAGAGGCTCTTGTCATTTAGTTTCTACTTCTTACTTATTTTTGGTCAGACTTACTTAAAGCTAAGTCGTTGGTGATGGCTTAATATTTGGCAAGACATTTGTAACTCTTCTTTTAAAATATCTCTAAGTAGGAGCAACCAAATTTAATACCTTTTATAGGTTTTTTTTGTTGATAAATGTTTAGCATTTCAATTTAAAAAGACACGAGGCAATTAACAATTAGAGAAAAATAGGTTTGAAAAGCGTAAATGTGAATGAAGATAACAAGTTCATATTGAAGTTTAACTATGAGGCAAACTTAATAAAAGCTTTAGAAGGAAGACCTTGGCAATACAAGAGACATCAATTATGTTTTCGAGATGAAAGTCATGGATGACACTTTCTATACAGATGATGTAGAAGATTCTATTATGGACAAATTTTTGTAACCTACCTTTAGAATGTTAGTTTACATTAAAGTTAAGTTATGTATCTAGCTCAATAGAAATTTGTATTTGTTTTAAAAACCTACTGCATAACTTTAAAAATTAAGCTACACAAGAATACGTATAGAGGTGGGTCTAGATAAAGAGCTCATCATTGTTATGAGCTTGAAGAAATTGAATGAGGTTGGTGAGTTATAAGAATTAGAGATAGAAATCACTTCGTAATAGAGACTGTTAACCTAAAATATGGAGACTTAATGATAGGAAGGTCAACTCAAGAGAATATTATGAACTAATTAGTTTAGACCATAATCACCTTAATGTTAAGGAAATCAAGGAAATAACTACATAAATCCTTGAGCTAGAGGAGTAAGGAGAAACCTTAAAAGAATTAGTTCATATTGTGAATAAGTTGCATAATATAAAGAAGAACATAGATAATCAAAAATACTATTATTATAACTGAGGCCTTTTAACATGATGGCTTAAAGCACTAGTTGAAGCCTAATCTATACCTATTAAACCTAATGCAATGATGGTTCTGTGTTATAGAGCAAAAAAAAAACCTAGGAGAATGCCCAAGAAAAAAGGTACAAATAACCCTTAAACTACTAGAATATAATAATGAAAGTTTGGAATACTAGGGGATTAAATTTCCCCCAATAAATAGCAAATGCTTAAATATTGCTTGCTTGGTCTCTTGCAGACTAAAATAAAGACTAGATTTCTCCAAAGATGTCTATAATTTTTAGACAAATAATGCACAATGATCAATAATCACTAAGCACATCATGACGAAAGTATCTCAATAGATGCTTGATTCAACTAAAGATTTCAAATCTTAAAAATAAAGGTTCACTTGTTCACTTGGAATAATAAGTGAATTGAAGCATGATTTCTAAAGAAAAACTAGTTAGGATCTTATTAATTTGAGTTAGATTTCATTCTTTGAATTAGCTTTGTATTATTCAACAATTCATTATGCTCAAACCATTCAACAATCCATTATGCTCAGACCATACTCTGATAGAATTTAGTATTCCCATCTACAACATGAAGAGAAAATATCCATTTAGGTTTAATAATTACACAATAGAAGTCTAAGGTGTAACACCCCACTCCCGCAATGACCCGAACCCGACATCGATGGTGATATCCGAGTTCGTGCCCCTCGAGGGTGGCGTGCTAGAGCACTCAATCATTCAAAAGTTGGTACTAGTTTAATCCAAATCAAGAATCATCTCGTTTGGATGACTAGAGAAAACGTTGTGGATAAAAGACTGAAGCATACTCAGTCAACATTGTCCAGATCACTACCAAATCTTGTTTCTAAATCTTTCCTTATCACAACTCATACCAAGATCACTCTTTCTACTCCTTCTACTCCTCATTTTCAATAAAATCACATTTAATACCATTTATACCCAGAAGTTGTCAATGAATGCATGTACCACTTTTTATGTGAAAACATTCCGTATTTATGTGCATCTATGCTAACATGATGCATGAGCAAGAAAATACATTTTCTTAATCTCTTTGAGCTCATAATTACTGAAAGTTCAGGTCCTAACCCTTACTATGGGGACGGGATGTTACACAAGGATTTGAAGAGACTATTTAGAAATGACTTATAATTAGAACTCAAGATTATGAAGCTTAGAAATTCATCAGGAGAATAAGAACAATCAAGAAGAAGCCTAAATACCTCAATAAATAGAAGTTTTATAACACCAACCTTTGATTCAAGCTCAAAAAAATTCACTAGAGGTCTTCTTAAACCTAATAAATTAGGCTTTCAAGGTACAAGATAAGACAACCTTATTCAACAACATTGAAGCTTTGAATTTGCATAACTCTTTGATTAAAAAAAAACTTCAAATCTTATAAATAAGGAAGGATATATAAAGGTAAGGTACTTGGACACCATTCCTTTTAGGAGAAACACTACCAAAATATCACCATTGAATGATGCAGAAGGAATTCTCTAATCATACAAAACTAAAAATTATAATTTTCAAATTCTTCAAAGAATCATTAAAAGTAACAATAATCTTAATTGTTCTGCGCGATCTATTTGTATGTATAATTCAAGTCATTACTTAAGAGCAAGCTGACTTTCTCAATAATCCTTTTACATGCCAACAAATCAAGGAAGCTTTATTTAGCCTAAATCTTAATAAGGATCCTAGACCAAATAGATATAATGCTCACTTCTTTTAAAAAAATCTAGGGTTTAATAGGTCAAACACTTACAAAAATAGTTCAAGATTTTTTCTCATTTGAGGAAATACTTGGTGAGCTTAATAAAGCTCATATTTGCCTCATTTTGAAGGTTTTAAATCCTTAATCTTTAACCAATTATAGAACAATTATCTGATGTAATATTATTCACAAAGTAATCTTTAAGCTATTTAAATATAGGCTCAAGGTTTTATTAACTAATTTGTTTAGTAGGTGACAAAGTCCTAATTACTTAAGAAATATTTAGAAATTACCATAAAAGTAAAGGAATCAAAAGTTGTACTTTGAAAGTAGACTTTCATAAAGAATTTATTTCCTTAAGCTAAAACTTTCTCTTTCTACACCCAAGAATTTTTGGATTTTTGTCTTAACATCTTAATTTGGCGCACCAATGTGTCTCAAAAATTTCCTACAACATTCTTATCAATGGAGAACCTATAAGCCTATTCAAGAGAGCTAAGGGTTTGAGACAAAGAGATCTACTATCACCTTATCTTTTTATCTTTTGTATAGAAGCTCTAATCTGAATGATACCCTAGAAAGTTGTGGGAGAGAGAGAGAGCTTCAAATTTTATTAACTATGATAAACTACAAATTATTAATCCTTTTTTTACTGCTTTTCTAATAAGGTGTCAATTCAAGTTTTTTAAATTCCTTGAAAGAATTCAATAAGCTATCAAGCTTCACCATTAATATACATAAAAGTATCTTTTATGTTTTAACTAGAGATTCAAAGTGGTCAACTTCCATTTAAGTCCTAAGGTGTTTTTATTACATTCATAAGATTAACATTTAGAGATTGTCAATCTCTTCTTGATTCCATATAAAAGTGAATTGGCTATTAGAATAACAAGTTATTTTAGGGGAAATATTTAATTAGTAACTATAGTCTTGCATAATTTTCATAATCTTCACACATATTAGAGCTTAATATTGTCTTTACCTGGTAACATCAAGAAAACAATAGAGAGGGTTATTAAAACTTTTTATAAACTAAAAAAGGAAACATAGTAATAAGGAGAAAGGTTAAATAGGTAGATGTTTACTTGCCAAATAACCAATGTAAAATGGAAATCAAATCTATAAGAATCATGGATATCATGCTATTAGTCAAGAAAATATGGAAGCTCTATATAAACAAGGAGTCCATATAGGCATTGGATGCACTCACACTTTCCTAAGAGGAGAAAATTTTGGCAAATCGAATCCAAAGCCAACATATCTTGAACTCTTAAGCAAATATTGAATATGAAGGACTAGTTATAGAATTTCTTTTAATTTAAAATTCGTAATGATAAAAAATACTTCCTTTAGTTTGAAAATTAAAATCAAGTTGAGCCTTTATATAAGCCATTACAATTTAACTCTTTGAAAGCTATAATTTTTTAAATCTCCAAAGAAGAGGTTATGATTGAAGGGAACATATAGCAGTGGCTAAAACATGTCTCTGGAGATTTCTCCTTAATAATCAATAATATATCAAATTACAATCCTAATTTAAAGCAAGAAGACTCATTCAAGTGACTTCACCATTATTAGCATTAATTCATCAATAGATAATGCATGAAAATCCTTATAGGATCTTATCTCAAGGTGTTACGGCATGTAATATTTTGGGGGTTCAAAAATTTCACCTAAAGAGCATACATCCTTTGACTTGCTATGAAAGGAATACTAAGAACCAAGTATAAGATAATATTTGGAGTGTTTATTAACTCTTATTGCTCTCTTTGTAACCATAAAGATGAAACTATAAGCTATTTATCTTTTTTAATTGCCATTATTATTCTAGTTTATAGACAAAAGTCAAGTCTTTTACAATATATCATATGACAAATATAATTAGGATGAACTTGTAAAATGGCCATGCAATTAAAATTTTGAGAGGCCTAAAAAAGGAAAATTTTCTCAAACTTTTAAAATAGATTTTAATTGCTCTGTATATGTTATATAAAGGAAAAGAAATAAGAGAATCTTTAAAGTCACTAAACAAAATATTCAACTATTTTCCAAAGGGTGATCAACTAAATTAGACAGATTTTATTATTGCAAAGACTTGAACAAAATTTAAGTGAAAAAATGACAAGAAGTTGGAGGATATAATTAGATTTTTCCTACTTTTGTCCGAAGTTTAGTTTTGTATCAAGGCTTCTGTAAATGCTTTTTTTAACTTCTAATTTAGTCTAAACTTTAATGTTCTAGTAGCAGATTGATTTCTTTTTAATTAATAGGTTAGTTCAGTATTTTATTTTTTATAAAAAAAGGTAAAGATTATATTAGTATAGACTAAGGGACAAAGCGCTATAAAGTTTGTTCTAGAGAATACCTCTAAGGTCTATGGCCAAAACATACAATACAAGCTTAGACTTTTAGAAATAAAGTATCTAACAACAATGGTCCTTACTAACTTGACTATTACATCATTAAACCATCACCATGTAATAGTCGTAAATATTTAATAAATTCCTTAAAGAAGGTACAACTATGATCAACCAAATATTTAATAAATTCCTTAAAGAAGGTTTCCTTAATCTCCATAGCATATGAAGAAGCAGCTTGAAATTAAACTCATTGTTTTTCCAATCTAATTAATTCCTCAAACTATATAGCTTTCCATCTTTCTTTACACACTTTACTATAGTAATCGTGAACGAATTTAGCAACCAGTAATTCCCTCAGTCTAGCATAGATTATTTTGCTTAATGTTTAAGATTCTTGCTTAAAATTTAGGAATCTTCTACAAATATTTTCTCTCCAAATCTCATAAAAACCATAGTTGAAACATAGCTTGAAGAACCTAGAGTTAGTAGAATTACGTTATTTAACTCTCAAGACCCATCAGATAATTTTCTCCTAAGAACATGGATGATAATGTAGGCAACACCATTCCAATATGCACTTCCAATTAAGATGAGAGTATGGACAGGAGAAAAAATATATGGTATATAGTCTTTGGAGCTTCTAAGTATAGAATACAATGAGAGAAGTTAATCCAAGTCATTTTTTTCAATGTCATAAGGTTATTTCTAATATCCATCCATAACATAAAAGAGAACTTAGGCACATGATCCTTAAACCAAAACAAATTCAGCCCAAGGAACTTCTTAAGTTAATGAATTAAAAAGAAAATCACAAGAGGAGTTAAAGAAGTTCTTAATTTGGAAGGGTTAGGACAATAGCTAGGGAATTATGCAATAAGTGGAGCCGCCCCTCTATGAGGACAACTCTTTTGGGTCTTCCTTATTACCAAATTTATTTTAGCATCAATTGGGATTACTAATTGAATGGAGGCAAAGAAGAGCTACTGGTATAAAGGAAAAGGGCTAATTTATGTCAAATTGTCAAGCCAAAAGCTAGTTTATTCCCCACTTCCTATTGCATGCTTTATTTCCTTAGCCATAAATTCCCTGAGCTTTAAGAGAAATTTAGTGGCAGTGAAAGTGTTACAATTGGCCTTTATGTATTAGAAGCTAGTACCCTTCATGTACAAGATTCTCTTAGCCATAAGTGTTTTGTTTATGTTTCAAATAGACTTAATCCCAAGTCCACCAGGAGATCTAACTAGACAAATGTCCTTTCCATTTGACTTTATGGATCCCTTGATCCACTCCATAAAAAGTTTCTAAAGGTTCTTTCAATTTTTTATGATTTTAATAAACAAAGCTATATAAAAGCTCTAGTGTATATGCAAGCTGCTAAGAACATATGAGATTAATTAGCATTTTTTCATATCTTAGTACCTTGCATTTCCAATTGCTTATTTTTATAAAACATGTCATATAGGGGTTTTCAATCATTATAAATAGCTTGTAAGATATTTGGTAATCCTAGATATGTAAAAGGTGCTTTAATCAATTGAAGACGAGATCAATGTACCAATTCATGTTCTAGGGAGCTAGAGACTTGCAAGATGAAGATTTGAACTTTCCTTTTATTAATAGAAAGGTTAGCAACTTTAGAGAACTATTGAAAACAATCCATTAGCAATTGCAAACTATAAGTTAAAGTACTTCAAGTTTTTGCATTTAAACTGAAAATTGAATGGCTTCCATTAAGCAATGTGCCAAGAGATCAGTTTGATGAGTGCCTTAATAACTAGTGCAAAGATGTAAGGTAATAAGGGATTCACTTATCTGATCCTTTTAACCCTTTTGAACATAAGCATAGGTTCATCATTTATAAATATACTAAATGATGTAGTGAACAAGCATTGGTAAATCCAATTGGAAAAGGCTAAAAGGAAACCAAAGGTTTGCAAGGTGTGAACGATGAATTTCTAGTTGACAGTGTCCAAAGCCTTGGAGAAATCTATCTTTATATAATAGCCTTTAATAACCTTCTTAGAGTGATAATCTATAAATATTTCCTAAGCAATCAAAGGACTATCTTCTATATTGTAACTTAGAATGAAAATAGACTGAAAAAATATTAATTAAGTCATTCATAATAGGTTTAACTCTCAACGCTAGGGTATTTGAAATGATTTTATAAAGAATATTACAATAAGAAATGAGCCTATAGTCTTGAAAAGATGATGTGTTAGAGATTTTGGGAACAGGGGCTATAACGGTTCTGTTTAGTTCCTTGAACATAATAACATTTGAAAGAATTCATTGATAGCATTGCACGTACAATTTCCTAGTAAGTTCCCAGATTATGCATTAAATCCATCCGGTCTTAAAGCGTTATTTGGATTGAAATTGAAAATTTGTTTTTGATCTCATGATTAGTAATTGGGGCGATAAGAGAATTAGTTTGAATTTGTTTAAGGTAAGGATTGATATATTTGGACAATAAATTAAGAGAGCTTGAGGAAACAACTTCAGTACCAAGGACATATTTGAAGTAATTGAGAGCCAAAAACCTTTATGTTATCCTGATCAAAGCAGGGGTTGTCTTTAAGGTCCATGATGCCAAATATTTTATTAATATTCCTTTTAGATTGGATAGAATTAAAGAAAAATATTGAATTGAAGTCCTTATTCTTATAGCCAAGAGATTTTGGCCTTTTACTTATGCAGGGAATTATAGGCTTTAAGAGAGGAAAGGTAGGAATTTAGCTTTGGTTTCTCTTGCAATTTCAAGGCCACATTTAGAGGTTTTGCATACAATTTCTCTTGTGTTACTTAAAGCTCATTCCTAACCGCATCAATTGCTTTTAAGAAAACTATGTATGAAATTATCTCTGTGAAGTTCCTTTAGATCCAACTTTCAAAGGAGTTTATGTGCTGGGTGTGATCATACCAGCACTAATGCACTGGATCCCATCAGAACTCCGAGGTTAAATGTGCTCGGGGGAGAGTAGTTCTGGGATGGGTGACCTCCTGAGAAGGCCTCTGGAAAAAGCAAAACCGTGAGGGCTTGGCTGGGTCAAGGCCCAAAGCGGACAATATCTGTAAGCAGGTGATCTGGGTTGTTACAGGTGGTATCAGAGTTGGTACCCGAGCCGTTGTGCCAGCTAGGCTGAACCCTAAAGAGGGCTGGGCCCTAAGGGGGTGGAGAGTGTGAGATCCCACATCGGTTGGAGAGGGGAACAAAGTACGCCTTATAAGGGTATGGATACCTCTCCCTTGCAGACGTGTTTTCCATGGCCTAACGGACTGGATCCCATCAGAACTTCGAGGTTAAATATGCTCGGGAGAGAGTAGTTCTAGGATGGGACACCTCCTGGGAAGGCCTCTGAAAAAGCAAAACCGTGAGGGCTTGACTGGGTCAAGGCCCAAAGTGGACAATATCTGTAAGTGGGTGATCTGGGTTGTTACAGGTGGTATCAGAGTTGGTACCCGAGCCGTTGTGCCAGCTAGGCTAAACCCTAAAGAGGGCTGGGCCCTAAGGGGAGTAGAGAATGTGAGATCTCACATCGGTTGGAGAGAGGAACAAAGTACGCCTTATAAGGGTATGGATACCTCTCCCTTGCAGACGCGTTTTTCATGGCCTAACAGACTGGATCCCATCAGAACTCTGAGGTTAAATGTGCTCGGGGAGAGTAGTTCTAGGATGGGTGACCTCCTGGGAAGGCCTTCGGAAAAGCAAAACTGCGAGGGCTTGGCTGGACCAAGGCCCAATGCGGACAATATCTGTAAGTGGGTGATCTGGGTTGTTACAATTGAGGCATCTAGTCTTCTAGCTACTATATTCTCACAACCATCAAGTTTGGTTAGAAAATTAAAGAATCTAAAGTGGATTTGAAGCTTTCTCATATGAGAGTTCAGATTAATCTCAAGAGGAGAGTAACTAGAAATCCACGAGATAATGAAGAAACATGTACTACTAGGAAATGTTGTTATCCAATTTAAGTTAACAATTTTCTTATCAAGCTTTTTCCTAATTAGGAAAGAGCCATTATATTTATAAGACCAAGGAAAATAGTTATCACTAAAGGATAAATCCACAAGATCAATATTGTCCAAACAATTTTTAAATTCCTCATCAACATTCCTAGAATTTATTCCTGAGCCTTTAACTTCTTTAGAGAAAAAAATTACAGTTGAAATCTCTTAATGTAATCTAAGGGTCATTGATGCTTTTGGATAGCTCTTTAAGATCTTTCCATAAGATGTTTCTTTGGAACGTAAAATTAGAGGCATAAACAGAGGTTATATGGATCACTTCCTAAGGCAACCAAATTTAAAATTACAACTACAAAAATTGATCAAATTGTTAAATGGATAGAACTTAAAGAGCTTTAAGGTTAAAGGCTATAATAATTCTCTCCTAATAGTGAGAGGCGTGATTAGATAGAGCTTGCCATTTATTCCCAAAAACCCATATACCTTTAAAAAGAGTTAGTTCTTTAATTTTAGTTTCTAATAGACCAGTTAGTAGAATATTTTCTCTCTGAGATTATCTTCTATGGTTTGTTGTTTCTTAGGCCAATTCAAACCCTTTATATTTTAGATAACGATCATGGGTTAGATGGGGCTAACAAGCCCTTTCTTTTTGCTTCCTACTTGATATTCTTCAAGTAGCTTCAGGAGAAGAAGAATATCTCTTATCACTTTCTAGATCTTTTACACGTCAAGTTTTAAAGATGTTTTAGGGTTTAGTTTATGATCCCCTAACTTAATAAGAAAAATTGGGGGCAAGTTATCCATTGACTAATTTATAACCAATTCTTGTAGAGGAGGTAAGAGCTTATAAGAGTGGGAGCTACACGACTATATAATTTTGAAGGTTTGAGATTAGTAAAAGAGGGGGAGCTATTAATAGAAGCCACTGGTAAGTATGAAAAGGAAGGGATATCATGATTAGTAGAGATATTAATCTTATCAAAAACCTGAGGTGTTGTTGAACCCAGAGAATTGTTGCCGGAAAGAGGTATGGATTAGAGGGATGAGTTTTTTTCCCTTCAAACCTTAGTTTAAGTGCGTTGGATAGGTCTCTAAGAGTAAGAAATAGATATTTTAGTAAGAATTAACTCACCTTCCTCACCAAACCCAAGAATTTTAAGTGTATTCAATAGTTTAACTTCTCTGTCAACTTCAATACAGACTTTAACAAATCTCATCTTTATTAAAACTATAGTTTTCTCATTAAGCATTAAAGGCTTCCTTATGATACTCACAAAATACTGCAATCCCAATTTAGATCAGTACTCTGGGGTTATATTATGGAAGAATACCTATAGAGGGATATTCCTAAGAGAGGCTTTGTCCAACTAGATTACAAGATTCCATTTCTTAAGAAACATTGTCTTGCCCCTCCAATGCTATGAACTTGAATCCATTACCTATGTTGTTCCTTTTCATTTCCAAAATTTGAAGAGGAATTAATCCTCCTTAGTGACTAACTTGTTCCAGATCAAGTTTATTCCACAAGGCTTCAACCTAAGATTTTATTGAAGGAAATCTAGGACATTTATCATGAAAGAAACCCACAATTGTAGTATTACACTTCATTGCACCTTCCTGAAGAACCTATAAAGTGGGAGAAATGATTAAGGAGGGAGAGTGCTTTAGTAAAGGAATTAGCTTAAGCTTGATAGAAGGCTCTCTGTCACCAACCACTTAATTCCAGTCTTTGAGAGGGGGAATAGAAGCACATGGAGAGGGTGGGAGAGGTTTGCTAATAACTATAATAGAGGAAAAAGTTTTATCTGAACCAAACTCTAACAAAGAAGTAAGATGGATGATTCCAATAGCTAAAGGAGTAAGCTGGTCAGAGAGGGATTACTAACTCGGGAAGGAAGAAGTAGAAATAAAGTTAGCAGAGATAGTTGAGGAGTAAAAGAGAATGATTTAACAAGGACATCTGAGCAATTAAGTTGAGAGGGAGCTGGGGAGGGGAGAGGGAGAATACAAAAACCCGAGGTGTTACTAGGGAAGGTCAAGGAGAAAAGGGCTAGTTGTTAACCAACGAGTAAAGAGACATCCTCATATTAAAAAAAGAAAGATACGACCTGAAGAGAATAAGATAGGAAAACTTGTTGGTTAGAAGTAATTAAAAGAATAGGGGCGACAAAAAAACAATAAGTGGGTGCTTGGTTAAGGGGTATGAGAATAAATCAATGAGAATGGAATGAATGGTAATGGTTGGTTGGATATTATGATTGATTGAATAATTTTTTCATACCAAAGTTTCCATACCCTCCATGTATGGGAGGAATAGGTTTGATTCCTACTAACACTAATTTTTTTAATTTTTTAATTAAATATAATTAAAAATTACTTAATTAAAATATATTTAATTAAAATATAAATTTTAATTAATAAATAAATTTAATTAATTAAGATAAGAGCTAATTAAAATAATTACAAAAACTAATTAATTAATTAACTAAAATAATTAATCAACATAAAATCTAATTAATTAATTAAAATCTAATTAGTTAATTAAAATATAATTTATTACATGATTAATTAAAATCTAATTAATTAAAATATAATTAATTAAAATATAATTAATTAGTTAGTTAATTACAATAAATTAAATTAATTAAGATATTTTAATTAATTAATTTTAATTAATTACAATAAATTAAATTAATTAAGATAAAATCTAATTAATTGATTAATTAAAATAATTAATCAACATGAAATCTAATTAATTAATTCAAATAAATAATTAATTAAAGTCTAATTAAAATATAATTAGTTAATTAAAGTATAATTAATTACATGATTAATTAAAATCTAATTAATTAATTAAAATTAATTAATTAAAATGTTAATTAAAATATAATTAAGATGTAATTAATTAAAATGTAATGTAATTAATTAAAATATAATTATTTAGTTAATTACAATGTAATTAATTAAAATATTATTCATTAATTACTTAAAATATAACATCATTTGCATTATCAAAGGAAAATAAATTGTATTAAACTATATTACTTGATTTTACTGTAACAATGAAATGGTGGATATTATGGTTATGTTGATAAATTGCACAATATTTTGAATGATTAATCTATATTTTGAGGATATTATGCAACTAATGATATGTTGATGCAGAAAAATACTATAGCATTTTTTTTCTTCAAGAGCTCTTAGAAGGGAAAAATCTCAATATACTTGATTTTAAATATTTTGTCATTATAATTAGGGTGCATAAATTAAAAATAATCATTTAAAATACATTTAAAATTTGCTATAAAACAAAATTTTAACAAATTTTTATTTCTTAATATTTTGACAAATTAACCACCGTCAATGATAATAGTAATCATTCATTAATCTTAACCAACCATCATAATTATAATGATTATATCTATTCTCATTCCTCATTATATTCATTCTCATTCCCATTCTCATTACCCTCTATGAAACAAGCGCCCCCTAAGAAATCTTAAAGAGATATTTGATACTTTATCTTAATCGAATCTTTAATTTTTGTTCTGACTGTGTTCAATGGCTCTATCCAGTAGTTTTGGTTCTACTTTTGATGTAAACTTTAAAATATGTAAGACATGTGGTAATTATAACCATTTATATTTTTTGACGTATAATTTAAACATTACTCATAATGTAAAACTAATTCAACTCTTGTTCATTTTATTTCTATGATCTACAAAAATAATAAGGCAAAAATTTTATTTAATATCTTTTGATTACTAACTACATAATTAACTTAATCAATTTTGTACAGGTTACCAATTAATAAAATATATAATAAAAAAGAACATGCTTTACTAATGAATAATCAAGTTGCATGCAATTTGCCTGATGTGAACTCATAAGACGGGACTTTGTGATGTAGAAAAAACATTAAAAACTAAAATTACTATAATAGTCTATTATTTGTGCGGTTATGCCTATCCCAATTGAACAAGTTTATTAAAAATGCAAGCTTTTGTATATATGCGTACATAATTATTACTATGCCAATGAAAACTTACTCACAAGCAACTTATCATTCACATACCAGCATTTTCAGTTTGTACACAAAATTGTTTTAAAAGGTTCTGTAAATTGTTAATTTGTTATTGGCAATACATAATCTTAATACAGCTACTGTGTCCATTGGGTAGAAATAGGTTTAGAAAATTTTTATTAAGAAGAAATTGTTATTCTGTGTCTTTGTCCATGTCCTAGTCCGCAAGATTCATGGGTACTACATAAACCTAACAAAAAACCTGCCCCCCTTTGACAAAAAATCATATGTCCTATTTGTTTTTTCATTAACTGCATAAAACCTCTAGCAAAAGTCAACAATCTCAAGCTCTTCAATGGATGGTCCTGAATCAGTATCTCTTCATCTTTTTATTACATTGTGTGAAAAAAGTCAGTATCTCTTCTTATCTATCAAGCAAGCTTGGAGTAGGACATGACGACTCACTACATCTCATCCTTCAAGATTGAACTGAAGTCATATTTGCATCTGTCGACATTTGCAGTTGTCATACAAGAAAAGCCATCTTCACTCCAATTATTATCATTGTTCTCGATCGTATTATATTGCTATTACCAGCTAGTTGCAAATGTGGTATAAAAAGAGAAAACGTGGTCCAATAAATTCATGTAATTCTCTCAAGTTTTAAGGCTTGCCGATTATGATTTGACCTTAAGACCAAGTTGAATAAGACCGACATGGGTAAATACCCTCACCAGTCGTATTGATAAATATCATTTATCATTGGAGATGTATGCTTCTTTTACGTACACATAGAATGTTTGTCACAGTTGCAGAATTGGTAAGTTGAATTTGAAACAACTGTACCTTATTCTTCCAACGGAAAGTTTGCTTCATAAGTCTATATTTTCCTGTGAAAATTTTGACTATATTCATAAAATTACAAAATCTTAAGAGTAAATAAAAGTAAAAGCTATTTAATCAAATAGGTTTTTATATATTTTTTACATTAAATAATATATTAAAGTTTTTACATCTCAATATAGACATAATAAAACAATATAGTAAAAAAAACCATAAAATCTACTTCTAAATATATTATCTCATAAAATAGAAATAATATAATTTTATAATTTTCAGATAATTTTTATATTGTAGAATTCAAAATAATATTGTATAATATTCAAAATTTAAACTGATTAATACTCTTAGCCCTTGTCAGATTCGCAAAACTAATCTTTACAGATTAAATTAAAAATGTTTATTTATTGATCATTAGAAATTGTTCTCACTCAATGATGCTTCAACTTGCCCTACGTAGTATATTGACTTTATTTGATATTATAATAGGGTAGGGTAGGGTAGGCTAAATCTACCAGTTCATCATTGTTCATATAGTTTTTTCTTTCTTATTTTGCGGCCTGGACCAAATAGAGACATGTTCCATTACGTCTTAAGTGGATAACTCTATGACTGCTGCCTTAAAAAAGAAATTAATTAAGATCGCAACGCAAATATATTCTTTCTAGATAAGACTCCTGTTTAACTACTCTACTCTCTCTTAAGCATCTACAAATTCTCCTTCACTGCACCCGTGGCCGTGGAAACAAAAAAGAAAACGGATGGTGCCGTTCATTGCACCTGTGGAAACAGAAAAGAAAACGGATGCACCGATCTCAGTGAGCGTAATTCTTGAAAAGGGCAATCTCTGAAAACTAAAAACAATAAATCACAAACAAAGTAAATAAGATAACATATATATTCCCTCCTATTTAAAATAAGTGTCGTTTTAGAGAGATTTTAATTATTCAAAATAAGTATCGTTCACTATTTTTCATGCATGTTTATAATTTTATTTCCAAAATTACCCTACATCCTAATTATACAGATTACATTTTTAAGACAATTCAACATGCAATTAATAAGGGTATATTAAACATTTCACCAGATTTCTTAATAAGTGTGCATTTCTCTAAAACGACACTTATTTTAGATAAGAGGGAGTATATGATAAAAGGAATTTAACGTACGTCTAACAGATCATGGGTTCTCGTTACTTTGTTCATATCTTATTTCATAACGTATAGATGTTGAAGGAACTTGGTATAGGAACAAATCAGATGTTCTCGTTGCTCTATTCTCTGTTAGCATCCGTTCATGTAATAAATAGTCCATATAAAATGAAGGGACGAATGCTGGGTCATGGTTCTAAACATAAAGTACATGCTTTTCTCCGCAATTTAATGGACGTAACATTGTCTACTTTTGAATGTCGGCAGAGGAATACAACTTTCTTCAGTATCCCTATCCCCTCCGAGTTATTAGCTAAAAATTGTATAAAAGTTAAAAAGCTGTCAGTCAGCAGTTACTAGAATTTTTAATTTTTCCCTTCCAATCTTGAATTTATAATTAATTAGATCTCAGTCAGTCATGTGAAATTAAATTTTAAAATGCTATTATTCATTAGCTACAACCTTAATACAAACAAAACAAAGAGAACAGTAATAAAGAAGAGAGTAAAGTTAATTAATTTCCAACCTTTTATATTCTAATGAGTATAGCTTTACCTAGTGTAGACCTGATAATTGAAAACAATTAAGAAAATGTAAGACCGTGCTGGGTTAATTATGAAAATTAATTAAGAAAGACCTTATACCGTAAAATTAAGGATGACAATAGGAGGGGTCGATCTTGTCAATTTTTTAAAACAATTTTTTTAAAATTAAAAATATAAAATAACGTCATTTTTTAATTGAACTCGGGAAGGAGCTTAGACCTACTAGAGCTTTAACTCTCTAAACCTTGAATCCGTCTGAGTCATAGCTTAATCCATGAGTGAACTTATTAAGAAATCTTAATCAAGTATGTAAGTCATCTCATTCTCGTTCCTAATTAAAACAAACTCACCATTTCAATAGGATTAAGAAACTAGGCCGGAGAAAGTTTTTTCTTTTTCTTTTTGGGAAATGTACATGGTGGAAAAGTTGTTTATGTAATTACTTTATGAGGTATAAATTTAAGAGGTAATTAATTTCAATGGAACCCCAAAGACAATGACTTCTACAATTACTCCGCTGGAAAAGCTCATATTTTCCTTCAAAGTAATTAAAATTTACTTTGAATACCATAAAGGGGTTGGTTGAATTCAGAAACCATACTTCCTTCCAATAAATGCAAGTAGTAGGCTTTTAGGTTCAATTCGGCCTTGCAAAATGTTTATTTATATAAAATCATTCTACCTTAAATGATCTTCACCGTTTTAAATGGCAAGTGACTATTTATCATGCAAGGAAAATTTTAGAATTTTTACGTTTTTAAATTTTAAATATATTTTATATTAAAATTTTTGTCATATTAATTTGATTTCTAATTTTTAGTTTTTTTAAATACTTACAAAGTATATTTATTCATATCTAATTATAAGTAATCAATTATATATTTTAAAAAATTTATTTGAGAAAAAGAATTAAAATGTGTCACTTTTTAATCCAATATCTGATATTTTAAATTTTTTAATTAAGGAATCCAATTTTTTAAAATTCGACGACTAAAATCAAAATAGTGTTTTCATTAATATTTTATTAATGTCACCGTAAAGACTAATACTTAGAGGAGTAATGTGAAATCTTTTTTGTTGTATAATTTTTAATATTAAATTAGTAATCATATTTCAAATATACAGTTAATGTATTTGTTGAAGGAGACTTAAAAATCTTGTTAAGAAAGATAAAAAAAATCACATACCTTTTTAAATGTCAAACTTTACGATTTTATTAATTATATCAATAAAATATTAATAAAAATAAATCTAAATTAAATTATTTTAATTTATAAAATTTTAACTATTTAATTAAAAATTAAAATAGATTTTGAAATAAAAAAATCTAAAATATTGAACACTTTGTAATTGGAAGAGGATGGATAGGACAAAGTGACAGTCGTTTCAAGAGAAGGGCAGTTTGACCAGAAAAAGAAGAGAGTAATGTGTTTGGAACACGAAGTAAGCCACAAAATTCGGAAGGTAACGGAGAAAAGAATGATGACGTAAGGGTGGAATCAGCAAGGCATATGATTATCATCATGCTTATGATGATGATACACAGATCACATATATATACAGATAAAAAACACATAGATATATAATAGATAATATATGCAGAGAGAGAGTGGGGAAGCAAAGGGCAAATGTCTCCCACGTGCCAACTTCGGTCAAACGACGGTGCCCAATCCCATAACACGTGTAAGACTAATCATACCCCATATTTAGAAACCGTATAGCTCAAGGTATTGACCATTTATACAGCATCGACTCTCGCTTGACCCTGACTTGCAACTCTGTCCCTGTAATCGACTTTCATACTTCAAATTCCAAATCCATTTACCTTCTTCTCACCTTAATTATAATTTCACAGCCTTAATTATAACATAAATATTGTGCATAAAAGAAGAAGAAGAAGCATTAACTGGTTTTGTAATTAAGTGATGATTAATTAACAAGTGTAAATACTTGTTCCTGATGAATTAGCTACGCCGTAGGAAGTTTGGTTTTTGGTAAGTAGAAAAGTTGTTGAATGAAAGAATGCAATAATTCCAATGATGCACCCTGCTAAGGATTCAATCAATGTTGCTCAGTGCAAGACAAGGTTAATTAATATAATAGTTAATCAACTTGACCATCAACTATGTTTTCTTTTCATCTGATACATACATACATATATGAGTGGGGTTGAGTTATCTGTTTGATTTATTAACCTATTGGGATGCGAGTGGAGATTAGCCAAACCTAGCTACCACCCAAAAGAATTAATGCCTTTGTCTCTCTTTCTCTCGAGATAAAGTAAGCTTGTTCTTTTTCTTATAAGACCAAATTTAGTGAACACCTTAACTAAAACTTCCCCTCCTCCCAATAACTCTTTTTGCACTCCTTTTGCCTTACCTTTTACTCTCCTCTGGTTTCATTCCCCTTCCTTCTCTCTCTTTTTTCTTCTTCGACAACCTCTTCTATGTCAAATGAAAAGGAGGATCCTACAAATTACCAATATGATCCCTTTCTCAACAACCAGCAACATGGAACAACCGCCAGGAGCTCACTCTTCCCTTTCTTCAGTGACAATTCTTACAATCACCCAATCCCAACTCACAGCTTGCAGGGTTTTGATCCTTCCTTTTTGAGCTTCACTGACTGCTTACATGGTTCCATGGATTATACTTCCTTGTCAAGAGCCTTTGACATGTCTTGCTCCTCTTCCGAGGTTATTAGTCCCATCGAAGACTACCCTACAAGCAAAAGTGCTGATCTTGTTGGTTCTGGAGAAGCTGGAGCTGGGATGGCTAATGAAAATAGTAACAATCCATCCACTCCAAACTCCTCCGTATCTTCTTCCTCTAATGATACACCAAACGAAGAAGGTGCAGCGAAGATCGGGAAGAAAGATAAGCAGCAGAAAGATCAGTGTGAAGATGCGGATGAAAAGTCAAAGAAAGTGTAGGTTCTTTGATTCCCTTTAATTACCATAGTTTCTGTATATATATGTGTGTGTGTGTGTAAAAAGGTAAAAGAACACAAACATGTCCTGTTAATGCTTTCCTCTGAAGATGGATAGGGATTTCATGCCATTGTATTGATTAATTTCTTATGCAGACTGCCAAAGTTTTCTGATCAAGAACCGGTTTGAATTTTACTACTTGGAAATTTCCTTGCTTATTCTTCCAAAATTTGTTGATGACAAAACCAACACTCGCAAGCCCTCTTTGTTGCAAAAAGACAAACTGATGATTTATCTTTAAATCAGTCTTATATAAACCTAGAATTGATAGGATGTTTATGTTTGAAGTTTGGTCATTAAACTAGTAATTAAATAATAGACTGCAAACCCTAAGTATATAGTGCTTATTCTTGCATCTATTTAAGAAGAAATTTGGTTCACATATTAATGCGACTGTGACTATATAAGATCTAGTCGTACTTTTTCACTTTGACTTTCTCCTTCAATTTAGCATGACCAACAAGACAAAAAAGGAGAAAAAGCAAAGGGAGCCACGATTTGCGTTCTTGACCAAAAGTGAGATCGATCACCTTGAGGACGGATACAGATGGAGGAAGTATGGACAAAAGGCAGTGAAGAACAGCCCTTATCCAAGGTTTGAGTTTACTCCATTGTCATATTGATGGTGCACACAACACAGCACAAAGAATACTATAGCCAAATCGTATTTTCCTCATCTCCATATCTGTCAGACTTTTGATCTAGACTTCTTTGTCTTGTGAGGGTGGTGTTTCAAATCTGATACTGGTGCAAACTTCCATTGCATGCACTATAAGGGCACTCCTAGCAAGTTCTGGTTTCTTTTCTCTCTTTGTTATTGTTGTTTTTGAACTCTTCTTGTTCTAGTTAGACCAGCATTTACGCTTTCTTTTGGAACCCTAATTGCATTCATCTTAGGCTTAATACTGTGTTTTCAGTCTCTAAATCATTAATGTATGGTTCACATTGAATTTGTACAGAAAACTGAACTTCTAATATCATGCAAAATGTATAAGAATTTGAAACTTTTACCATTTTAACTCTATTTTTCCTGATTACTTTTCGATCAACTGCAGAAGTTATTACAGATGCACCAGTCAAAAATGCATTGTCAAAAAACGGGTTGAAAGATCCTTCCAAGACCCAACAACTGTAATCACAACATATGAAGGGCAACACAACCATCACTGTCCAGCAACGCTTCGAGGCAATGCCGCCGGAATGCTGTCACCTTCACTTCTAGCGTCAACGTCAATGGGATCAACCTTCCAACAAGAGCTCTTGTCTCGTTTGCTTCCACCAAATGGCCAAGGTGACCCTAGTTCCATACTCTACCAAAACCTCAGTGCTCTTCAGCAACAGCAGCACCTCCATGTTCCTGATCATGGCTTGTTGCAAGATGTAGTTCCCTCCTTCTTCCACAAACAGGAGCCATGAATTCTCACCTCACCACCTTATTATCAGTCTCTATGCTTATTCATGTAGTTAACTTAATGTACTCGAGATTTTTATGGTGAACCGGTGAGCTAATAGCAGTATGGGGATGCATTTAATGCATTTTGATGATGACTTAATTGATCATTATTGACACAACTTCATATACATATATCATATATGTATTCTTCTTCTGCTTGATCCTGTGAAACCCTTTACTCATCACATAACTCCATCGTAAAGCTAATGAAAGTGTTTCCCTTTAAGGAATGGCAGTTTGGTTGACAGTGCAGAAACTGGAAGTGGGGTTTTAATTAGAAGAGACGGTGCTGATGGGAGAGTACTACAAAGAATCATGTCCTTGTTGAGTGAGCACAGTTCAATAAGTATGGTGGCCGCAATACTCAAGAAGGGAAAGTTTTTAATGGGCTGTTCTACTTTATATGTGTAAAATGTACAATTTGGATACCTTTCTATTCCCAGTGTATTATTCAGCAATTCCTGGAGATCGATGCAATCAGTGGTTTTGTGTTGGAAATTACTTTTCTTTCTCCTTTTTATTTCTGAGATTTCCAAGCTAGTATTTATTAGATCAAAACCAAAGCCTACGGTTGAAATGATTTCTTAATGTTAGAACAAATCCAATCATATCCTTTATTTATAACATTAAGAAAACTTATTTCTTATGGTACATAATATAAGATCCATTATTCTTTGTTCAAAAACCTTTATAAACTTAACCAATGGCTAGACTAAATTCAACAAATTTCACGTCTAACGTTTAATTCATGAGAAGTATATGCACATGCTTAATTATACAAATCTAACATCTGAATCTCATGTTTGTGTGGTTAATTATATATACTATCAATACATCCGTGGTTAATCAATTTCCTATGTTTCAGATATTGTGATATATCAAGAGGCAGCAATACAAAACAATCGATGGTGTTTGCTCTTGAAAATCGAACTAAAACACGTTAGAGCCCGCGGTTTGTTGCTTGGAAATCTCCGTAGCCTTGTTCATGTCAAATGTAGTTTAAGTTGGTCAATGTATATATGTATATAAATGTAAACAGACGTCAAGCGTCCATCTAGAGACTAGAGTTGTCTTTAAGCTCTTTTCGTAACCTTTGTATGGCTACACATTGACATGCAACTTCTGACTAAAACATTATTTAAACCTAAACAGAAACACCGATGCGCAAGTCTTTGATTACAATAAAGAAAAGATGGAGAAAAATAGAAACACCGATTCCTAAGTCTAACTTCGTCATTGTGCATATTTTCTATTAGTTTATGTTGCGGTCTAGTATCTATAATACAAGTTCAATGTTGTATAATACCAGTTTAATGTTTGAGAAAGTTGATAGATAGTGTAAACAAAGGCAGGTAAGAACAGCATCTTTGTCTTGTTGCGCTATTGTAATATATTTCACTTGAAAAATAAGGATTAAATTTTGTGATACGCATCAAGAGGGGGGTCAAAGAAGCAGCATAATTGTCCATATAACCTAGTAAACCGTCTTTAAAATCAGTAATGCCCATACATCCTGGAATAAATTAAGT
Organism: Erythroxylum shatona; assembly: GCA_027568895.1. Lineage (NCBI taxonomy): Eukaryota > Viridiplantae > Streptophyta > Magnoliopsida > Malpighiales > Erythroxylaceae > Erythroxylum > Erythroxylum shatona. The sequence continues at coordinate 14,904,997 of JAOSBK010000002.1, forward strand.
ACTTGAATCGAGCTTAAAGTCAAAATCATGTGTGAAACCCCACGGAATGATTCAAACATTTACGCAAAATATTATTAATACAGACCAATCTGTACTCGTGACATTACATTATCATGGACCTCAACTCTCGAGCTAACATTAATATTTGGGAGAAATCCTCGAACTGCTGGTTCGCTCACTCGAATTTTATAATTGCAACTGCAAAGAAATTATATTCGTCAACTTTCAAACAGGAAGATTCTCTTGTTAGCTTGTCAATCAGAACGTCCTTTCTTAATTTACAAAAATAAAACCACGATGCCTGCATGTTTTCTTTCCATGGTATCTTCAGAAACCGTGTTGACAAAATGAGCAATTGACATTGGACAAAGTCTTTGCAGGTGAAGGTTTATATTTATATATATATGTGTATGTGAATATATATATATATTAGAGGTGGATGTTTTGCTATATAGTAATGCCTCGAGCTTGAGAAAAGCACTGGAGATGGTGGACTTTTTTATCAGTACTTGCTACAAAGTTCCAAGGTTACATACTCAAGTTCAGTGTGTTCTTGAGTAGCATGCGACTGACTGAGTCAAACTAACTACATATAGTGAGTTCCAACTACTTCTTTCTTCATCCACGCATGAAATCGGTGTTCAGTCAGCAGAATTAAAACAGGAAAAAGCAATACCAGATTTCGGTGGTATTAAATATAAAACCAAGAATCAGCTTCCAAATGGAGAACCAGTGTCGATAACATTTTAAGGATTTTTAGCATCTAAGGAAAACTCCAAAACCTCTTGTTAAGATCTTAGTGCACAACAAAAACACCAAGATCATTTCATTTGAGAAAACAAGGGAAGTGAAAAGCGAAAACAATAATCAAAGATATCAAATTTACAAGAAAAATGCTAGGTGTGGTAGAAAATCACAGCACGAGAGGTCCACTATATTGAAAAGAAAATAACAAAATCCCTAAAAGGATCGCAGGCATAATGAAAATGTAGAGAATTTTACAATCACTCAATACTACCTTCCAACAAAATAATGTGGAATAATAATCCCAAAAGCCTCAAAAAAAGGTGAGATTAACTACAAAAGTTTATGTATATATACAGCCTCAAAAAAAACCTAGCCGTATGCCTATAACAACAAATATAGTCATTGCTCAAACATTATTGGACCGTATTAAATATTGCGACATGATAACCAAAATTAAGGGCAGAGGAAAATTTTAGACACTTATATTCTAAAAAAACTCTACCTTCAATCAAATTCGATAAAATTCGCCATCACCGTAAGCCTCATAGGGCAATTAAATGTTGTGAAATCCAACCAAGTCCAAACAATGTTGAAACTTGGTAATGGGAAGAGGTTTGATGAGCATACCTACAAGATTTTTTGAAGTATTAACCTTCTTTGCTAGAACTTCCCCTCTGGCAATAATTTCTTTAATAAAGTGACGTTAGACATCAATATGCCTAATTTTAGAATACTGCATGTCATTCTTGGTTAAGAGGATATCACTTTAACTATCAAAATATGCAACTCCTTATGCAACACTAAGCTCCACGATAAGACCCCACAACCAAATAGCCTCTTTTACACCCACAATGACTATAACATACTCTGCTTCAATAGTAGGTAAAGCAATAACAGATTAAAAGGACGCTTTTCAACTAATAGCACCACAACCAAGAGTGAAAAGATAACTAGAAAAAGACCTATGTCTGTCAAGATCACGAACATAATCAATATCCATGAAACCAAGTATTTCATTAGATGTAGTTTTGTGACCATCAAACAATAAAATCAAGTTAGAAGTACCCTTAAGGACCCATTTAACAGCATTCTAGTGCTCCTTACTAGGATTGTAGATATACCAACTCACTATGGTCACAACATATGCTAATCAAGTGTAATGCACATCATTGCGTATAGTAAACTTCCAATAGCACTAGAATAAAGAACACTAGATATGCATTCTATTTCTTCCTCCATTGTTGGGAATAAATCATAAAGTAGTTTGAAATGTGTAGCAAGAGGCGTGTTAAACCTTTTAAGCACCTTATTAATATTTTTTTTGGGAAAGAAATGATTTTCTCATTTTACGATCCCAATTAATTTCTATCCTAAGTATCTTCTTAACTACACCAAAGACTTTTATATCAAAATCCTAGTTAAGTTGAGTGTTCAAATTGTTGATTAAAGAATTATTGTAGGTTGCAATAAATATAATATTAACATATAAGAACAAATACATAAAGGACCTATCTCCATACTATTTGAAATAACACAACTATCAAATTAGTTTCTAAAAAAGCATTGCCCAAGTATAAAACTATCAAATTTATTATGCCACGATCTAAAAACTTGCTTAAGACTATAAAGAGACTTACGCAAGTGACAAAAACGTTTCTTCTTACTGGAACTACAATTCCTTTAGGCTACTTCATCTAGAGTTCTTTTTTAAGCTCCTCATAAAGGAAAGAAGTTTTTACATCAAGTTGCTCAAGTTCTAAATTGAAAAGAGAAACAAACGCAAGTAGCAAATGAATAAATGTATGACATACAATTAGGGAAAAGATTTCATTAAAGTTAATACTTTTTCTTTATTCAAAACTTTTGACTACCAAGAGTGCCTCCCACCTTGCATCTTCAATCCCAAAAATACCATCCTTCTTTTTGTAGATCTACTTATAATTCAAAGCTTGTTTACCTTTTAGAACCTCTAATAAATCCCATGTACTATTTTTATGAAGACTCTTAATTTCTTCATTCATCACTGCTAACCATTTAAAAGAATCAGCATAAGAAATGACTTTATAATAATAAGATTTTATAACTTCAACATCTTGTGCAATTAACAATACATAAGCAACCAAATCATCATCATTGTTAGTATATTTTGTGGGCTTTCTAATTTTTCTACTCAGTCTATCACGAGCAATAGAATAATCTAGTTATGCCTCAACAAGATCTATATTACTAGAACCATCAATATATTGTTCACTTGGTGGAGTGTTAGAGGAAGAAGGGACATCGACATTTGAAGCAGAAGCATATCTCACCTCCAACTCTACCTTCTTTCTAGTACTTTTCAAATCACATACCAATAGAATAAAAAATAGTAGAATCTATTTTAGGATAAAGTAAAGCATCCTCATGAAAAGTCGCATCCCTATTAAGAATGCCTTTTTGAGATTCAGAATCAAAATACTATAAATAGTATACCTTAGACTTGGATGCATAACTAAGAAATATGCACTTTTAGCTTTAGGTGCAAGCTTACCATCATTAACATGTATATATGCAAGACATCTAAAAATTCTCAAAACAGAATAGTCAACAGGATTACATGACCATACTTCTTCTAGGATTCTAAAGTCAAAAGAATAGTGTAGAGATCTATTGTCCAAATAATAAGCAGTAATAACTGCCTCAACCAAAAAATCATGTCAATGCTACAAGCTAGCATTAGAGAGCATACAACGCGCCCTCTTTAGAAGAGTTGCGTTCATCCATTTTGCAACACCATTCTTTTGAGGTTATAAGTGTCTTATGTTTGGCTATACCATGATATGTGCAAAATTTAGTGAATTCAACGTCATAAAACTCTAACTCATTGTTTGCGATAAACTTTTTAACCTTTCTATTTGTTTAGTTTTCAACAAGATTTTTCCACCTTTTAAATACATAGAGGGATTCACTTTTATGCCTCAAAAAATAACCCCAAACTTTACAAGAAAAATCATCAATAATAGATATAAAATGTCTTTTTCCTCCACAAGAAAGAACTTTTAAAGGTCCCCATAAATCATAATATAAGTACTCAAGAATATATTTGGTACAATGAGTTGCAGTATAGAAAATAACTCTTTTTTCCTTCCCAATAACACAATTTTTATAAAACTCCAACTTGTCAATGCCTTGATCTCCAAAAAGACCTTTTTTGCTCAAAATTGTCATGTCTTTCTTGCTTATATGGCCCAAGTGCATATGTTATAATTTGAGGACATTAGAATTAGGCATAGGAGAGGAAACAACTAAAAAACCTATCATTGTTGAACCTTGCAAGACATAAAGACTACCAAAATGGTTAACTTTAAAATCAAAAAGAGAACCTTTCAAAACCTTAAGAACTCCACCTTCAGCCATATACTTGTACCCAGCAGATTCAAAGGTGCCTAAAGAAGTCAAGTTCTATTTCCAGTCAGGAACATAATGAGCATTGGATGAAGTCTTGACAACACTATCATAATTCTTCATATAAATACTACCAATGTCACTTACCTTGCACTGGACATCATTACTTATCAAAACAACACCATTATTAACAAGTTCAAAAGTGACAAATCAGATGCTATAAGGACACATATGAAAAGTGCATCCCAAGTCAAGAATCCATTATGTTTTACTCTTCTTATCAATAGAAGTAATAGATAACAAAACATCGCCTTTACAATTAGTCTCAGCAACACTAGCTTCAGTTGATTGTTAGGGTTATTTCTTTTTCACCTCATTCTCTTACTTATTTTTCAACTTGTAACATCTAGAAATTTCATGTCCAAACTTCTTACAATGACTATTTTTTTTAATTTACATCCTTTTGATTTGGACCTTTATTTCTTTGAATTAATATTACTACCCTTGTATTGGGATCTCCCTCTCATAGCCAAACCCTCAACTTTATCCTTAGAACAAAGTTCAAGATCAAATGTTTCCTTTGATAGTAAGTTAGATTTGGCATCTTCAAAAGATAAGGTATCATGAGTTCTATATAACATGATTTCTTTGAAGTGTATATAAGAATCAGGGAGTAAGGCTACCAACAAAATAGTTTTGTCCTTGTCTTCAACTTTCACATCAATATTTCCTAAGTCCATGATAATAGAATTAAACTCTATATGATGAGACTGGATAGGAGTACCTTCATCCATACATATTGCATATAAAGGCGTCTTGAGACAAAGCTTGTTTGAAAAGTTTTTGGTTATATAGAAAGACTCCAATTTTAACCACAAGCCCACAATGGTTGTTTCATTAAGCACTTCACATGGAACATCCTTGGACAAGCAAAGTTGTATGGCAAAAAACACCTTTTCATCTAACTCCTCCCATTGTTCATGAATCATGGTGCCTAGCTTCTTAGATTTTCCTTCCAAAGCTCTTTTCAATCTATTATAGGTAAAACGTCATTCATCTAATCCTTCAGATGGAAAAGTTGATTGTCCCATCAAACTTCGTGATGATCGACATTTAAAATTCTCAATAGAATAGAATGCTTTAATACCATTTGTAAGGATTTTTAACGGGTAGCAAAAATTTGAGAACCTCTTATTAGGATTTTTGTACATAGACGAAATATCAAAGATCAATTCAATTGAAAAAATAAGAGAAGTAAAGAGCAAAAACAATAATCAAAGACACACCAAATTGACGTGAAAAACCTTCAGTGTGAAGGAAAAATCACGGAGATGACGAGCTAGTCAAAAGTTTACTACAGTAAAAAGAGAGTACAATAATCCTCAAAGGGCTCGTAGGCACAACAAAGATGTAGAAAATTTTGGAGTATCTCAATATTACCCTCTCACAAAATAAATAATAATTTCAAAAGCCGCAAAAAAATTAAGGTGAGATTGATTACACATGCATATGTTTATAAATACATATAAAACTTCAATATAAACTTAGTCGCACAGCCCTAATAATAAATATGATCATTACTCAAATATTAGTAGGTAATACTAAAATATTGTAACAAGCCAACCAAAGGGCTGACGAAGATTTGAGATACCTATATTTTTGACAAACATATATATTGTCACTTGCACTGCCAGGAAGCTATCTCCACGTAGCACGTCAGAATACCTGTGATTTAGACTCTGCGTAATGCTAATTTACTCCATATTTTAGTTCTCTCTTTGAAAATGATGAATCTATTAAACCAAATGGTCAAATGAAAGTTTATTCTTCATCTACGTCTAATAGTTTTGCCTCGAATTCAGAAAGATAACAACACTTGAACGCAAACTTGTCTTAAACTCAATTAATATAAACTGTTTTAAAGCTTTTGTGTAGATTAACAAGTCAATAACGATATGTTATTACTTTTTACATGGATGTTCAATGTTTAAAGATACTTTTTTTGAAAGATAATGTTTAAAATATTTACTAGTCTGACATCTCCAATTCCTCATGAATCATAGTCAAATTATAAATACTATTTTATGTGGTTAAAATGTCGCATAAATAAATGACTTGTGCTAATTTTGCTTAATCAGTTATTTGTAACAACAACCATTAGATGAGAGAGATTGCAAATTGTTCTACCCAAACCTTCAGGTCCCCACGTGAAACCACATCTCACTTACGTGAATGAAACATACAACTTGGACAAATGGGCTACGCTGCTGCGGAACACAGGAACACAAGTGGCCAGCGTGAAGTTTGTAAACAGTGAAATAAAGGCGTGATGCTGTTTGAATATCGACAAAACAACGGAAAGATAGATAAATTACAGCAGGTGAAGAACACAGCAATAAGTGGATGCTAATTTACGGCATGTACATGTAAAAAAAAATGTCAAAAACATGGAGCCGCTTCTAGTTCAAACTTTGTGGCCAACTTGTCCCAAAGTGGAAACGGTAAGAGAAATGCATGAGTGGAGCCAGAAGAAACAACTTTTCGCTGACACCAACCGATATGAAACACAATATTTTCTTATTGCTATAATGTGAAAAAGTGGAATCAATCTGCATTTCAAGGTACTGAATCTTTTTCCGATGGTGACAAGAATAGTCCATACCCCTATAATTGATTGAAAACTTTGACTGGGTCGCTCAACATTAGCTGCAGCTGCTGCCCGCCGGAAGGAATGGTCTGCTTTTAAGCTCTGATCTTCATTTTTAGCTGGTCAATCCAGAATGACAAATAAAAACAGGGTCGGATATGGCCTCAAAAGCAGATTAACAAAGAAAACGCCCCCTTCTTAATTAGCAAGCACAGAGTTTGGATGCTTTCATCTTGCCTCGGAGTAATATTACAGCAATACCTTCTGATTAAGCGGAACACCTCATCTTTGGACGCCATCATGCTGAACAGGTATTCTTGTTCGTTTAGCCGGTTAAACGCATTCAAAGGTAAACTTTTCATTGTAGTACGCATGTTCCTATGCAAATGCATGCAAGGTGAAGCAAATAATAAAATTTGGGCATTCAATCTAATATAAGAGGAGAATCATCAACGCCTGCGACACAAAAGCATATGAAGATCGAGGATTCAATCAATCAAATGGAGTGAGTTTGTGATGTAAAAGAAAATCAAAAAATGCTTTAACTTTAAGACCGGAAGATCATTTTAAGGAGTCAAAATAAATAATTCACCATTCCAAGAATGATTATGGGAGTACATTAAAGCTCAACAAACAACTGTACATTCAGAAGCTCACTTTTCTCCCATTTTCGGAAATTTTGGGCACTCCTTCGGAAGCATTCATGGATCCCTCTAAAAAGGCAGTATCAACACCAAGCTAGGCCAAGACTTGCAGTCCAATATATAAGATACCTTTGATTCACTTATCTTCTAGGTTCACAACACCATGAGTTGATGCAGGTCTCGAATCACCAGTCAGAAACCAAATTTTTCTACCGACTCGTATTTGTTAGTCCTGTCCATGAGTTGTCTCAGATACATTGCTCTTCATATCCGTCACATTATTCTCCATTTCTGTAGACTCCTTCATCGATTCAATTTCCATGCTTGCTGTACGACTCTTTCTGTTCCTACGATCCTGAAACATATATAAAATTTCTAATGTAAACTAATATGATTCAGCAATCTATAAATGATTTGCACCTCTTGTTTTATTTTTGACTGTTTTGAGCAGAAATTCAAGCGTAGGTTCAGGGGAGAGAATGCTTTAATAGAAAAGAAACAAGAAGTTCATAAAGCTTTTGACACAAAATTAAGTAAGAAAAGTGCAGCTTTTAGGATGGAAGCATTACAGTTGCACCAGAATGTGAAGCTTATCAGATCTCAAAACAACAGAAAAAAGAGAGAGAGAGAGAGAGAGTGAGAGAGAGGAAAAGTCTCTTAAAAGGTTAAGACAAACACTATTTTGAGGATCTTGTCACAGGCCAGCAGCCGCAATGTACAGAGGAACACGGATCCTATGCATATACTTCTGAAACCAATTAAATGACTAGATACAAATTAGAAAAATGGAAATTCCCTAATAGCTCTCATTGTGTACACGCCAGATCTAAATCTGTAACCTAGCATAACTCTGTTAAATATGATATGATCACCCAAAATATTACTCAGTCCAAGAAATACTAACTTCGTGCAAGTATGACCATTGTTAGAAGGAAACATTAACATGCCAAAAGGTAATAAAATCAAGATGTAATGACCAGACCTCACGAAATGGGTATTCGTCAGCCTCAAGCATGCGTACAACCTGACTCATTTTAGGCCTCTTCTCAGCATCAGGATCCACACACTTGAGTGCAACCAATAGAGCACGTTTTAAAGCCCGAGTTGCTGGTTTCACTTCAAGATTTGGATCCACAACTTCCTCTGCTCTTCTCATCCCCACCATCATCTTTAACCACTCAACAAGATTGACCTGCCATGTAAATACAGTGTGCTCAGGAAATATTCTTACAAATCTATCTAAAAGCTGGATGTGAGAGAACAAAAGTGAGGAAAGGATTTCTAGATTAAGGATAGAAACCACTCCATGTTCAAATCCTTATAACAAACTATATATGCCATACCTCGTTAGCAGGCCGGCCATAGTCCACAGGATCCCTTCCAGTTACAGCTTCAAGCAGCAGGACACCAAAGCTGTAAATGTCACTCTTCTCATTTAACAAGCCAGTATTGGCATATTCTGGCGCTACATAACTGGTTAGCAAAACAGAAACTTGTCTAAGTAAGTAGAGACTTGTATAGATTCAAAAAGCATTAGTAAAGGGAAATGAAAATCAAAGCCTACCCAAATGTACCCATAACTCTAGTTGTGATGTGACTCTCCCCTGTACCAAGAAGCTTGTCCAGCCCAAAATCAGAAACCTTTGCATTAAATTCACCATCTATCAGGATATTGCTTGATTTAATGTCTCGATGAACAACCTTTGGTTCAATTGCTTCATGCAGATAAGCAAGCCTACAATCAAATTTAAGGAAGAACAAGAAAATAAAATTCCAATTCAATATCTAGCATCAAATATAGTCCTGAGCAAATTTGGAGGAGAACATAGATCCAGCAAGCAAAGGAAAATGCAGAGCATGATATGTTGAAGCTTATAAAAATGCCAGCAGCCAGCCTGAACAGGTTCACGGCTATGGCTTAGTCGAGTTTTCATATGGCATGGTGAACAATACATGGATCAAAAGTGGCCCCAAACTTAAAAAGTTGCTCAACATGCAATCAAACTTGAAATTCAATACAATAGTAAACGCTGGGGTCTTTATAGTGCATAAATCCAAGTCAAAACAGGTGTGAGCTTACGCCCTAGCAGTGCCAAGAAGAACCTTCATGCGAGCCTCCCAAGTAAAGGTACCACAATGCCCCATTGCCCCATGAAGCCATTGTTCTAAGTTTCCATTATTTACATATTCGTACACCAGCATCCTACACCACAAAAATTTAAGTGAAAATGTGTGCTTCCAAATGACAAATACAGTTGTACCATGGGATACAAAGATTTGGTGTTGTAAGAAATAATGCATAAATAATTAGAAGTTCTGCAAATAGCAGGATATCAGAAAAAGTCAGAGAACATAGCATCAAAATAATAAACCGATGCACACAAATTAATTATACCTATGAACTCCTTCAATACAATAACCAAGGAGCCGCACAAGATTCTTGTGCCGAACGTGACCAATTGCCTCCACTTCAACTCTAAATTCCTTCTCGGCCTGGCCCCTGAAAAATTGAAACATTCAGAACTATTATATTAGGTATTGCCACAGCATCAAAATGGATATCAATTTCACTATAAGCTTACAGATTGTTAAGAAGCTTCTTCACAGCAACCTCAGTTCCATTAATTAGTTTACCCTTGTACACAACCCCATAACCACCCTCACCAAGTACATTCTCTGTTGCAAAATGATTTGTTGCAAAGTCAAGATCCCTGAGAGTGAACCAGTGGCCCCATCCAAGGTGTGAAAACTCTGGCAAGCCAATTAAAGGGGAGGCTGTCACAATCCCTGCGTATGAAAGCGAAGACTGTTTTCGTGCAGTCCCAGAGCTTCCTTCTTCCCCTGACTGTGAACTACATGCTCTTTCGTGATGAAAAATAGAGCTACATTGGCTGATGTTATCAGGATCACTTGATTTGCTCATTCCCAAATGCACTAGCATCTTCTCTGAATTTTTATCACTTGATTCATCACGAACATTCAGAAATAAATTTTCTGGTTGATCATTGAAATTTTGAACTCCAACCTTGTCGACTCTAATATCTTTCGATATGTTTGGTATTTGAGAGAGGGCAAACTTGTCTGCAGGTTTTCTAGCTTTCCTCCTAAATGTAACCCAGACAGATAGAACACAAAGAATCAAAACTATAAACGCTCCCACAGAAATTCCGATCAGAACCCAGAGTTTTAAACCCAAAAGTGATGTCTTCTTTGACAATTCAGCGTTCAGACTATCAGTAGACATCTCTTATCCTCCAAAAACTAATATCTTAAGAGGATATTTGACTCCACGCACCAAAAGAATGACACCCACCTGAATACAGAAATCTTCTCTGAACACTACAAGAGCCAAAACTGATATTAAATGTAATGAAATTTTCTAGGTCCCAACAAATGTTACTGCTTTAATACATTAATTATGGATGATACCCCATAAACCAATCAATTAAAGGATTTTTCTTTCTAATTTATTACTCGATTTTCAATGGGAAAACAACATTCATTAATTTCAAATACATAAAACTACATGCTTAGCTTAGCTAAAGAAACTTTAGAAGTGGCTGGCCAGAAAAGGAAAGAAAATGTGCGAAGACCAGATGACATTAAAAGATGTTCAATTGAATAGTTCCATGTAGCTATGGTCGACATCTAACATAGAGCAGAAAAGTACCTCTCTTTGTTTTCCGAACAGATAAATTGCCATGCTTAGCTGATTAATAGTGACTCAGACTCATTTACACGATTGGTTCTTTAATCCGAAACATCAAGACTAAATATGGAGTTAAAACTAGAAAACGAATACACCGTGCGTTGCAACTGTTCAAACCACGAATCCCATTAAATATGAGGAAAGGGAATAAGTTCTCAGGAAAAGTTTTAAAACAAAGCATCACTTATGATCCAAGTAAGCGGTAGATAGAGAGACGTGAAAATTTAAAATCCATGAAGCCAAAAAAAAAAAAAGATAAAAACGAAAAAAAAGGAAATAAGAAGGAAAGCGTTTACCTTTACGGTGATCTGAGGGTCTAAGCTTAGCCCCCTTGATCTTCTACCTTGAGAACCCACAAGAGCAAAGGAAGGACTTCTCTTTCTTGAAGCAAGAAAGAGTCTATGAGCATAGATAAGCCAGCGTAGCCCTGAAATAACACAAACCCACCAAAAACCCAGGGACGCACACACACTCACACCCCAAAAGGCACGGTTTCACAGAGGAGTAGTTTACAAGCACAAGTTATAGACTTTAGTGGGCCAAAAGATGAGCAGTGAAGGATAAAAGGAAATGCCAAAGAAAAGCCAGACAAAATCTAATCTTTCAAGCCAAATGTGCTATGAAAGCTACAGAGCAAGTGAGAGACAGAGAGAGAAGGGTGATTTTGGGGGAAACAGAAAACAAACATGGGTTGCAATAGTTGGTAGGTATTGTATGTGTGTGGAAAGGAAAGGAGAAAGAGGGACCTCTTTGAAAGTTGGAAAGGAAGCTTGGTTTGCAATGGAGGAAAACAGAGAGAGAGAGAGAGAGAGAGAGACAGAGAGAGAACAGTAAAGGAAAAGCAAACATGAAATGAACAAAAGTGGGCATTTAAATCTAGGTAGGTAATAGGGAACAACAAAGTTTAGTACATAATGAAATGAAAACTCAGCCTAGCAAAAGTGAGCAGAGAAAGTGGAGAGAGAGAAAGAGAGAGTCAACTCCGTTGGAGGGAACTCCCAAACTCCAAATCTAGCTTTGCCCAAGCCCAGACTTTCCTTACCAAGTTGTCCTTTTGCCTTTCAAGTAATTCTTACCTCAGCCTCAAAGAAAACAAATTTACTGGTTCGAACTGATCTCATGTATGCAACCATTTAAAACTTGAAATCAGAGTTTTACCTTTCGCAAAGAACCTACCCGGCTCGAACATGAATTAGCCTAAATATGGATGATTTAAAGGTATCTTCTCATAATTGAGACCTCTCGTAAGAAAAAGAAAAAAAAAGAAAACAAATTCACATTATTTGTTCTTAAACATGTAAAACTCTAGTGTTTATGTTTTCTTTTTTAGCCATCTAACTAGTTTGTCCTGTCAGAGCCTGACCTTAACACGAAGAATACCTACAGTCCTACTCGTATAATGGGATTAGCTCATCCGTAAACATAAATGTTGCAAATTAAGGCATCCATCCTAGGAAACAAATTCATTAATAGCACCTCAGAGTGTACGGAGCCTGCCTGTTTCCTTGTTAGGCCAAGTTCTGTTGAGGCATTTATGTTGAATTTAATTCATAGCATGCATGCTTATTCAAAACATGGTGCATTATAGGCTGGCAGAGACCTTAATTCTTTTTTCACATTAGAAGGATAATAATAGCTTCAAATCTGATGATGACTTGTCACTAATCCAGCAAAATTATTAGAAAATGCTTCAACGGTAATTAAGGGCAATTATGTCAACTGTATTTTGACCAAAGCTTTGTTGAACCTTTTTAAGATGGATAATTAATAGTTATTAAGGTTATGCGACTTTTTCAAATTTTTCAGTTTATTAAACTTCAGTTAATGATACTGAAGAATTATTAGTTACTAAGTATTATTTTGGTAATATTTTTAATAACTAATTAATTAAAGACCCCTCCCCAAATATCCTATCATTATAGCTTGCAAGAGAAAAAAGTGAGTGAGTGACCCTGACAGGCTTTGATTTGAAGCATAACTTTTTGATTAGAGAAGTGTATATCTCTGAACAAAAGGAATTAATAATATTGTTATTGAGGTCCCACTAAAGTGGTATCTAATTAATTACTCGTGATGAATGGGCTATACCAACCGTATGATCATTATAAATCATGTGCCTCGCCTTGCAATTTCATCTTCAAGTTTGATTAGATCAGAAGGCTATAATGGCCCCCTCTCCACTCAAAAGAGGGGGCTGCACATGTATCACCTGCCCAGCACGTCTCTCTACTAATTCCAACGTTCAATCTGACTAAATTCCACTGTTTCCTTTTTGATACACACATTGATTTATGTATCTATACCATCATTAAAGTTATATTCAATTAAGCATATGAATACTGTGAATATCCATTCTTAGTTTCTTGAGTTTTGCTTAATTAACAAAATGATAATCAGAATATATGTGCTTCTGAACAATTAATATTATTATTGGAACCAACATTATAGATAAGAGCTCATTGGTAGGCATTTAGGTTACTATCATGACTTGATGATGCATCAAACACTGCCGGACATTAATTATTCATACAGTTGCATTTTGCTTAGTTAATCTATTGAACAGAAAGCAATTAAATGTGAGTCCCCTATTCTATATAGTTTTCCAATTTCACAGCTCCATTATTCATTAACCACCCGTTCTTCTTTACTTCAATTACCCAATTTTTTTATTTCTACATCAATTACAATTCAATGAACATAAGCATCTTGCACTTGTATATTGCATCTGAGGTTTTCATAACAATTTCAACTTTGATAAAACTACTCAACCTAAAGACGTGCATCCCTTACACACACATGGTTTGTTTTTCTAAAAGTACGTAAAATATTGAAGTCAAAATGGATACAACATGAATGCCTAATCACAATTTCATTTTTTATTTTAATATTCAGCCACTTAAAATATTCAAATTGACAAGATAATTAAATAAAGCTGAGTTTTTCATACACGAATCTTTCATGGTCAGTGCGGTTTCTTCCGGTATGTATTTTACTTAATGTTTATTGTTATTTCTAGATATTCTTTGTAAATACGTTAATTACTGTGTTATATTTTTCACTCTTGTTCTGGTTTCTCTTTAGTACTTATTTTTATTGCCTTGTATTCTTTATTTAGTTGTTTTTCATACCTTTTATGTTTATTTAATTATTTTAACTTATTTTTTATATGTATTCACATCCGTGTTTATTGTAAGTTCTTCATGACATATTACAGGGTCTATCGAAAACAACCTCTTAATTACGTAGGGGTAAAGTTGTATATTATCGGACCTCCTTAAATCATGCACCTTAACGGAACTTCAAATGAGTTTTAATGATGATAATGATAATTTGACAGTAATAGATATTATTTTTTTAAGTTGTTATTTTTTAAATTTTTTATTCAAATTAATTTTTTAACGTTGATGGTGACGACATTAATTTTAGGGCATTAAATTTACACTTGACATCATAAAATCAAATTAGCCTATCATTTAAAGGAGTTAAATAGACATTTATGAGTTTGTTATTTTTATGTTATGAAATCGTGAATATAATGTTGTGATTCTAGTAAGTTCTAACCAGTTGTAAATTTTCTTTTAATATAGTATTATAAAAATTATTGACTTATACAGGTTTTATTCTTAATTTACAACTGCTTCTTCAACTTGACCATAAAAGAGAAATTTCTCCTTTGCATGTCATCTCAAGCCCAAAGGCGAGCCCATGCAACGACATCACAAAAACACAATCGACTTCTTCATCATGGTAGCCCTTAGTCTCTAGTTCATTTAGAAACAAGAACCGCCTCAATTGGAGCCCTATGGCTCAAGATATGCTTAAGAAATCGAAGTGGGTTCATGGCCCAAACATGCTCTCCAAACCTACCCATCGCTTCCTTTTCGTCAAACTTCCCGAATTTAAGTCCAATTGCTATAAATCTTTATGGAGAGGTAGGAAAATGTGTTAGGAATCTAACGCCTAAGAATCACCTCATTCGGAGGTCGGACGAAGGAGTTATGGTCAAGAGAATCCTATATGTTCATGTCCTTCTTCCAACAGAACATGTCTTGGAGCGATTGTCATAACTTTTTCTAAAAATGTCGGATTGATTTCTTTTTTGGACCATTGGAAAGAAGACATCGAGATCTACAACTCTTATGAAGACCTCAAAGCGAGATTCAGCCTCTAAACTAGTCAAAATCCAAATTTACTGTAGCTGACCCGTGAATGTCCGTTAAACGGACATGCATGTCCATTTAACGGACATAGACTGGCAAAACAACCCATTTTCGTCCGAGAAGGTCCATTAAACGGACTTCCATGTCCGTTTAACGGACATAGACTGGGCTGAGGGTCCTTTCCACCCAAGAAGGTCCGTTTAACGGACATAAGCGAAGCAAGGGGTCCTTTTTGACCCGAGAAGGTCCGTTTAACGGACTCCCATGTCCGTTTAACGGACATGGGCTTTTCCAAAACCCCTTCAACCCTCTCCAAAGCTTCCAACTTCCATTAATCATCATATACACTCAAAATCTCCCCAAATCAAACTCTACAAGTGCAACCCAACTTCATAACCATTCAAAAGCTAATCTAACATAATCAACAATTGGCAACCTCAACACTTACAATATACACCATCAACATATTCAAACTTGGACAAACACACAATCATACAAAAAGAAACCTTTCAAGATCTCATTTCCCTTCCAAATCAACCGAAGTTCATACAAAGCTTTCATTTATAGCTTTAATTACATATTGACATTTCATTAACTTAATACAAAATACAAAAGATGCTCATGTTCAATATGCTACCAAAGCTATCCAAAATCTAACTACTAATTTAATACAAAAGCTAATTCTCTCGCAATTGATCCAAATGCCTTGCAAGGATTTACCGGTCTTCTTAATCTGCACCTGAGGAGTGGAGAAAAATGGGTTGAGCTTCACAGCTCAGTGGCTAAATTATTTATAGCCATTGGCATT
>JAOSBK010000002.1:14936025-14950668 GCA_027568895.1 Erythroxylum shatona
GAAAGATAGGATTTTGTGGATGATGAGAATTGGATGCAAGTGATGAATGAAATGAGTAGATATTAGAGAGTTTAATGCGATAATATTGATAGTTGAAGTCGTTATGAATAATGTTGTAATAGAGGAAGTGAATTTGGGACAATTCTCAAGTTTTTCATGAGGGTAAATGTGTGTTCTATTTTCCAAGAGAAAACTGGACTGATTTAGGTGTAATTAGATAAAGTGATCTTCATGAAAGTTGTAGCTGGTCTTTCAATCTTTCCAACGGTATAAAGTATGTGATTTTTCGATATCGGTGTTGAAAGTTATGATCATTACAAGTTAGGATGTCGTAGAGGACGTCTTTCCCGAACCGTTAGAGTTTATGAAGTGATATCGGACTAAAAAGGTCGAATTTGGGAAGATTATGTGGAAAGGGGATATTAGGATGGGTTTAGGATCCTTTGGAGGGGTCTTAGAGGGTGAAAAATTTGTGTCACTCGAAGGTTACACGGCCTGCCCGTGTAAAATCACACGGGCCGTGTGTTTTTGGGGCAAGAGCACACTCTCACCCGAAGGTCACACGGGCAGCCCGTGTAAAATCACACAGACCATGTCCAAAATGACAGAATCTAATTTTGATGTCTTCACAAAAGATGTAGATCTAGGAGTCGACTTTCTAATGGTATAAGAACGAAGTCAAGCCGATACCCATAGTGAGAGTTATGGCATTTACGCCAAAGGATGTCCAATTCGAGTAAGGACATGAACATGTTGGATTCGTTTGGCCATAACTTCTCCATCTGACCTCCGATTGAGGTGATTTTTAAGGCGATTGATTCCTAAGACATGTATCTATCTCTCCATGAAAATTGGGATATTTTGGAGTTGATTTGACAAAGTTTGAAGGAAAGAAATTGAGGGGCCGGTTGAGAGTGCATGATTGGGCCATGATCACACGTTGGATTTTTAAGCATATCTTGAGCTATAAAGCTCTGATTGAGATGATTATTTCTTCAAAGTAAACTAGAGAATTAAATATACAATTTCTTTAAAGAAGTCAAATTAAAATTTTGGTTTGAAGATTTCCAAATTTTGTTCACAAATAGGAGAAATGAGTTCGAGTATGGTGATTATTTTATATGGGCACACCATTGAATAAATTGTGAGGAAAATGATTGGGAAGTTATGAAAAAAAAACAAACAAATAAAAGAAAATTGAGGATGGTTAAGGAAACTTTGTTGGAGTATGCTTATGTCATGTGGTTCCGTGGAAGGGTTGGGTTCCGGAAACGGCACCCAACAGTTATAATTTGCTATTATGAAGAATTTAAGTTATGCAGTAGTGGTTTACATCATAGCAGTTACTTATATGTTCATATAATATCACTTTACATATATACTGCTATATATATCCCTTTACTTATACAAAGATATATTGCGATTTTATCTTTATACGTGGATGATATATTGATTGCTTGTAATGACTGTGTGTTTTTACGCAAATTAAAGATTGATTATCATCTGAATTTGAAATGAAAGACATGGGTGAAGTGGCATACATTCTTGGAGTCAAGATTTCAAGAGATCGTTCGAAGAGATTGTTATCATTTTCACAAGCGATGTATATTCAAAGAATTCTTGAACGATTCCGTATGCAAGATTGCAAGCCAAATGATAATCCTATTGCTAAGAATGAAAGCCTTAATTAGTAAGAGAAATTGCTAGCCAACGCCACAAGAAAGGGAAAAATGAAGAATGTTCCTTACTCTAGTGCAGTTGGAAGTCTTATGTACGCAATGATGTGTACAAGACCAAATATTTGTTATGCTATTGGGATGATGAGCAGATATCAATCAAATCTAGGCCAAGCACATTGGAAAGTAGTAAAGAGAATATTGAGGTATCAAAAGGGAATCGTGGACTATGCATTATGTTATCAAGGCAGTGATCTATGTATACAAGGGTATACAGATGCAGACTGGGGAGGAGATTTAGACGAAAGAAAATCTATCTCAAGATATGTATTCGTACTAAACCATGGAGTAATATCATGGAAAAGTAAGAAACAATCTTGCGTTGTATTAACCACAATGGAAGTAGAATTTATAACATTCTCAACTGCAGTACAAGAGGCTGTGTGGCTTTATCGATTCTTAGTGCATTTGGGAGTCACTAAAAGCGAAATTAATCCAGTGACCATCAACTGTGATAATTAAGCTGCAATCGCTTATACTAAAGACCCCAAATTTCATTGTAAGACAAAGCACATAGATACTAAGTATAATTATATGAAAGATATAGTTGCACAAAGAGAAGTGAACATGAGATATATATCTACGTGAGATATGATAGCGGACCCAATGACAAAGCCAATTTCTAGAGATGTATACATTGGGCATGTAAAGTCACTAGGACTACGTAAATGTTGAAATATACTGATAAAACATTTCTCTGTGTGTGTTCACTCAGTAATGTCATATGTCTGGATATAATGTATGATGAATATTATACATTGTGTATTATTTGATTCATGAATATATGTGTTTGTGTATAAATATATTTTGGGATGAATCATAAATATATGAGACATATTATAAATTGGCTCTCTCACATGGGAAATCACCTCTAGTGTTTATGCTCGCTAAAGATGAGGCAAGTTTAACGTTTATTATCTATGTGATAATTGAGAGCGAGAAACTTAAACCATAAATACTGCAAGGAAATTGGTTCAAAGTAATTTATTAATCACTACATCTGTCTTACATTGCTAGATGTGAGTTCTGAATAAGTTTTTGAGTAGATAAATGAACTCAAGTTAAACATTGAGTATGTTTAAACTATCATCTGTACGGTATTTCTTGAACGAAAAATGTTCAAGTTAAACGAAGTGGGTAAATACCGTAGCACATGACTCGTACTATGTGTGCATAACTGACCACAAAAGAGATTAATGTAAATCGCAAGATCTCATCTTACATTGTATGAGACCCTCGAGATTTAAAAGAACCTCATCATATACCCTTATGACTCTTGTTTCATTCTTGAGAATTGAATTTAAGGTTTGCTACTTTAAGTTATTGTCAAAAGATCTTGCAAGATGCGATCCTCAGGAATAATTCTAGGAAATCAAATTAAATTTAATTCAAAAGAGAATTGAGAATATAAGAAGATCATTTAATTTAAATCATTGACTCGCATGAAAAGTATTCATAGATGACCATCGTCTTTTTAGTAGAGAACTTAAATACAGTCATGACTTAAAAAACTAAATGAGATTAAAGGAAAAATGCAAATGTGAGATATGACCTAGATTATAGCATACAATGTCTACTCAAGGACTCATAAGTCCCAGAATCAATTTGTTAAACGGAGATGTCATATACTCCTAACAGATATATGACACTATGCTCTCGACGTATGCTAGTCACACCGGTTATTGAATAAGCATGAGCACTGCAGAGTTTTGTTAAACTCATCATGTGTGAGTGAGAGATGATGACTTATATACACCCATGAAGGGTATAGTAGTCAACCCTCTTGAAATAACTACCAAAGGTAGTTATATGGTGGCTTTAAAAACAAACAACAGAGACACACATTTAGATATATGTTTTGAGAGGTTTTTTACTTCTTCGATACAATAAAGAGAAGAGTAGAAACAGAAAAAATTCTCAGCAGTAAAAGTTCAAACAAGGTTCTTTAATCGGTAGAACTACAACAAAAATTCAAGTATGTAATTTTTGTTGTTTTTGTTGTATCTGTATATGAAATGATCCAGTATGTCACATGATCTTTGTGGTTATGTTTCGTTCCGTTAATTTCTAAGAGTTGATAAACTGTTCTTTCCTAAAAATTCAACCTATCTTAATTTTTTGTTGTATCTGTATATGAAATGATCCAGTAAATCACATGATCTTTGTGGTTATGTTTCGTTCCGTTAATTTCTAAGAGTTGATAAACTGTTCTTTCCTAAAAATTCAGCCTATCTTAAAATATTATCATATATCCCTACAATACATGCGCTATTAATCAACGATTAATTAGGTACCTAAGACAATGAATTTTTGGGCAACAGAATAATTTTTAACATTTTTTTGTAATCAGTTTTATTTTAGAAAATATCTAACGATTTAGATTAAATAAAAAGACAAGTCTCCTCTATATTGGCTTCTCTTCCTAGCAACGGCCACGCCTAGCTCAAGATGGAATCATTACGGCAAATTGAATTGCATACAAATATTGCTATCTGTAGCCTAGTCAGTTTCATCACCTTAGCCAGGACTGAGCTGAACTTAATATTAGTCACACAATTTTTTTTTTGGCACATTTGATGAGAACACGCAACTAGCTCTAACAAAAAAACATCAGCACTGGTATCACCGAAGATTTCAAGCTTGACAGATTGGTTATCAATCCTTATATCTTAACTCTTGAATGTCATAGGATAAGATCTACGCAAAGGCTACGAAGTTAGAAGTTATAATAGAGCACGATAATCCCAAGAAAGTAATAGAGCACCGTAAATAGCCATGGCTACGAAGTTAGAAGAGATGCCAAATAAAGTCGAAGAAACCAATTATCCACCTAGCTAGTCCAAAAGGACACACATCTTTAATCAAGTTAAAAAATGTTAAATTTAACCTTTTCTTCTGTCGACTTCTACAGGCCTCGAATCTGTATATAAAATTAATACAATCATCTGATCAAGTAGTACGCGATTTCCAATCAGCTAGCTATTAATTGAAGAGCCCAGGTGCAAAAATGGTTCTGCCGTTGAACCTTCAAGCATCTCAACAACTAACCTTCATACCGGTTTATCTTTTCCCCTGCTTCCTTCTCTTCTCAGTATCTCTTTTCCTTCTCATCAGGTCTTTCAATAATGGAGCCGGCAAGAAGACAACTAGTAACAATCGGCCTCCATCCCCACCAGCCGTCGCCATAATTGGGAACCTGCATCAGCTTGGGAAACTCCCACACCGGTCTCTCCAGGCTCTCTCCGCCAAGTATGGCCCTGTTATGCTCTTGCACTTGGGCCAAGTCCCAACTCTGGTTATCTCGTCGGCAGATACGGCGAGGGAAGTTATGAAGACCCATGATATTATCTTCTCAAATCGTTCAAGATCTACTGCTGTCCACTTCTTTCTCAACGGCTTCATAGACGTTGCTTTTGCTCCCTATGGCGAGTACTGGAGACAGACCAGGAAGATTTGTGTCGTTGAGCTTCTCAGTGTATTGAGAGTTCAATCTTTCCAGTACGTAAGGAAGGAGGAAGTTGACATACTTGTGAACAAGCTACGTGTTTTGAGTGGAAATCGTTCTTCAGTTAACCTATCACAGTTGCTTCTTGAAGTCACAAATAATATAATCGCAAGGTGTGTTCTGGGTCGCAAGTGTGAAGGAGAGGGTGGCAAGATTGGATTTGGAGAGTTGTCCAAAAAAGTTGGGACTCAATTCACATGCTTTAGTTTTGGAGACTGGTTTCCTTGTTTAGGTTGGATAGATGTGATTACTGGTTTGACTTCTAGGCTGAAGCATACTTTCAGAGAAATGGATGATTATTTCAATATGGTGATTGAAGAGCATAAATTGTCAAAGAACGATGATGAGACCAGTGCTAAGCAAGTAATTGATAAGAAAGAAGACTTTGTTGATATTCTTCTCCGAGTTCAGAAGGATGGAGTTCTTGAGTTCAACTTCACTATAGATGACATCAAAGCAATTCTCGTGGTACCTTTCCTTCTTCTCTCACTATTAATCATACATACATGCATACTTAGATGTGATAAGACTTATCTTTTGTTATATTATGATTGTACCATTTTTGTGATCGTTTTATTTAAACTAATTAGTATGATTTCAAATTGGTATTTTTGGTGTTGCAATAATGGCAGGATATGATAGTAGGAGGAACTGACACAACATTCACAACAATGGAATGGGTGATGGCAGAGTTATTGAAACATCCAAGTCAAATGCAAAAGGTCCAAGAAGAGGTGAGGAGGGTCGTAGGGAACAAGACAGAGATAGAAGTTGAAGATATAAACAAAATGGACTACTTGAAATGTGTGATTAAAGAGACACTCAGGTTATATCCGCCCATCGCTTTCTTGCTTCCCCGAGAAACACTTGCAAGTGCTGAACTGTGCAGCTATCACATCCCACCAAAAACAAGGGTACTGATCAATGCGTGGGCTATCCAGAGAGACCCCAAGTTTTGGGACAACCCCCACGAGTTTATGCCTGAGAGGTTTATTCACAGCTCTGTAGACTTCAAAGGCCAAGATTTCCAATTTATCCCATTTGGTGCAGGTAGAAGAGGGTGTCCTGGAACCGCATTTGGTGTTGCAGCAGTTGAAAATGTGATCGCGAATTTGCTACACTGGTTTGATTGGGAGCTTCTTCGTGGCACAACCTTTGAAGACTTGGACATGCATGAAGTTTATGGGCTCACCATAAATAAAAAAGTTGCTCTCACTCATGTCGTCCCTGTACTTTTGCCAAGTTCCTGAAGTTTCCACTTCTTGTTATCATTCGTCAGCCGTTCCATCCTTAGTGGTTCCAATAACTAGCTACGGAGTTTCGACCTTTTTCTGCTGTGTACCGAAAGTGTTGACGTTCGGCTCATTTACTATTTTGCTAGTTGCGCTACAAAGCAAGCTTGCAAGTTGTAAATGCATGAAATTTATGGCCTCACTATAAATAGAGTTCAAATCCTATGTCAAATTCTACTCCATCTTATTCTGTCTAAAAATAAGACAACGCCATTTTAAGTTAAAATTTGATAGAGTAACTTCTTCAATGGACAGCGTCTGTGGGACTCACAGGCGTCTATCTAACTTGAATTGACAAAGGCAAATTTTAATATCAAAATGACATCGTTTGGTTATTAGACAAAATAAGACACAGTAACACTGGACAGAGAATTTGGACTCGTGCCGAAAGCTTTGACGATCGGCTCATTTACTATTTTGCTAGTTGCGCTAAAAGTGCAAGTTGTGCTAGAAAGAGGAAATGACAATTTCACTTTCAGGAACCAATAAAGCTAACCAAGTGGTTTCAATTTGGCCAACTTTAAGGAATGGAGTCACTTCGTTTGAGACCCTCTTAGACAGTTGAAAATTACTAATTCCATGATAAGGGGCTCTCTTAGCCTAGGTGAGGTAGCGGGTTTAAATGTCCTTATGTATGCAACCGTTTAAAATTTGAGGTCACAGCTTTGCCTCTTGTAAAGGACCTATCCGGTTCAAGTGGGGATTAGTCCAGGTATGAATAGCTTAAATATGTCTTCCTATATTTGAGACCCTTCTAAGATATCTCGTGAGCAACCGAAAAAAAACTCATTCCACAATATTATCTTGGATACAAAGTAAAATTTTTATAGATTAATCTTTTTATAATTTTAACGTAAACTAATATTCTAAGTTAAAATTTTCAATAAATTGAAATAATAATTTTCAAAATACATGCATATTGTTATGTAATCCATTTCATTTAAAAAATTAACAATTTGTTAAAACTAACATATGATAATGTTAGGTTTTTCAATTTTAATCTACATATATAATTTTTATTACTTTTAAGAAATATAAAATCAAATTATCGAATTGCAACAAAAGTTATGAAATGTTATTAAAGAGATTAATGTTTATGATTTATTGAATTAAATTCTTATTAATTGATTTGAACAATCCACTTTTAAAAGTAATACTTCCCCTCTTAATTATTTAACCTAAGTAAAACATTTGACCTAATTATAAGGAGAATCAATTTTTTTTTCTATGAACAATATTAGTTCAAATTATAAATAATAACATTAAAAAGAAACCTAGGAGGATCAAAATTCCATTCTTGGCAACCTGACATGTAATAAGACAATAAGCAACGTTTTCCACAGATCGATAAACACTGAAAATATTATGTAACAAAATTTTGAAGTCGTTAATTAAACATAAAAAGTAAGACTTTTACTAAGAATCAAACCTTAAAGCCTCGACCACTCGCAAACAGCACAATTTCACTTTAACTTCCATTTTTTGCTATTGCGTCAGCTATGACAGAGCCTCCTTCAGCATCCTTGCTTCAACTGCTAAGGCGGTATGATGTCACAAACCCGAGAGTTGGACATCTTTCAACTGCTGCAGTCAACCAATATATATTAAAGTTGTTAAATAAGATATTATGAAAATTTGTAGTTTTATTAGTTAACCAATATGCCTACTAATTAACCAATGTCTGATTTTCATCTTGGAAGAAGAATGTATAATCCTCTTTGCAAGTAAAGATTATACAAAGATTTTTCTTCATCTTGAAAGAAAAATTATAATAAAAATCCAAAAAGAGCCTTAGGAGTGGACATAGGGAAGGATTGTTTTTTAAATCATTATATATCAGTTTATGTGTATCTTCCCTTAACCACTTACTTTATTACTTAAAATAATTGTTAAAATTCATTATTTTACTTTATACTTGCATCCTTTATGAATTGTGATCTTTTTCATATTAAGTTAGTAACGTTTATATAAAATTTATGAACACCCAATTTTTCCCCTCTTGGATGCCATTAGAGATTGATAAATGGTATCAAAGTGGGTCTACAAGGCTGGTATTTCAAACAAAATCTTACAACAAAGATCATAATATAGCATAATTAGAAGCATCGTCTTCATCTTCCCCCCCTTTTTTTTAATGAAAATGACTATCTTTAATAGATTAACAAGAATGAAAATTATATAAGAGCCAGAGATGTTAATTTGTGGAAAATTTGTCTCAAGTGGTTTATTCATTCCTACTAAAATTGTTGATGATAGAAAAGTTCCCAAACTAAAATGGGAATGAGATCCTCAAAACAAAAGATTAATTTCCTTGAAGCAAAGTTGTTCACGTTAAACAAATTCAACGGAGTCTCTATGTGTAAACTGATTTATAAAATTTGACATACTCTAGAAGTTACATATAAGGGAACAAATAAAGTAAAGTTAGCATACTAACACAATGATATGAATTATTTTAAATGAAGCATGATGAAAGCGTTTCTAATAAATATACTTATTTATTGATATTATCAATGCTTTCAAAGGCCTTAGAAAGATTTATTCTAATGTTGAAATGGTAAGAAAGTTATTTGGGTCACTTCCAAAGATATGAAAAGTTAAAGTGACAGTCATACAAAAAGTCAAAGACCTCGCAACACAACCATTAAATGATTTTATTAGATTTCTTCTTACATATAAAATGAGGCTCTAAGTGTAACATCCTGTCACTTGAATTAGGGTTAAAATGGTGATTATTAGAAATTAATGAGAATTTAGGAAGCATAACTCATGCTTATGCATAATGTAGCATACACATACATGATATTATTGATCTTACACATTATAATTATTTGTACATGCATTCATTAACATTTTTCGGGTATTATTAATTGTTAAAATGCAATTAAAATGTGAATTGGGAATAATTTGAGTTGAAAATGTATTTGGAGAACATTTAGATTATTTCAAATTTTTGTTAAAATTTAGAGAAATTTCGATTTATGGACCAATTATATAATGACACGTGGCAATATATATAAATGGCTAATTTGTATTGTGGCAAATGGTTTGTGACTATGGTGAAAAGTGGCTGATTGGTTTGAGTCACTCGTGAAATTACATACAAATAGCCACACGGTTAGGTTTGAGTAAGGAAAGATTTACTGCAACTTTTGTTTATTTTCACTGTAAAAAACAACCAGCAACGAAATTCTCTTCTATGTTCTTCATTTACAAATATTGAATTCTTGTGTATGATTGAATTATCCTAGAAGTGTACCTGAACCAAGTAAGTAGCTCTGTTGAGGTTTTTACGGTGTAAATATAAACATGTATGCACGGGTTTGAGAAGTAAAGTTACAGTGATATACGAACTAGATGATGGATTTGAGAATTGGGAATTGTTCAAAAACTATATAAAATATATTCTGGATTGAGATATATGAAAATTTAAGTAACTTGATGAAGAAATATATGTCCCCTATTCTAGTTTTAAGAAATACGTAGATGGTTACTAGTTGATATACTGTTCATGCCTAAAAATATATGAAGTGTTAATAGAGATGAATTTGAATGAGTTTAGAATTAAGGGAAAATTTTAAGTGATGTAGTGCCATGGGAAAAGCATTAAAGTGCAAAGTTTATGATGAAATAAAGTTGTTGATAAAAATAAGAAATGCAGAAAAAATGAAAAGTGCAGTAAAGTTGATGAACCTGCTCTATTTTTGTTATATATGCATAAATGTTTGATTAATGTTAGGGATGGATTTGGGTGAGGTTAGAGTTAAAGAGAACATAAAGCATAGTAAGGTGTTGTGTTTTAAGGAGTAAGATGATAGAAAACGTGGACTGAGGAGGGAAGGAAAAAATAGAAAAGTGCAAAAGTTAGAAATACGCAGTAGAGAGAGAGAGAGAGGAGGTATATGAAGTTTGGGATTTTTGATGTTGAAGTGTAAATTTGAGTCTAACTTGTTTAAAGATTTTATTGGATATGGAAATGTAGAATGGATGGTTTAGAAGTGAGAAGATTAAAAAAAAGAAAGAAAGAAGAAGAGAAGAAGTGTAATTTGGTGAAGAAGATGAAGATCTGTGTTTTCGAGAGAGAAAAGGTGGTGGTTGCATGTATGAGTTTATGAACTATAGTATTTCATTGAACAACTCTAAGTCTTTTGGCTTCATCCAAACTCTAAATGACTTGAAACTTGAATCAATGAATTTTTAAGACAATTTTCTTTCTCTCCATAAAAATTTAGAGCTATTTAGATTAATATGAAAGTGATTGATAGGATAAAATTGTGGAAGTCTGCTTGAATGCTATAAACTGGAGAATTTTCATGAACATGCTTCAGTATTCTGATTATAACTTAATCTATAGATTTCTAAATGAGTTGATTCTTGATTCAGATTAAACTAGATACATATGTCTACAACTTTCTTGGAGAAGTAAAATTTAATTCTATCTCTAAGACTATCAAAATTGGCTTGAAATTGAGTCCTAGCTTAGGTTGTAGCACTACCAGGGACAGAAATCATGTCTTGTTGTTGTTAAATAAACTATATTGATGTAAACCAA
The DNA here is from genome assembly GCA_027568895.1 of Erythroxylum shatona. Taxonomy (NCBI): domain Eukaryota; kingdom Viridiplantae; phylum Streptophyta; class Magnoliopsida; order Malpighiales; family Erythroxylaceae; genus Erythroxylum; species Erythroxylum shatona. The sequence continues at coordinate 14,947,111 of JAOSBK010000002.1, forward strand.
ATTAGACTAATGTTTTTCTATCAAAGTTGTAACTTATTCTCTTATCTTTAAATTGGTATAAAGTTTGTAATTTTTAGATATTAGAATTGAGAGATATGAGTTGTACAACTTGAATGCATGATTATACATTAACCAAAATGTCAAATGTACATAGTATGTGGTATTTTGAGCATAACTCATAGAATAATGAACCAAATTGAATGATCTTGGTATCAATAGAGCCTTAAGACATAGGAGAATAATTTGTTAGAGGAAGTGTTACCGAATTCCTTCACTTTCATAGTGAAATTAATTGTACAAAATGGACCCGAAAGTGTACCTTTAAACAAATTTGAGTTAATAAATTAAATGTGGATATCTGAATGATTATTGTGACTAGATAGATGATAAGAAACCCAGAATTATCATGAACATGCACTATACATATTCAGTATATATGAATGTGCATTAATGAATACATAATTGTGCAATATTGTGATATGTGAATGTATTGTTAGTATAAACGAATGCATTCAACGACAGCATCCAAACATTGCCAGGACTTCAAGGCACTAGCTGTTTGGAGCATATTGTGAGTAACCTAAGATGGTCTCACCTTATTGTTTTGTACATTGTTGAATTGTATTACTATCTTATTGAACTGTACTGAATTGTGCTGATTGTGTACTGGATTTTGGATAATATTTGTCCGAGGCATTTTGATGCATAAGAACGATATTGGAAGTGCTAATTCAATGTTAATGCGTCTACCTAAATGATTTTCTGATTCTTAATTGAAAAGTTAAATGCCGGACCTAGTTCAATGACTATTGCTACTGTGACTGTTACCTAATTAATATTGTGACTGATATACTATTATATTATATGCAAATGAAAGTGATTGAATTTGATGACTAAATTGTGGCATGCACTTCATTCCAATATATGTAATATAAAGGAGTTGTGACTAATGTTACTACTGATATTGTTATTGATAAGAGCTTTAAGCTCCCACATATGTGGCTCGAGCCTATGGCTCACTGTGATCAATGAGTCACAGACTGACTGACTGAGCCCTATAATTCGAGATACTATAAAAGCACACAGTCACAACAATATGAAAGTAAATGTGAGTCTCATACATATCGCATATAATTTGAATTTATTGAATGATTTGCAAAGTTGTGTGAATTTCGTTATATGTTTAAACTGTTTAACTGAAAAATGATTTATCTGTGATAGTATTTAAAACTTGTCAAATGGATTTGAACTGTATGATGACATACTATAATTGATCTTATTTTATGACTGAGTGAACTATCTAGGATGGTTATTCTGAAAACTCATCAAAATTGCATCGTTGCTTTTCAGGTTCGAGAGTAAGACGACCTAGCTTCTAAGACTCCGTAGAAGCATCTCTTGTACATCTGTTACAGTCAGATTTGGCTCGAAGGTCGGTTAGCTGGGATTGAGAACATAGTTGTTTCTTTGGAGTTTATAGTTATGTTCATAGGACAATGTTGTATAAATATGGATGATATTGTATTATATAAATCAATGTGAATTATGGTTTTTGATGTAATATGATAACATTTTGGATTTTAACAATTGTGTGATTGATAGTTTAGTTTATGATGCCATGTTATGTACAGTGAAGGTGAGATAGTTAACATGTCATTTCTGTTAGGCATGTACACATATATCTGATAGACACATGTGAATGTGTCAGATGAGAATGGGGTGTTACACTAAGAGAGTCAACAAAAAATGACCAATATAAAGAAAAAGAATTTAACGTTCAAAGCTCGAGTGAAGCAAAAGGGATATCAACCAGTAAAAGCGACAAAGAACACATTATTTTAATAGCTAGAAAGTTTAAGAAATTCTTGAAAAAGAACTCATCGAAAAGAATGGAGTTCAAAGATGATAAGATAAATTCAAAATGTAAATCAAATAATATTACTTCCTTTAAGTGTAAGAAACCTAGATACATGAAGTTTCAATATCCTCTCCTCAAAGAAATGACAAATATGAGAGATATCACTAGAAGGAGAAGAGGGATAAGGATACAAAGAAGGAACTTTAGGCATCTAATTGGGATGCATAAGTGATTTCAAAAGCGAGCATTTAAAAGGACATGTGCTCAATGGCCAAATATGATAATAAGATATTATTCAACTTTAAATCTTGTAATATTGATAGTGCTATTGATAGTGCTATTGATTTAACATATAATGAAATAGTTGAGAGCTTCAAAATAATGAGCATGAAAAAGGAAAAGCTATCCTTCAAACTTAAAAAGGCTCAAAAGAGTCTAAATACATACACGAATAAGAATGAAAAGATAAATAGTGAATTTCATAGTATCAATCTACAAGTACAATCATTATTGATAATCATGACTTAGATGCATTAAAATATGAGAGCGAAGCATTAAAAAAGGAGGTTGATACCTTTAAGGACTTATTGTACAAGTTTACAAAGGAAGCGAGAAACTTGAAAACATATTAGGAGATCAAGAGAATTTAGGCATGAAATTAGATATAACTATAGGAGTGTCTCCAACATCGAAACTACTTCTGTCAAAGGAAAGCATTTACATAGTGAAGGACCATTGCTTTTAATGAAAAATGAGCATGGAACATCCACATCTAAACATACATATAAAGCACATACATATGATACATCCACTAGGGCTCACTCTAAGAGGAAATCTCATGCTTTCATGTATGCCTCATAATCTATGAGTAAAACTTAACACTATAAAGAAAAGAATAGACACAATTTCTATACAAAATTATATAGAGCATGCAATCTTACCCATAATTTAACTTTTATATTGAGCATAATATCATGACATGTGCCTATACTCCTCATAAGCTTCAATACTATGAAAGAAATATGCCTAATGCATACAATTATATTAGTTCTTTTCATTTCCTAAAAAGAACATTCCATCAACATATTCAAAATAGAAGCCCTTACCACTCATATATACCCATAAAATATCAAAGAATGTACTCATGCACCAAAACTATAAAGTTCATGATCATATCACCAACTCATTACTCATATAACATGCTATATTACTTTTGTGATAGATATGAAAATGTTGACAAATTTTTTTCACAAAACAAAGGTTATTAGTAAAACTTAGAGAAGTGGGATGAAAAGAAGGAGGATACTAAAAACTAATGAACCAAGATCATTTGGGTTAAAACACATTAATCAGGTTATTTTGTAGGTTTCTTAGAAAAGGAGGAATAAATAGTGCATGGACAGTGGATGCTCAAGACATATGACCTGTGATGCATCTTAATTTTCAACTCTTAATGTCAAAGATAAAGGATTCGTCATATTTGAAGATAATGTCAAGGGTAAAATAATTGGCACTGGCAAAGTTTGTAAGGAAGATCATATTATTATTGATAATATACATTTACTTGATGGATTGAAACACAACTTATTAAATGTGAGCGAACGATATGACAAAGGCTATAAAGTAGGCTTTAAGGGGAGATTATGCATTATATCTATTATGGCTAATAATAACATTATAATTTTTAAGAAAAGAGAAGG
>JAOSBK010000002.1:14983801-15010426 GCA_027568895.1 Erythroxylum shatona
TGATATACTTAGACTTTAAAAGACATGTTTTTCTCCGCCGTGAAATCGTTATTTTAAACAAATATTTGAAAGGTTTAATTGGTATTATATTATCATAAAATTAATTAAAGATTGAATAAAATTAAAGAATTTAAAATATGATTAAAAAAGATTATCCTTATCATCGAAGAATTTAAAATTTAATAGAAAAATAAATTATTAAATAAAAATTAATTGATTCATTTTAGTCTATAAGAATTTATTAATTAATAAAAATTGATACCAATTATAATAAAATTATTAAAGAAAACTTTATTAAAAAATTAAAAATCAAATAAAAATTTGAACAATTCAAAATTTTTATAACTAAATCAATCAAACAAATTGAATTTTTTGATAACCTTTTTATTTAATTATGTAACATTATGATAAAATACGCCCCATCTTTTATCAGGGATTGTCAGTAGTTGGTATTTAAAGAAGTTCTTGATACGTTTTCACGTTTTGAAAAGTGACTTCTTTTTATTAAGAAATGTCTCCGGTTTTAAATGGACTTTCAATTGAAATTATAATTTTAGATGCTCATATTATTTATCCTATGTTAAATATTTTCAGTGCTTATGTTATCTTTAATTGAAGTTCTGCAGTGTGATTTCCTTGGTTACAATATATATTAAGAGTGGAATACCTACCACTAAACAACACCTCCAAGTTCCAATATAAAAGGGTACCAGTGATGGGTGAACACATATGTTGTTGGTACTGAATGGGCATTACATTAGAGGTCATGAACATATTCTATTAAGAGACAGGTACCGAATTCAACTATCGATCATATTAAAATTGACTTTACATACCAATTTGGAAAAGTACACGTATGGCGTTTGTTTGTGGTCCGAAAGTTGCAAGAAAAGCAAGCCCAACAGAAAATCTAAAAAGAGGAGCGGACCCAATTTAGGTGGAAGTCATAATCTAATTAGATACCAAAATCCATCCTCAGGGCAAGGGCAAGGGCCAGGGCAAGGGCAAGTGCAAGTGCAGGGACGCCGCATCCCCTCAACTGTTGGTTTATGAGTTGAGGTAAAAGCTCAATTATCGACTCAAAACTTGTATTCCAAGTCACTTCATAGGAAGGAGCTTAATGAGTTTTTCCTTTAATTAAGACTTGTATATTTGACATCAATTAGTTCATGATCTCCTTCAAAGCTATATTAAATTCCTAATAATGAGGATTTTGGGTATTTCTTAGTAATCACTCAACATTACTAGAATGTATGATACGAAAAGAGATGCAGGACGAAGATTCCTACTTTTACATTGCCTTATTTAATCCAATGCTTAATTGGTTAGGAATGGAAATTAGAAATAGTCAAACCTCAAACCAATTAAATCCAACCCTAGGTGGATCAAAATAAAATCCAAGCAAACAGAGCAATATGAAGTAACAAAGGCAGGCCAAGTTGAGAGTGAGATTCAGAAAACAACATATAACACGCATGTCTTCCGTCTCTTTCTGCCCCTACTGACACTCGCATCAATCACGAAAACACCCCTTTTTTTTGTTATCATTCTTTTTTTCTTTTACGACTCTAAACCATTCAGGCCGTGACAACCTTCGCTCCTCTTCTTCCAATTCTCTTTGTTTCCCTTTTTTCTCTTTTCCCTGTTCGAGCTGCTGAATCTGTTTGGAAATCAAAATGTTGAATCTCGGTTCAAGTTTCCATCTTTTCGAGTTTCTGATTGTTACTGTAGCTCTGGCTGGCGTCGATGCTGCTCTTGCCTTCGTTGCTTTTTTTCAGGTATTATCTTTTACTGCATTCTCTCTGTGTAACCTTTTCACTTGTTCTTCTTCATCTCCAATCTCGGATTCTGATGTTGGCTACCTTCTGGTTATGCCTGATTGCATGTACACAGAATTGCGTTTGCCTTTTGTTCTTCAATGTATATCAGGTGTATTTCGAGGAGTTCCCTTCATGTTGACCGGAATTGAGGCTGAAAGTTTTGTTATTTTTACTATTTCCTTTTGTGTGTTCTATCGTTTGACAATCGGATTTCTTGGAAAAGAAAATGTTGAAGGGTTTGTTTACTGGGGCTTCTTAGTTGTTTCTTTTCCTTTTGCGTCCTTACAATTTTTCAGTGGAAGGGTTCCACGAACACAATTACGTGGTAAAATGTGCGAGAAGGAAATATAGTTGTTAAATGATTTTTTTGCATTGTGGTCGATTGGTTAGAGTTATTTGTACCTTGGTAATTCTGAACGCGAGAAAATTTATTGAAGTTGCAGAAAGTTTAATTACAGAAACTACATATTCACTCTACCGGCTAAATATTTGTCGATTTAATCGAGACTGGCTCATTATGTGAACAAAGTATTAAGGGACCTATTGACAAACTTTTGATTAGGAATTCGATCGCTTCTGTCAATCCATTTAGTTGAGCAAATCTTTAACTTACTATTCAACCATTGAGTACATGTCGAAGAACCTTATATAGATGCACATTTAGTTAAAATATGGAAGATTGTTCCATACTTTTAGTTTGGGGTGAGGATGCTATGATAAGACCGTTGCATGCTAAGGGAGCATTGAAAGGCCTTCTCTATGTTGTAGTTGTTATCCACCATTACATTGTATCTTCTAGTAACTTACACATCCTTTCCCTAGTTGTCTTCCATTGCAAGGTTGAAAAGGTATTGAAATTTATCACAGAGTTGTTTTAGTTATTTTAGAGGCCTTATGGCCCATGATAAAAGCTATTTGAGATGCTCACTACCTCATTGTCAGGATGGTTGATCATTCTGCTATTAATTTATGTCGGTGATTTGTGACACTGGTTCTTACATAGTGTGGCTCTGTTTTTGCAGCTGACAAGGATTCAATTTCGGACTTGGCAAGTTGGATGGACACGTCAAAAAGTAAGCAATAGCTGTGGCCACTGCATGCAAATCCATTTTGTTGGATTAATATAACTGATAAATCCTATCTTTAGTATATCCATTTTCATAAGTAGTGGCCTTTCCCTCTGGTGGCATTTTGCATACATAAGCTGTGGGTTAATTTTTACTGCAAAACTTTTAGTTGGTAGACTTTTGGTTTTGTTGGGCTTTTGGAGTGTTTCAAATGGTTCTCTTAGGGGTTTGCTAAAACTAGTTTTGTCTATCATGAATATCAGTCATTGTTGAACTGATCTATTTTCCTTTTATATTAGGGGATTGTGGAATTGACAGAGGTTATATTTTCTTTAGTTCTCTTACAAGTTAAAACTATATTGTGCATCTATCAGAAATAATTCAATACCTTAAATCCTTTTAATAATAAAATCAGATGCTTCAAGCTATTGAATTTACCATCATTCTTTTCAGAGGCTTGAGATGATTAGAATACATGCACTTGTTAACAAACCTTTTAACGTTTTTTAAGCTTCAACTGGTCATGTAATAGATATGGTATGTTTCTTATGTTTCAGGATAGATTACTGGATATGATGAATTCAGATATCTAATGAAAAATGAGATAATGATTAGGAAACAATTTCTAAAAAAACTGAACAGAGTGCTATGGAAAGCTTCTTAGGTTTGAACAACTTCAAGAGCATCTCACAGTCTTCCATTGTAGCACTATCTGACATTCATATAGAAAGATTCCAGTCAGTTCCATCATTTGGACTGTCACTGTGGAGATTGTGTCTCTTAAACTCATTACTGGGTTAATAAAAAATAAAGAAAAAAGCAAAAAGAAGTGAAAGTTTGACATTTTCTGGTTTTTAAAATTCAAAGTTGCTCTGCAAAATAATGACAAAATGCGAAATGAAATGCTTGTACTCAAATGGGGATTCTTTATCTCAAGATTTTGTTTATTAAAACCTATAAAACAATGTTCCTGATATGAGCTAACCAATACATCCCACAAACAAGACATTGTTTTATTTTTCCTATTTGATTAGTTCTTCCTCTTGATACCTGCATCATTGCCTCCATGCTATGCATCCTGCAAAGAGTTTTCTGCCTAATTTGAAATATTTCTCTATGTTACTTAATGCTTTGTAGTTAGAATTCCTCAAAGATACTTATTAGCTGGAGCAAATTTGAATTGCAGGTACTTCATCTCATGATTGGCTCTTCAAACTTGGGTAAGGCTTAGATGTTATGATTCTTATCATGAATAAACGTCACTCTCGATTTACTTATAGTTGGTATTAATAATAAATATGAATTCATGTTGGGCTGCAAGTAAGTGGATCATTAAAAGGGGAATCTATCTTCACTTGGAGACACTGCTGAAGTCATGGAGTTACTGACCTTTTTTGAAGTCTTTTTCATTGTGTATATGTATTGATGTGTGATATTGATATGAGAAAAATTTAAAGTATATGGCTCTTCTTGGAATCGAAATTGAAATTGATATTTCAATGAGTTCAGTCTCTGGATCCAGCACCAATATAATTATAAAGTACAAACTAGCTGCCGAAAGTAACTAATTAAACTCCAAAGCTTTTCTGTGGGAGATTCTAGTTGTCTCTGAATCCATCACCAGGAAGGCGACACTTGATCCGTTTCTTTGGTTCTTGAGTTCATAATTTACAAGATTCCATGGAGCCATTTGTAAATATATTACATATCATTTAGTTTCTTGTTTTTGCAGGGTACTTCCTTTATTTTATACTTACACCTATTGCTACCTGTAATGGATGGCTTTGGTGGTCCAATGCATGTGGTTTCTTCTTCATGGGTATGTTGTCATTGATTTGCTGTACTACAACTCCTTTAATATTCTTTACTGGTCCTAAAATTCTAAAATTATGAAACTATACATGCAGCCTTTCCTGAAATTCTGTTTCTTGCTGCATTTCTTCTTCTTCTGTCTTTCTGGTAAGTGTAATGTTTTGGGACAATATACCTGATTATACAATTTAATTTTCCTTTCTCAAGTTTTGCCGTGCTTCATCATTTCCGATACCATTTATTGCAATTTGCTAAGAGATTTTAGGGCATGACCAATACCATCATGATTGGTCAAGCCTGAATTCATGAACCCGAGCCCGAACTGAGTTTGACTTGTTGGCTTCATGCTGGGTAAGGCCAGGCTTAGGCTAATTTGCCATCCCTAGTTGTCCTCCACAAACAACGTGCAGCTTAGGCATAAAAGATAGTATAACTATGCATTGACCTGTTTATTAACTAACTTGAATTTTCTGGCCATGTTTTAGCAGATAATTTCCAAGTTGCCTGACATGGATTAGTTTTTACTTTTCAGTGCCTTGTCAATTTATGGTTTAATAATGTTTATAAAGTTTACTGTTTAGAAATATGTGAACTAAAATGGTGTCCTTAGTCAACACTTCCTAGATCATTAGGTTTAAGTTTAGCCATCTTTCTAGGATAGATACGAGTAGAAATATCCAAGTAGATTATTGGGTTGCAGTTAAAACCTTATATGGGACTTGACTTAAGAGAAATAGGGGAGAAATAAAATGTTTGAAGATTCTATCTTTACTTGTTTGGGACGCATAAGAATAGAGACTGATGAAAACTGGGAGCGATTTTTCCTTGAAACTTGATAAAAATACCCTTCCTAAATTTGGAAAAAAAGTGAAAATAAAATGAATTGAGCAAGCTCATTTGTATTAATGATATAATTTATTCTCGTAAAAGTTAATGTTGTCCTTCAAAAGTGAATGGTTTGTAAATTTTCTTCTCAAACAGTGTTTCCTTCCCTTTTTGTCATAGCCATTTTCACTCAATTCAAACAAAACTACCAATGATGGTTTTCTTTCTGTTAACTTGCATTTACCCTTTTTCCTCAACTTTCTTTCCTTTAAATGCTTAGTTCCAAAACTAAGTATTATGCACTAGTAGGACACTAAAAGATATCAAATTTTGAATAATTACTTTCTGAAATTTACCTTAAAAGGTTGTTAGAAGGATTTGATTTCAATTATGATATTTTCCGAATCTTCTGTCTTGATAATATTGTTGAAGAAACATGAAGTTAAGGTATATTTTGTGATTTTCTTGTTTATTGACAGAGACGGATGATGGAGATGATATTTTATGGCATATCATGTAGAGTTTGTAATGCGATAGACATATTATTTAGAGTGGTGCAACATAATTTATGAGATACATGTATGCATTCATGGAAATGATTTATAGGGTCGACCTTTGCCATCAGGCAAATGATGAAGAAGACGAAGACGAAGATGAAGAAAATTGCAGTCAACAGCCTTTGTTAGAAAGTTCTAAGGGTAAACCTAATTTATCCCATGTGGATTATCGATGGAGATGCTGCTCATTTTGTGGCATCCACATTGGTAGCAGACAAAAGTTTGTGATTGTGGTACGAAAAACAGGCAGTTCAACACTGTAGTTGACTATTTCCTCTTCTCTGTCTCCCTCCTTCTCTCCATCTCTTTCCATTTCTTATGTTGATATATCTGACTGGGATTCATAAACTGGTTTCCATGTGCCAGGTTGTTGTGATGGCTTTTATCTTAATGGCCCTATTTGCTGTTTTGATCTGGATTGGTGCAGGGAAGAACCCTATTGATTCTTCCATAGTTGCCCAGGTAAAAATAATCTACATCTCTGCTTCAAATGTTTGCCCGATTGTAACTCATTAGATGCTTAGCCGCCACTTATGTTGTGCAATTTTCTGTGCAAGATGTTAGTACATTATCCTGTCTTCATGGCTTCAAAAGTTTTGCTTCCCCAAAATATTAAAGAAAAGAAAATACACTTCTGTCTTCACTCCCTTTCACCAGTATTCTAATCTCATCTATCGTGCAGGTCTATGTAAAACTGTTCGCCGCCGCCATCCTTTTGTTGGGATTAGCTTTAGGTAGTTATGGTGAGTAACTATTTAATTTTTCTCTTCACGCACTATGAATATCTCCTGAATCTACAGCCCGTGTTTAACCAAGTACTGGATTGTGATGTGAATAACATTTACATCAACTTTTTGACAGTACTGCTTGACAATTTTTTATCCAAATGTTGCATGGTACATCTTTTGAAGTTATATCATTATACCCCTCTTAAATCCAACATTTCTTTGAGTTCATTACGCGTCCAATTGTCTATTGAATTATATTAGATCCAACACATTAAGAATATGTTAGCATTTCCTTTCGCACTTTTGCCTTGATATTTCACTGTTTCTCTCAAAGAAACAAGTGGGTTGAAGATTTATTCCTTCTTTTCCAAGGCTTATTTTATGAGGTATAAGACTAGCAGACTTAAGAATGCTTGTTGAGGCCGTGAGAAAATAAATAATTGAGAGAACTGATTCTGAAGCACGAGTTTCCACTCTATTTAGAAATTGTTGGAACTAGTAAAAGAAAGGTGAAAAGCGATTCTTTAGAACAGAACTTATGTGTTATGTGCAGTTGATGGTCCCATATCTACACAGATGATTCATGTATGGTTATACAATGAAAGCTATTTAAGGTTGAGGTTAACAACCTAGATTGATCTAAGGCTTGATCTCAGGGTCAAACTTTCTTGACATTCTCATACCTCCCTCGAGTTGGAGCATAGATTTTATGTATGCTCCAAGTTATTACTGGAAAGTCTATTTAGATAGCCTAAACCGCTTTAATTCTTTTTGATCTATTTAGAGTTGGAACTTATCATCATGAGTCTCTTCCCTCTTAGAAGAATTTGATTGAAACACATGCCCCTACTTTTGAAGTTGGTTCTAGGTTTGACTCCACTACATAAAAAACAACAACCACCTCATAAGACTTTTCTCACTTGGGTTACATCAAGTTATGCTACTGTAGTTGAGCTATCTAATATCTACAATTGAAGTTGATCTCTAAATCAGCACCATCACTCCAACTCATAAAGGAAAAATCTTCAAAGGTGAATATAAACAAAATTCGTAAGAAAAAAATGGAACAAAATCTTCAAGAAAAAACAAACAAAATATTATCATGAGACGAGAAATCTTTGGACTGGGGAAAAAAAAGGATTGTCTACAATACCATGTTGGTATTCTTCACCATGATACTGTTTGCTATGATAGTATCACTCTATGAATAGTCGGGCGAATAGTACAAATGTGTTTTGTTCACATTTACAAGAATGCTCTTCTTTTTTCTTGTCACCTTGTTGTTTTGTTTCCTAAAATTTCTGGCTTTGATGCCATGTTTTAACTGGAAAAGAGAGGTGAAAACATTTATTTTGAAGAGGAACTTATGTTTCATGACGGAAGATCGTCCAATATGTATACACGGATGATTTAACACACTTGGTAATGCAATGAAAGCTAGTTGAAAACCCAGACTGATCTCAAGGTTTAATCTTAAGGTCAAACCTTCAAAAATTAACAAAGAAATGAGGTTTATTGAAGGCATCCCAATTCATCGTTTCTTACTTCAATTATTAAGAAACCATTTTTGTTGTCACTACATATTCAGATGTACTTACAAAGTGGGTTTCTTTTCTAGGAAACTTTAAATACCTATTTTGAGTTTTCCATGTACATGAATACTAGGATAAAGAATATGATTGGTTATCCATAACTGAGATGTGAACTAAAAATTGTGGGTGTAATTTTGATATATATGCTTCAGGAAAGACTGATGTTACTTTTTTGTCATGAGGCCTAAATTCTGTTAGAAGCCAAAAGTGATTGTGTAATTTGCATGAGTTTGCATTTATTTTTTGCATGTGATTTTTCAACTCTAATGGGCGTTTATTTAAATAAAAAGAGTGGGTTTTATATTTTCAAATGTTTCTTCTTCGGATGATGATGTAATTTTTATTTTTCAGGTCTTCTTCTATTTCTTAAATTGAGGGGAGTGACTTATGAAAATGCTTCATCTGAGATGTGGAAGGTAATTAATCTGGTAATCTTTTTATGTACTTATTATTTGTTTCTTTTATGATTTTCGCTTTGGTGTTTGCTTTGTATCTTCACAGAAGACTACCCAGTAATAAATTTCATTTCTACTACTGCAACTCCTATCATTTATGGAAACATAGTGTAACTTGTTCCTGTGCTAATTAAAATGCTCATTTAATTTATTGAGCACTGAGAATCTATAACACTTATTATGATATGCAGATTGCTGGTCTTGCAGTCATATCTGTCATATGTTTCACCTCAAGTTCGTTGTTAGCTCTTCTTACTGAGGTTCCTGTAAGTAGTCAATGGCTATTATTAGTGTTAGAATTCTGTAAAGTTCTCTTATAACCCATTTTTTGGCACAGTTATTTTATTGTTGGAATCTGAAGAAATTACAGGAAACAAAGACAACGTTTCTTCTAGTTGTATACTACTTTTTAGGTACTTTCTCTAACTTCAATGTAAGCTATGTTGATTACCCATTTTTGATAACAAACTGCTGACAATTACGATGTTCATGATATCTACTTGAAAGCATGCTTTCTGCATTGGAAACTTGAGCCTTACTTCTTTGCACCCTAGAGGATTATTACTATTATCTTCAGCCTATAACTTATTGCCAGGATTCAAGGAATTGAAATGAAAATACCATTGATTACAATGCTATAACTTTTTGAAAATTAGGTGTTGGTACTTGGTTTTTGTTCCGCTCAGAAATATGTACAATTTAGTTGATGGGCATAATCCAACTACTACAGTGTTTAAGTGCAGTGGTCTCTTAATATGGCTTCATTGCCTTTATGACAAAATTCCCTAAGTTCAACTTAAGCTACTTACTGTATTGTAACTAAAATCAAGTTTTAGGGTAAGGTATAGTTGGGCGTGTGTTATGTTCATATTTAAGCACAGCAGGCTACTTTCCAGTGCACATGTTAATAGATCAACTTGTTGTGGAACCTCAACAATGACTTTAACAATTGAGTTCAATTTTTTCTTCACAGGTCCCATTTATTTTTTTCATTATAAAAAAAAGTGAATGAAAACTTTGTGAACTTCTTCTGTAGGGCCTCTTTCTTTTCATATCCATATGAATATTATAATATGATCTACTCAGGTATACACACCACTTCCATCATTGAAGCTCCATTCTTAAAATGGCACATTCAGAGTTCATGTGATATAAAGATAATGGTATACAAAGTCATTGTACAGAATAAGAAAATCTTTTATCATAATTTGCTGATGCAGTTGTCTCGTCAGAGTGTTCTAAGTGGTGGTTCGAAGGAAATTGAGGGCTATCATTTGCCTAAAAATTTGGATGTAATTGCTAATGTGATGCATATTTTTAGATTTGGCAAAGTGACCAAACATGAAAAGGGGTTAAAGGCAGCAATGCTTCTTGCAATGAATGTTTTAAGCCTTCTGGGCATCAGGTTTTCAATGGATGGGCAATAGATAAAGAAAGAAATGATAATCTTGTGAAAAGTAAGATCCCAGGAAGGAAATTTGAAGTTAGTTTTAGCTTTGAGCAATTTATTTTACCTTTTTCAATGAGTCAATAGCTGCTTCTTGGACTATTTTTCTTTGGATAAATATTTCCATGGAAATTCTGTAATATAGTAATGAAAATGATTATTATATTTGAATTTTATTTGGAATAAGTGGTCCTCTGCACTTCTTGTTGATTGGAATATTTGGGATGGATAGATTAGCAATTGCTGGTCAGTGTGTTGGTGACTGGAGCTTACTAATGGCAGCAACTGCTCATCAACTTTTGTTTTGAGAATGTATTGCTCTATGTTTCTCCCTTGTCTTCAAGGGGAGAATTGTTGATGTTAATGGTTGACACTTAAAAGGGAAATCATGAACTTGGAAGTGGAGCTATCATTTCCACTGAAGGTTGGTGGACTGAGATTGTCAGCAATCTACTTGGTGGACTGACCCATGCTGAACAAGCTGTTGAATATATAGGTCTTTGTGTTGTGAGTTTCCTAGCAGTTGATACAGTGTTTAAACTAGGACAGAATATGTTCCTGAATTGGAAGGCGTCCGTGAGATCTTAAACTTTTTCAACAAAGATTCTTTACTTTAATGGAAGAAAATTTAGAATAACATAGGATTTTGTCTCCAGCTGGCAAATATTTATATTCCTGGTAAGGACTGATATTTTAATCTAACATGATTTATGTCATTTCCACGTTAACATGTTTTTCAGGTTCATCAGTGCCCTCAGCTTTTGTGTTGTGGATCATGCGAGAATTGCCTGCCCAAATGGCACTTTGTAGAAGTGTTCAGTCACATGAAACAACTTTCATCAGTCATGTGACTGAAGGAACGCAACAACATTCTGGACACTGGGTTACTTCAACAAGTTCAAAGAATCAGGTTCACTTTTAAGAATTGGCATGGTGTAGGATACTATCATTTGATCTCTTTCAAAAATTGACTTGAAATAGTGTTTGTACATCTGTATTAAGATTTCTAAGTTGTTACCAAAATTGGACCTGAAAATTATTGTCATTGACAAATTCCAGTGATGGTAACTAGAATTTTGACTCATAATGCCAGGATTAAGCCCCTAGTTCAGTGCATATGCTATATGGATTATTCTATGCGGTAACCATTGTGATGATCAACTCATCCCACTTGGAGCATCTCAAAATGTAACTGCCCTATTAACTACACATTATTTATTAACTACACATTATTACTCATATGTGTGATGTGCAAAATGCATTCTTAGGCAAGAAATAGATAAGGAGAGCAGTAGTTATCTTATATTTACGTAATAATTATCTTATTTAAGCAGTAATTATCTTATTTAAGAAGTCTATTGTTTTTAAAAGTTCATTTTTAGTAGAAGAATAAGTTAGCAGGTTCTTATTTTATTTTAGTTCCTAGAAACTATACATTCAATCCTAAGTCTATTTAAAGGTCATTAGGATCAATAAGAGGCCAGTCAAAATTTTTGTTAAAAAATAATTGATAAAAAGTTTTATCATATGTGAGTTTTCTAAGCTCCAACCATGGGGACTAGGAAGGGGAAGAACTCATACAAGGAAAAAGAGGATTTTCCTTTGAGTCGTTTCGTGATTAGATCCTAGGCAAAAACACTGATGAATTTGGTATTAGAGCAAGACATCATGAATGACTTTATAGACTTGTCAAGCTGAATGGATGTGTTCATGAGAAATATCGAGCAGAGGCCGTATATGGTGGAGGACTGCCAGCTGTCTAGCAAAAAGTTCTTTAACTCATAGCTAGAGGAGATTCCTTAAGAGTTGAAGGGGCATCGTAAGAATAAGTTGGGATTAACAGTTGCACCTATAGGGACCAAAAGGAGGAAAGAAGTGTTGGGCAATTAAGAGTGATTATTGTTTTTAGGTATTCTAAATTAAAATTTTCTTCATATGATGGTAATGATGATGTGTTGATTTGGATCTACAAGTTTGGGCAGTTCTTTAAAAATCAACTGAAGAAGAGAAGGTGAGACTGGCAACATTCCATCTTAATAGGGAGGCACAACTGTGGTTTTACAAGGTGAAGTAATAGGAGAGAGTATGGATTGGGGGACATTCATGGATCAATTCCATCTGAGGTTCGGTCCTCCCATGAGCCTCAACCCCCTAGACAAATTCGCCAACTTAAAGCAGATAGGAATATTGGAAGATTATTAGGAGTTCCAATCTTTGCTAGCCTGAACCACAGGGTTCACTATAAAGCAGCAGATCAACCTATTCACTACTAGTCTTGTGGAAGGGCTGCGATTGAAAGTAGAATTGCAACAATTGAGCAGCTTAGAAGCTGCTTTGAATTTGGCACAGACTTATGAAAAGAAGTAGAGAAGTAACTAGGTTGTCTTAGGGAGAAATCATAAGAAGTAGAGAAGCAACTAGGTTGTCTTAGGGAGAAATCATAGTGACAACACCTGGGCAGCATCTAGCATTGGGAGCACAAATTCACATTTTTTTAAGAAGTTAACCAAGACAAAGATGGAGGAACGAGGGGAAAATGGGCTTTTCTTCAATTGTGATGAAGCATTATTTCGTGGACATAGATGCAAGAAGTTGTTTTGGAGGTAGAATCTGAAGAAAAGGATGAGGGCGGAGGCTCCTTGGGAGTTTTGTGAAGATTTTGAGAAGACCTATCCTGAGTTCGAGCTTGAGGACAAACTCTTTGTTCAGAAGGGGGGTAATGATTTCCAAATGTATTCTTAGGGAAGAACTATACAAGGAGAGAAATTAGAAAGTTATCTTATGTTTTTAGAGTAGTTATCTTGTGTTTCTGTAGTAATTATCTTATTTAGGTAGTAGTTAATCTTACTTAAGAATATTATTTTCAAAAGTCGTTAGTATAAAAATAAGTTAGCAGATTCCTATTCTATTTTATTTCTTAAACACTATGTATTCAGTCTATTAAAAGAGCATTAGAATGAATATGAAGGCAGTTTGAATTTTTCTAAGATAACAGTTGGCAGAAAACTTGTTAAAAGCATGTTTTTTAAGCAGCAACAGTAGGGCCTAGGAAGGAGAAGAATTTCAGTATGGAAAAAGAACATTTTCTTGTGAGTTGTCCTGTAACTAGATCCTACACAGAAACACATATCTGTATGTCACCCTGATGTAACATCTCCATGGATCTCTCTCCAGACATGTATGGTGCATGAGAATTTGAAATACAGGTGACATGGGACCAATTCGAAAGCTTTGATCCCCTATATTTGTTTCAACTATTTCCAGCTGTATAATCAAGTATTTGACCTAAATTGAGCCATTAAAGTATACTGATTGACTCTTTTGGTGTCAGTTTCCAATTAGCATGATTGTTCTATTCCTCAATCTGGTTAGTGGGTAATTAAAAGACCTTAGGATGAGTTGGTAAGGGGCAGGTGAGTTGGCAAGGCGCAGGTGAGTTAGTAAGGGGCTCTCCTGGCTTAAGTGAGATCACGGGTTCGAACCATCCTCATATATGCAGCCGTTTAAAACTTGGGACCAGAGCTTTGCCTCCCGCAAGGGACCTACCCGACTCGAACGGGGATTAGTCTGGGTGTGGATGACTTAAAGGTGCCTTTCCTTAATTGGAACCCTCCTAGGACACCTCGTGGGCAACCAAGAAAAAAAAAAAAAAGACCTTAGGATGAGACTTTTGCAGGATTTGAGTTGTCCCAAGTTGGGAACCTTCTAATAGCCATATTAAGGATGCTAACAGTGTTTTCTCTCATAATACAGTTTTGTTCTTTGATTGGTCAATATAATTTTCATGCCAGTTGGTCCCCGAAGGCATTTTGGCTGCAGAAATGATATTTTACTCTCTACAGTTCTGCAGTTAAATGACATTGGATCCAACAACATGATAATCCTTTTGGTTCAATTTGCAGGTGTTGAAAGCAAGTCCAATATGAGGAACATCGGCACAAAGAACAAATATTTCTACCGCTGTACAGATTAAAGAGAAAAGCAAACTTGGACGTTTAGGTTGTGGTGTTTGGAACAGGTGGAAGCTGGATTGTGATCCCAGAAAGCTGCTGGCTCGCCATAACTGCCAACAATTGA
Source organism: Erythroxylum shatona (assembly GCA_027568895.1). Taxonomy (NCBI): domain Eukaryota; kingdom Viridiplantae; phylum Streptophyta; class Magnoliopsida; order Malpighiales; family Erythroxylaceae; genus Erythroxylum; species Erythroxylum shatona. Next base: position 14,998,182 of record JAOSBK010000002.1, read on the forward strand.
ATTGCTTACTGACTGTTGTGGATGCGTAGTTTGGCGTTGAGCTTGTAAATAGTTTTCATGGGTACTGGAGATATCCGTGTCTAATTCTTTCCTCTGTATCAGGTAACAAATGATAAGACCAAGTGACCTGAAACTTGGAGAACTTTCTTTTGTTCACAAAAAAGATCAATACGCAATGGTTTCAATTTTTTACTGTTTATATGTTGTGGTGCATCATATTCATTCCAGGTCACCAAAAACAATCCAAATGATTGTCACATATCTGCACATTGAAGTTCTTAGGATCTGTGGTTAGCTACATGGTTTAGGTTTGACGGATCTGATCATTTACTACCGACTTGTTTCATTTTTTAACAGTTTGATAGGTACTAAGGTTCAACTGTTGATAAATGTTTACGACCAAAGATTGTGGTTATCCTGGATTATACATCTTTTTAAGTGGGTGAATAAAGATTAATAAGGCCAACTTTTTCAAGGCAATAAAAGAGCAACGTCGTTGTCAAACCGCATAAAAGAGTGAAAGCCACGAGCTTTCTTTGTTTTGTTACGTTTGTAGTCCTTTCTTACCTACCGAACCGAGAGAACATCCGTGATTCCATCATCCTCGGACTGTTCTGGGGTTGTGCTTTGGTCTCAATAATCTTCACAATTCTCCTCTCCTTTCAGGTATTCTGAACTAAAACGCCTACCAAGATTGCAATTTTTACTGATTACTAAAGGGAACAACCATAACGCTTCGATTCTCTTCCTTCTGCTTCCTCCCACCGAAGGTCCAAAACTTCGTTGCTGTTATTGATGTCAGATTACTTACCTCCAGAAGTGTTGGTTGAGATCTTTTTAAGGCTTCCTGTTGAATCACTTCTTCGCTTCATATGTGTCTCCAAGTCATGGCACTGTCTTATAACTGATCCTACTTTCGTTTCTCTGTATACCCAATTCGCTGCCACCAACAACCACAAGAAGGCCAATCGATTTATTATCAGGCGCTACTCTAAAGTTCAAGGGAAGGAGACTTTCACCTTGAACTTTGATGATGATGGCTCACTGGTAGCAACTCACCGGCTTAATTGGCCTTTTAAGAGCAGTCTGGATTATTTTCAGATTGTCGGTTCCTGTAACGGGTTGCTTTGCTTGACTGATTATCACTCGAAACAAAGGGGTTGTCCCCAATCCATAATTCTATGGAATCCTTTGGTGAGAAAGTTTGCGAATGTTCCGCTTAAACACAACATTGATTCTCGCTGTTTCGATGCGGTTCTTGGGTTTGGATTTGATTTGAAAAGTATTAATTACAAGGTTGTGAAAGTTGTATATTTTGTTGCTGATTATCCGTCTCAAATGGTTTGGATAGAGGTTGAGATCTTTGACCTGCGTTTGGGTGCTTGGAGGAATAGTAAAGCCACGGTGACCCCTTATCCTGATTTTGTCATAGACAGAAGCTCACAGCAGGCATTTCTGAATGAAGCTATCCATTGGGTCGGTTGTACTTTGCCAAATAAGGAGTTGGGCGGTCAGCAAAAACTGGTTGTGGCTACATTTGATGTATCCAGTGAAGTATTTGGACAACTGGAGATACCGGAAGAGACGGCCAACTTAGGCTACAGAAACAAAATGAGCCTTTCTGTACTTGGGGGATCACTTTCTTTGATTTGGTACAAGAACGTGTGGCCGGAGCAGCACTCCTCAATTTGTTATATTTGGGTGATGAAAGAGTATGGTGTTTCAGAGTCTTGGCTTAAACAATACAAAATTCATTTAACGTGTGGAGTCTCCAAGGCATTAGGCCTTAGGGGAAATGGTGAAATTCTACTGGTGATGAGCCATGGGTTGCTGGTTTCGTATGACCCTGAGAGTAACAGGATTAGTCCGTTAGATATTTGTGGTGATCCCTACTCATTTTTCTTGGATACTTATGTTGATAGTCTGTTCTTATGGAAGGGACTGAATAAAGTCAGGCCAGAGTTCTTGTTGTAGACGTCCACAGTAGATCATTGGTATTTGTTGCATGACATGTTAAACAAAACCAATAAGGATGCAGGAATCTTCGAATAGTAGGCAAGGTAGATGCTGTAATTGATTCTTAGGGCTTTCATTAATCTTAAAATTTCAAAAGATTGTTTGCTATTAGGTTAAGCAACTCATATGATATTGACATGTCCTAAGAAATCATGTGGTTGCATTTGTCGTTGTTGCACTCATCTTGTTTGATAGTAATCGTGTCTTAATTTGTTGCGTTTGTCTGTTTCTTGCCTCTGAATCTTGTTTTATAGTTTTTCTTATCTTGTATTGCCTTCTAAGGTTTGGTTAACAATTAGTTGGGGAACGTAAGTTTCTGTTGGTTCAAGTTGTCGTTGATTTGGGGAAGATTCAAAGGCTTCCAGATTGAATTGTTCGGGGACAATGCTTTTGTTTCCTCCTCGCATAGCCCTTTGTCGTATGCTGGTTTGGTTTGATGTCCAGTGACTGGAACCCTTATGTTCTTCTCAGATTCGCCTTAAGTTTGCTTCTATCTGTCCAGATTGTGTAAAGTGCTTCAGGCTTTTGATACGCAGAGATGGTGGATACATCTAGTTCAGCCATTATTTTCTCCTCTTTGATCCGAGCTTTAAGTTTATTAAGGATGGTTTTGTTTCTAACACTTATGTGTTTGACTGCTGCTCATAAAATAACTACCGAACCGAACATGGTATTGCATGAAGTTTGGTCTTTCTAATATGGAGCTTGTGGACTGTATGGCCTAATAAATTGTCATTTATGGCATCTTTGGTTATAAAGTATGGTGGTTCTTCAATTTTTGTTTACTAATCTAATTGATGATCATACATGTTTACAAGCAGTACCATAGGTTTTCCTTTCCTCAAAATCAAGATTGATGCTGAAATTGCCTTCTTTTTACTCCCAGCAATCCTGCTATTTTGGTGCTGTCTAACAGTCAGCTGACCTGTGTTTCTTCTGCATAAATTGTAGAAATTATGGATCTGTAATGGGAAAGAGAGGATGCAAAGAGAATTGAAGGTGAAGGGTTAATGAAGGAGCAATACATATTCATGTGTTCTCATATGCATGTGTAAATTATGAAGATTATATGTATATGTGTGTATGTTTTCATATGTATATATTAATTGTGTGGAGTTATAGTAGCTCAAACAACTGGCACAAAATGTTATAGTTTGTAATTTGAGCACAAATATCTTGTATTAAAACAAATAAAAAATATTATTTTTATTTGTAAAAGATCCACTTTTTGTTGTCAAAAAAGGCAAAAATTGAGTGTATTTTTTAATGATTAAAAAATTCAACGGATAAAAATTTTGATTTTTTTTATCTTTTCGATTTGATTTATTTTAATAACGTTGAAATTGATTGAATTTTTTTATAAATCAATCGATTAATTAATTATTATTTAATTTTTTAAATTAATAAAATTTTATAAATCAAAATAAATCAATTAATTATTATTTAATTTTTTAATTATATTTTAAAATTTTAAGTATGTTTTAAATTTTATTTAATTTTTAATTTATCGGATGTATGTATGTTTAATTTACTTTAAATTAAAAAGCCAACGATACTAATTATTTTATTTCACTTTGCCGTTAGAATCCATCTTCATCTCTCGTCGGCACTGCGCATGCTCTCTTTGTTTGCACGACGAGACTAGAGTTACAACCTCCTTTCTTTTTAGGAAAAAAAATAAATAGTAAATACTGAATGAGTTGGCGGCAGCATAGCATAACAGCAGCAGAGACGGGTGGTGGTGGTGGTGGTGGTGGTACTCAATCACTAACGCTCGACGTCATCTCCGAGTATTTCTCCCTTCCCCTCTCCGATGCCGCTAACTATCTAGGTCTAATTTAAATGTTTCTCTCTTTCTTTCTTCTACATCTTTTCCCTTTTAATACTAAAGCTAAGAATCTGTATGTGTTTTTTTTTGGATTAAAAAAAGAATCTGTATTCGTTTTCTGACTCTTTATTCAGGTGTATGTGTAAGTGTGCTTAAGAAAATCTGCAGGGAAAATGGGCTCGAGAGGTGGCCTTATAGGAAGGTATAACATATTCATCAAATTTATTTATTACTAAGTTTTGGATTTGGTGATTTGCTTATTTAGGGATATCTCAAAGTGCAGGTTTTAGCTGGGAAAAGCATTGAAGACATCCTTAAATCACTAGATGCTACTTCTGCACTTGGGTATGGTTTTAACTTTGTTCCTAACCCACATCTATTCTTTTCTTGTAAGATCCTTAATTAGGGTTCTTTTGTTATTCGAAGACAAAGTGACACTATGTCTCCTCAGAAAGTACAGCAGCAGCAGCAGCAGCACCAAGGTGTGACTCCAAGTTTAACGATCATCAAGGGAATGGATGAGTTTAAATATGGGTTTCCGCCAAACGGCTTATCAGTTGCTTCAAACAGATGGTGGGGTACCACTGCTACTTCTGGTGATGCAGATGAAACTCATATTCATCAAGACGACACACATCAATCTGAAAATAAGACGAATGATACATCTGAAAATGGTTGGAAAGAGACTGAAACGGGCGCTGCTCTTTTAACGGCAGCAAGGAAAAGATCTGCCAAGGAAGGACGGGAAGCTCTTAAACTCGGAGTACGTCGCTCAAGTTACGGAGGCAGCAAACACAAACCACTGCTTCTTCGAATATTTGGATCATCATTGCCCCACATATGAATGAATTAATCTGTAGATCCATACGTTACTGCTGCCTTAACTCAATGTTTAGTCTATCTGCTTCTGTTTTGTTTTTGTTTTTGGTGTTTTTTGTTTATTTGTTGTGTTTTAACATTGCGCATACTGTGCTAGTTTCATCTTACATTTTGGTCATTATAGATGTGAACTGGTTTGGTCCGAGTTCAATATTCACCCCAGATTTTGGATAGTATGTTTCCACGTCTCTATTTCAGGAAAATCAGTTCCTAGATCAGGGAATGATGATCGATATTTATTTTGATGACAATCTTTTCATACAAAATGCTACAGAATTATTTTTTTATCATTACCAAGTGTTAACTTATACCCACAAATTCAAGTCGAAACTTCACTTGAAATCTTGGAAATAGGGCCATCAGGTGCAAAATCTTCAACTCTCTTAGCTGTACAAGTGCTGCAGGCCTTGGAGCTCCGTGCTCCAATTCAGACTCTTCAATAATTTCCCTTCACCATTCATTTGCAGCCTGCAAACAAAAACATTGCCTTAAGTCCTCAACACAAGAGTACCCTTCGCATAAATGCCAGAGTATTGGGTTAAGCAAAAACTTAGCTACTTGACTAGATGGCAAAATAGTACACAATGAAGTAGGAGTATGTATGCTTATAAGTTAACTACATGACAAGACAAACATAAAGAGGTTTAGTTTCAACTAGAAGTAAGGGCCTTTCATTCGGGATCACCAACCCTAGACAACTCTGTCGCCTGCAAGGATTCTACTATATAAACCTTCCAAGTTAAGTAGACACATTCAAATGGGCAACTATACTAACCTGCTCTACAAGAGCCATCCTATTCCGCTGCTGAGTACTTATAAGCCATTTGTGGAAACGATAATCTAACATATCGTTGCCCCTCTCTCTGTGTACCCTAGTCAAGTGCTGTTCGCAATTAGCCAAAGCTCCAAAAGCTTCCGACTTCGGAAATTGGAGAAAGTTTCCATCATATCATGATCATCGTCATCACACTCAGTTCAAAATCCAGCAATAAAGTGAGATTTAGGGAAGTTTGATAGTACGCAGCCTTACACTTACGTAGTAGAGAGGTTGTTTTCGATAGACTCATATGCCAATGTGACAATAAAAGAGTGATGCAGATTAAAAAGTAAATAAGTAAAATTGTGTATAAAAAAAAACCCACAACAACCTAACCTAAGGAGCAAAAATTAGAACTTTAACAAAAAAGAAAAATTATCAAGAAGATACAAATGTGAAGAGTTTAAAATCACCAAATCAACGAGCATTCGGCTATGTGCATGTCAATCTACCGTTAAAAGTAAAAACTGCAATAGTTCATTGTAACAAGTAGAACAAAACCAATTGCAACGAAAATAAACCAACCATTCATAAGATTATACAGATCCAAGTCTTACCAAAGCCATGGCAGCATAGCAGAGAAATGGGATCTTAGAGACAATTCGAAAGTCGAATGCCGTAGAATGAGAGGGAAGCAAGCGACGGAGGACGCTGCCAGCGGCAGTGAGTTGAACAGAGGGGCAATTGTACAAATCAATATTTTCCTAACATAAAAATGGAAGAAGATTTCAACTTGGACTGCAAGGAAAAGAGAAAAAAGGGCTTCTCATTCAGATAAGGATCATATCGCCTCAGCACCACTTAAGAATCAACAAATGAGAACAGCAAAACTACGAGAACAAATGTTAAGAAAAAGGGAAAGACAAAGAAGATGATTCTACCTTGATTGCCTCTTCAACCAGTTTCAGTGAGCTCAAGTGAATCTTGATTTCTCTTGCCACAAGATCTACTGCTACTTAGGTAGTTGTAGGTAATATACATGAGGAAGTCCAGAAACAGGCCTTTTTCAGAAGTTGGTCTTGAGGGCTTCGTGTTATTTTGCATAACAAGGCGGTAGGCTCTATCCAGTATCTTATATGAGATATCATTGAAGTCAAAGGAAATTTCTGTCAACTTCTTGCCCCATACGAGCGTCCTCTCAGGCATCCCTTGCTTGGCAAAGTGAGACAATAAGATGTTAGTCGTGACAACGTTTGGAACAAAAGCCATCTTCATCAATTTTGCAGTTAAGATCATAGCACGGTCCAGAATATCTGTACAAACAGCATTCAGCACGGTGTTGTATGTTACTGTGTTTGGAACAAGACCCGCTGCAATCAGCTCATCCAGCACAAAGACAGCTCGACTTATTTTTCTACTGCGACAGAATCCATGAATTCGAGTGTTATAGGTGGTCAAATCAGGGTCCCATCCACTAGCATACATTATATTCATCAACTCATCTGCACCAGCCATGTCAAATGATTTACAATATCCACCAATCAAAGTATTGTAAGTGACAATATCTGGAGTCAAACCGATGGTATACATATCTGTTAGTGCATTAACCGCAGCCTTCATTCGTCCCTCTTTACAAAGTCCAGCAATGATGATATTCATAGTAAAAATATCGGGAAGAAGCCCCTTTTGCCTCATCTGCTTCTCCAATTTCAATGCTTCACAAAGATTCCCACATTTGCAAAATCCATTAATCAAAGAATTGTAGACGAAATTGTTGGGTATATAGCCTTTTCTTGACATTTCTAAGAATACATCATATGCGTCCTCCACCAGACCTGCTTTACAGAGGCCATTGATAAAGGCTGAGAAGGCAACACTATCAGGACTTATTCTCCTTTCTTTCATCTCATTCCACAGATTATAAGCCCCATTTGTGTCCCCAATCCTAAAATACTCGTCCAATAGTACAGTAAATGCTGCTTTATTGATGGGAAAGACTTTCTCCGTCATCCTATTTAGAAGTTCCCTCGCATCTTGCAGTCTCCCTTTCTTGGACAAGCCTATAAGTAGAGAGGTGAAGGTTGTAGATGAGGGGATTAATCCAAATTTAACCATTATATTGTACACTTTATTAGCATTCTCTTCCAGTCCTACCCGACCATAAGCTACAATTATGGAATTAAATGCAATTACACTCGGGGGTGTTCCTTTCTCAAGCATATCTTCCAACAATTTAGTAGCTTCCTCCAACCTACCTGCCCAACACAAACCAGCAACAGAAATGTCGTGCCATGACCAACCTGGAAGTATATTCGACGCTGACAAATCCCTCAACAACCTATCACCATCCTCTTCCTTTCCATATCTGTAATGCCCTGCAACCAAAATATTAAATGTCGTGCCATCAGGTGCTATACCCCTATTCCTCATTTCCTCATAAAGCATATTAGCTTGACTAATGTCTCTTGCCTTAACATAACCATCCATTAAAGTGTTATACATGGCAACATTTGGGGAAAAACCTGCCTGTTGGATTCCATCAAATACTTCCCTAGCTTCCACGACATTTCCCTTATCACAATACGCATTTACAACTGCACCAAACGTAGATTCAATTGGATGAAAACCATTTTGAATCATCAAATGCACGTAATTGAGTGCAGCCGAAGTTTGACCCATCGTGCAATATGCATGAACCAAAAAATTATAGGAATATACATCTGGCTCACATTTATACTTCCCCATCACATGGAACAAGCTCTCTCCAACTTGGGTATATCCTTTTCTGCAAAAACCAAGAATCAATACATTAAAATTTTTAGTAGACGGGTGAGGTCCTCCACAAATCATACCCCTTAGCAACTTCCAAATACTACCATAGTCACCAACTCTGAGCAACGACTTAAAAAGAATAGACATTGCAGATCGACTAGGCACCAATCCCACCTCCCTTATCCTACTTAAAATATTTAATGCCTCATAGCACATATCCACATTCAAGAAACTTCGCATCAGGGTATCAAGGACAGAGAAATCTGACTCATATTTATAATGATTCTCCCACATAAAATCGACCAAATCTCTGCTCCTACTAGGCTCAACGCTCCCAATAACCCAGGAAACCACATCCTGAGCAAGAAACCGAACATTCCGTGCAGCCAACAAATGTGCAACAATTGACCCATATTGAATAGCAGAATCAGAATCAAACTGAAAAGCGAGCTTGAAGAATGCAAAAGAAGTTTCACGATATATCAACAGTGTCATAATCTTCACAATCAAAAAGGGACAAAATTTCACAGCAAAGCGCTTTAAGGCACAACCTTGCTGCCGTTTGATCAACTGGGACAACCCAACAACGATCCTACGTTGCTCGTAGGAAGTTAAAGCGGTGGGATTAGAATGAGAGCAAGGAAACGGAGAAAACTGATGCAAATAAGAAGAGCTTGTGGAATAAGAAGAAAGTGAAGAGCTGACGGATGTAAGTCGGAATCGAAGAGCAGGGTTCAAGGAGGGTTTAAAAGAGATAGGCCAATGCGTGAAGTGGGTTGGTGTCAGAACAGCTAGCCACCGTCGCATCAGAAGCTCCTAAAATCATTCCAGCGAAAAGCAAGAAATTAAGATACGAAACAAAACATGATGTTCAAGTTCCTTTTTTGTTTTTCTTTCTATTAAAGAGAGGGGGGGAAAAAAACAAAAAAGATTGAGTAAGTGAAGCGAAAATAGGCTAACCCGAAAGATGAGCAATTTGATGGACCCGGCCGTTGATGTTAGAGTGAGCCGCAAAAAGAGTTTTGAATAGGCAGAGAAAGAAGACGTGGGAAGTGGCAACCCCTAAACAAGCAACTCTTTTCTCGTAGCACGACCTGCCGTTTGGGATTGTGACTGAGGCTGGGATATATTAGGTCCGCTTTGTTGCTTAAATAGGACAAATAATTATGTTATTGAATACTACCAGTCTATTTGGAAAAAGGCCAAAAATAAATTTTAACTTTAACATTTATAATAAAATATAACCTAAAATCTAATATTTTCAAGTGATTAAAGTAAAATTTAGTATTTTCAAAATATTTAAAACAAATTCTTAATAGATATAAGATTTGATAAAATTAATTTTTCGTTAATTAAATATTATGTTAATATGATATAATATTGTTTATTGTTTACAAATTAAACAATAAATTCTATCGTCTTTGTCTGACATGACTCAATTTATTATTTTTTAAAAATATTAAAAAAGACTTTATTTTATCATTCCAACGTCAAATTGTCAAGCTTAATTCTCACTAGATAAAGTAGGAGTTATTACCTAAAATTTTAAACATTTATTTTTCATTAATCGATGTTTAGATTAATTGTAATTGTTTTCTAATTAACGGACCAAAATCTAACCTTTAAATGCACTTTACCTACTCGTCTATGAGAAAACATACAGTAAAAGAAAGATATATTCCTTGAATTAAATGACGATTAGGAGTTGCAAAATCTGCCATTCGAGCATGAAAAGTGCAACTTGAACATACGTATCGAGAAGGGAATCAATGTGCTAATCAATCGGCTCATTTAGCCTCTTTAGTAGAGTCGGAATTGCAGACCTTTTAAGAGTCTCCGTGGAGCATTTTGGATGCACTATACCGGGACATATAAGGAACCCTATACCCTAGAAATATTCGTCGGGGTTTAGGTTTTATAAGCTAATCGCTGTTGTTTTCTTTCCCTTGTATACAAATTTAAAAAAAAATCTGCCCTTTCCTGTCGACCGGGTCACGGTCGAGGAATCAGTCCTGAGCAAATTTAAACCGGAGCTTGAACTCGAGCCCTAGCTCTAGCTTGAGCCCAGTTTAAAACCTGAAAGGTTTAATTAACAAAACGCTGTTTTGTTTTAATATATTATAAACGAAATGACAATTGTTTTAAAATTAATAAAAACAAAACGAAATTATTTTCCTTTTAATTAATTTCCAGTCCAGACTCCAGAGTCTCCACTCAAAGTCATCGCACTTCTTGTTCTTGACGTCGTTTTACTTTTAATTAATTTCCAATCCAGATCCAGAGCCTCCACTTTAGACATCGCGCTTCTTGTTCTTGCCTTTTTCTTCTTCATTTCTTCTTCCATTTTGTTCTTCACTCACCGTCATCGCGTATTTTGTTCTCTGTCTCTCCTAGCAAGTGTACGCTCTCCTACCTCCCTGTCAGCCGTCGCACATCTCGTCATCTCTCTCCATCGCACGTCCACTGCGCCAGCAATTGCCACTCGCTAGCGCCACTAACTAACCAATGTATTAATAATCAAATTTGGTTTATTATTTTATTCATATTAGATTGTTTGGAGAGTATTGTATGACTAATTATTTGCGGTTTGGTGATTTAGGTAATATGTGATTGTGATTTCTACTAATGGCATAATGCAAGCTAAGTGTTTGGTGAAATGCCCCTGCGTTCCTATTCTTTTTTTTCTATCGGAAAGATTGGAAATGGAAATTCAGATTTCGAAATTATATAATTGGGATTACCGATCCAAATATCTCGAGAGCCCGTACAAGAAAAGAAATTAGCAGTAAATTGTAAAATAAAGAAACTAATAAACTAAAGTAATTTCGAACCAAAATTTTGAATATGTTATCAAAGCCCTTAGAATCAATTATGATTCACTCAAGTAGTAGTCATGAAACCAGATTGTATACTAAAAACTAGTTTCTTAATTTTAGATGATAAAAAAAGAGGGAGATTTATGATTAATTAATAAATGAACTAAAATTAGCTAGGAATTAAAATAAATCAATTGAATATAAATATAAAAATTTTAATTTTACTTAGACTCCAATCCAAAGAAAAGATCTTATCCAATTATATATTTTATTATTTGTTTAAAAAAGAATAAAATTTTATAATTCAATTAATTTGATGCTTATTAAGATAGTCACAATAAATCTCAATTTTTAAAATTAATTGATTCAAACATATCATTTAAATCAAAAGTTACCATTAGATGATTGGTTATGATATCATTCTTTATCAATTAAATGATAACAATAAGTTTTATGAAAAAACTAAACCATAAATTAAATAATTAGTATGACTACAACTATTCAATTTAAGTTTTTCATAAGTTAAATATACAACTATATAATAACTTACTTGCTACTTGTATTAATCATTTATCATAATTATGGATCACTAAATTCATGTATAGTTATAGAATAACCAATATTGAATTAATTTCTCAATCATTCAATATTAATTACCACTAGAATTTCGATTCCCTTTTAATCAAAAAATGCAGATTTGACCACTTATGACTTTATTTTCGCACTAAAAATAGATGAAAGAAGAAAAGATAGACAAAAGAGAATATTAGAGAGTATGTAATATTTTCCTACATGGCTTCTTTAAATATTCTAAAGATTATCTTGTAAATAAATCAAAATTCTTCCGTAATAAAATTGAGAGTAAGAGTATGTTTGGATGTGAGTGGAGGGATGGAATGGAATGGAATGGAATGACCCAAATTACTCAGGCCATTGTTTGGGAATCTATTTTGAAATATGATGGAATGGCAATTAATGGATTTGGAAGCCATCATTTGCCATCCAAAATCTAATATTTTGTGACCTCCCAAATTGGGGGGTCAAGGATGGAATGGCATAGCTTGCCTTCCAAACTCTAATTTAATGACAAAAATACCCTTAAAAATTAATGAAATTATAACCCCAGTCCAGGAAATACTTACGCGGCTACATGTTACTACGTCCATTGTGTTTCTCT
>JAOSBK010000002.1:15105603-15142469 GCA_027568895.1 Erythroxylum shatona
CTAGCAAGGGTTATATCCCCTACAAAACTAAAAACCACTGCTTTCCATTTTCAACCAGACGAAAGTGGGAGAACCATAATTATAGTGTTAAAGAGGTTGAAAGCAGGAATGGATCCCGGGGGGGGGGGGCTAGCAAGGGTTATATCCCCTACAAAACTAAAAAAATTTTCGGAATATATATATATAGTAAACTAAGTAGGGCTATAGCCCCTACAAAACTAAGTTCCTTGCCCCCCAAGACTAAAATCCTGGATTCGTCACAGGTTGAAAGCATTCACATTAACAACATCCTACACATGTAATCAGCGTCTAATTGCATACCATGATAAAGATCATTCCCTACCCCGCTGCAAAAAGAAGTTCGAAAATCTGGTAATAGAATACCCAAAGACTCGGTAAAATAATGAGATCAAGTTAATAGAATAATACCTCTGGACTAATACCCTTCAGGAAGCTTGGGTTGAATCTACTCTGAGATAACTGATTCTGATGCTGCAATGATATTTTAGTGGATTCAGAACTACCAAATATGAATCTGCTAAGTCTTCTAGGTAGGCACAACCCAACAAATTCTAGATTTCCAAATAACTCAAGCCTCAACAAACTGCGGTCGATGCCCGATATCATTTTCAAATACTTTCTTGAGAAATTACATCATTAAAGAAAGTAGTCATTAATCTAATTGTTTGTAAGTTACTATTGTTGCAGTTACAGTCCAATGCCTCCTGTATTAGTCCAGAATTTTTATAATTTCTTCTTGAAGTCCATCCATAGCTCATGAAGACCACACCTCGTACATGGTCGATCGACAAGAACAAAGGTGTAAAATAAGTATAGATGTGCTCAATATTATGGTGACGTCTAGAAATATCATTATTATTAGCTAGTATGCAAAATAAGTTGCAATGCATTACCTGAGCTGCATATGGTGAGCTTTGGGCCATGAACTTAAGAAACTCTTCCTTCTTTCCCTCGAAATTGGACTTTGTAACATTCAGTAGTGATTGTTCTCTGTTTATGTCCTCCAGTAGTTTTTCTTTATCCCAGCTCATCTTCTTGAGCTTTTCCTCCGTTTCAATGTAAGCATTTGGAAGACCTGAAGATATAAAAGCTTTTGGGAACCTCACGTCCATGTTGATTCTGATGATTAGGTAGCATCAATAATGAAAGTAAGCATGCAAAACAAACTGTTAGAAAACAAGATACGTGAGCCAAAAAAAAAAAAAGATAATCAAAACTTTTGAGCATGCGTATATGGGTATAATGTAATAGGTTGTCTACTATGATTACAATTACATCTAAACTAAGTTCAATTTCTGTTCACCTTTCACAGTGAGAAATTGCATCTTTCATACGGTTATTTCATTTCCGAAAGGCGTGCACATATAGCTGAGGATTATTTAAATTAAAATTTACGATGGAAACTCAAAATGAAACATGAATCTTACAAAAAGCAAATAAACCGTAGTCATTGAAAGTTCTGTTTGACTTTGTGAGTGGAAAGCCAATTACCGATTGCCAAGAGAAAAAACACCTGTAGCCCTTATCATCCCTCCATCCAGCGAAATGGCTCCATCACTTATACAAGGACGGGCTTGTATCAAGTCTTCCCTTGTTTTATAGACTTGAAGGCGTGAAAAAAGGTTATAAAATAGGGTCTCTCTCAGGCCATATCCATCACGAGTGAGAAAAAATAAGTTGGTATGTTCAATTTTGATCATATTTACAGCAAAGCCAACAAATCCATGTGGACACTCTCCATTGGGCAATTTTGGCTTTATAAGGTCGAGTCTTCTTTGTGGGTCATCAGCTACAAATTCACCACAGTAAGGTCTACAAAAAAGGCAAGGATCTGGTTAGTTAAACAAACAACAATTCCAGATGGTAAATGGATCATCTGAGATTCATACCTTAAATTTTCAAGACAAATGACAATAAATCGACCATCCAAAGCCCTCCCAATAGAAGCACCAAGACCATGAAGACCAGAGCCTTTATTGATGCATCCTTCTTTTCCATAAGTTTCAAGAGCTTTAACACCTTCAAAAGTCTTACAGACAATTGCCAACATAGTGTCCAATCCTAAAAACTCTGAAAGAAGCCTGCAATACGTCCATCAAAAGGCAAAGAAGATCAAACATGGGTCAAATTGTTGTAATTAAAAATCACATTGCTCCTTGTTAATGTGGGCCACCAAAAAGGAATGCTGTAGCATTTCAAATACCTTGTGTGGTTAAAACAACTAAAATATAATGAGCACAACTAGAGAATGAATTTTCATATGATCTACAGTGATGCCAGCAACTTCTAAGCCAATATAAAAGGTACAAATGGCAATTTTAAATGAAGATTTGCATCATTAGCATCTATACTGATGTTGTAAAATACTGGAAATCCATCATTTGGAAAAAAATTAGTAATTTGTATTCCAAATATTGCAACTAACCTACTAAGGTTGTCATCTTCTATACTGGCAAGTGTAGCAACAATCCCAACAACATCCTTGACTAATGTAAGATGGGAAGCCTGTTTTCCATGTCGCACAGTGAGCTGGCACAAAATACCTGCAGCAGATTTTTCAAACTGTAGAATCTGCTCGGTTGTTTCCTCACTCCAATTAGAAGAATCATTATTGTTCCCAGTATTTGGAGGGGCTGAAGAATGATACTTCCCGAGAATAACTGATAAAATATTCAACAACCATTAGTAGAGTGAACATGGAAAATGTATAATCGTATAGATTTAAGTTAATTCATTTCAGCACTTAAGAAAGAGATGACATAACAAAGTATGTATAAATTACGAATACCTTGCATATCAAGAATGGAATCTTCTAATTTGATTTTCTGGATTTTCAGAGCCTTTATATTCTCCTCATGCTGCTTGATCTTCATTCCCAACATTTGTAGATCATCTTGAAGTTTCTGCACAGTTGGGCTTTTTTAAGACTTCATATATAGCTATCTGCTATCAAGTTCTGAGAAAAAATTTTAAAACACACTTAAAATGTGCATCTCTTTATTTCAGTTACAATGAGCCTTGAAGAGAAGCACTCCATATATCGGGAATGGATGGTCACTTCAAGACTAAGAACTGATGGACAATATAGGCATCTTTTTCATAGCATTAACATCTTGACAGGTAAATCGATACTAATAATGGATGGGACAACTGCATAAAAAAGCACTGGATTCCATTGCAGGACCTGAGAACTGTAAATAATGGACTGCGCTTGAGAAAATCCCGCATTTTGACCTTCATCACGAGGAACTATACTGGTTTCCATTTTATCAACTTGCAGCAATGCTGATGAATCCAAGATGGATGGCTGCAATTCAACAAAACCCATTTATTTCTCACAAACACTGCAGCAAAGCGTAGAACATGGGGAAGGAACCAGTTGGAAGCTTAAGTTCATCACTTTCTCCATAACGCTAAACTAGTAGGTAAGTTACTATAGAGTCATATACAAATGAATCACAATGCTAAACATGGCTGCAAGCATAACCGTCAAATAGTTTCTACACAAAATTCTACCATAACATTAGTTAAGAGAAGGAAAAGACAGAAAATCCTGTAAATTCAAAGCTTCCAGTCCTAAATATATAATG
The DNA here is from genome assembly GCA_027568895.1 of Erythroxylum shatona. Taxonomy (NCBI): domain Eukaryota; kingdom Viridiplantae; phylum Streptophyta; class Magnoliopsida; order Malpighiales; family Erythroxylaceae; genus Erythroxylum; species Erythroxylum shatona. Next base: position 15,109,215 of record JAOSBK010000002.1, read on the forward strand.
ACCCTCAAATTTTTCTCATCCATTAATAATTACTCAGCATCTTTTTGTGAATTGCATCCACTGTCTTTCAAATTATGGAAAAACTTTCCAGCTAGAAGTCACCTGACATTATCAATCTTTTAGACTAGATAACGATATTCATAGTTCCATAGGAACGAAGATTTTACAAGCTTATATTTTGTAGCATTCCTCTAATAGTTGGTAGTAAGGTGATGGTTAAATTGGCAGTTTGCGAGGTTTTCTAGCACTCACATCCAATTCATAGAATAACAAGAAGTTATCTAAAAGACAGAGAATTAGAACACCGTCCATGGATAATTCTGTCATTCTTAGAGACATGAAGAAAATGAACATAAATGGTACTCTCACATCATGTCGGTAATTTTTTTGGGAATAAATTGTAGTCCTGATTACTGGTATGCATTCCCAGCATGGATAATTCCGTCATTCTTAGAGACGTGAAGAAAATGAACATAAATGGTACTTTCACATCCTTAACCCATGTTGGGACTGCATACCAGAAATCAGGGGTACAAATGTATTCCAAAACAAATTACCGACATACAACACGGAAAGGCTTCCAGAACACTGATTTGGAACCCGACCCATAAGAGCAAAGAAGAGGAAAAAAATCACAACTACCTGGAAACAGATCCCCACATACAAAAGTCAAAAGTAAAAATAGCAAGAAAGATTGCCACTTTTATGCACTACCAACAGACTTCTAAAACCATATTGACTAGAAAAAAAAAAAAAGAAATCATGGATAGATTACAGGGAAAACCCTAGTTCAGATACAAACTTCACCAATCAACCTCAAAAAGAGGGGTGGGGGGAAACTGAGATAGAGAGGTTAACGCAAAGTAAAGTAACATGCATACATCATAAAGGTGTCAATCAAAAAGTCGTAGCATAGATTTCAGAGTTTCCAATAGCCTACAAAAAATAGGAGGGCATGCGAAACGGTATGATAGGTCACACCAATTGGGATGTAGACGAAAGGGAAAGAAGGTTTTAGGAAATCTAAAAATGTTCTTAGTTTAGAAGTTGAACTTCACAGCATTGTATCGGAAACCAAACACGAGGTTAGGAAAAACCAAAAAAAAAAACAAAAAGATGAACCTTATGACTGGAATGAAGCATAGCAGGAGCAGCGCGTTGATTCCCGCTCTCACTTTACTCAGTACTCCGGTTGAAGGATTATAATTATAATTATAATTATTATTAAACTAATATTAATTAAAAAAGCTTGGTCAGTTCCTCCCAATCTTTGAACTTATAATTGAAATCACTTCAAACACAATATGTGAGGCACAATGCCCTAATTACTAGACCCTAGAAAGAAACTTCAATGAATTTAGAACCTTGGGCTACATACTTGAGTTTTATTTTAAGTTTGCATTCACGAGGATGTAAAATTTCTTTAGAAAACAAGCAAATCTCAAACTGAAAAAAAATAAACTTTCATTTGAATCTAAATATTTTTAAACATTAAGAATAGCTTTAAACCCAAAATTTACAGCTCCATCAAAAGAATTCTACTATTACTTTTTTTTTGCTACAGTGGGAAACTAAAAAGATCTACACAAACAATAAAGCATCAATGTTTATGGACAATAAGTATTATCTATCTAATTTTATAATTAATAATTAATAGAATTGGTGAAACAAATTATTTATATTTTAGTTATAATTTGTAACCAATAATTGAAATTCTAAAAGAAATGACAAATTTCCAAGAAGACATGAAAAAAGGAAAAGGGTTATATTAGAGTATAACATTTAAAACCAATGAAGAGCAAAATGTCTAAATTTGTTAATTACTATTTTTTAAAAAAATAGTACCTTCATCCTTAAAGCATTGTTGGATTCTAGTAGCAATTCCACCTTCCTTTCATGTTCCTTTTATGTGAAGATGTTTTGATGCATTAATGTCTCAATAAAAGGATAAGACAATACATACCAACATGCTATTACTAGGCAAGCTTTCCACAATTGCTTTGCTTGCAAAAAATTTCGTTAATCAATTTAATTTATAGTTCATTAGATCGTAGAAATTCCTCATTTACGTGAATGCCTTTTTCAAGAGGATGATTAATTCAAATCTCCTTCTCATTAAATCCCTTATAATTGTATCAATCAATTTATGAATTTGACTAATAGGTTTGACCATAATTTAGAAGACTTATATGTACCTATCTCTAATGAACCGATCCGAGGAAATCGATAAACCTATCCAATCTATACCACATGAAAAGAAGGCTTCCCATAGGAAAATTTTTTCTATCGACCTCTTGCTCTCTAGGCATTGTTTCATCATTTGGATTGGTTTATATTTGGTATTTTTATTTTATTTTCATTGGAAACTAAAAACTATCTTATTAAAATTTAAAAATAAAAATTTTCTTAATTGAGATTTGAATAAAAACTAAAAACAAAAACTTTTTCGATTTCTTTACCTTGATACTTTATTCTTATTATAATAATAGTTACTAATATTAAATTTTAGTTAACTTCATTTCTTAATATATCAAAATATCATATCTCATCGCCTTATATGCTAAATTACATATTATTATCTTTCTAGACATAGATAAACCTATTTATTTTATAAATGAAATTATATTTTTGCTTAGTTTCTCCTTATCACCTCATATGACATCATATCCTCCTTTTTAGAGTATTAATAATTTGAAAATTGAATGTTTGGAAAAATTCAATGAAGACCAGGAAATAACATAAACTCATCATCATCATACTCTGAAATCTCGCAATGAAACGAAGTCTGGGGAAATTTGTTAGTTCGCAGCCTTACTCCTACAGAGTAGAGAGACTGTTTTCAATAGACCAACATATCGACGTGACATGATTAAAAAAAAGTGTGAGGACTCTAAGAAAGGTTATTTACCCTTATTCTATCCCGCCAAACTTTCGTAATTCTAGCCATTGCCTCAGTGAGGGCCAACTTTCACTTAAAAGTGTAATACACGTATTGAAAATAATTAATTTAATGCTAAATTAAAAAAATCAAAGAAAGAAGAATAGAAGTATGTCTCATATATAATAATGTTATGCTTTTTGATGATTTGTTTTAGTTCTAAATGCAAGTGTATGGTATGTTTATAGCTAACACTGGCAAGCACGAGTGAATTTCTTAAGATTAGAATTACTAATATTTACTATCTTTCTATTATCTAGTTTAACAAATGATGATATTTGTGATAATCATTATCACATCTTGTCCGAAGTCCCGCAATACAGCAAGATTTGGGGAGGTCTGATAGTACGCAGCCTTACCCCTACATAGTAGAGATGTTGTTTCCGGTAGACCCACATGCAAATGTGACAATAAAAGAATGATGCAAGTAAAAAATGAAAAATAAATAAAAATTTAAAAATAATTTTTGAATAAAATAAAAGAGAATTAAAACTTTTAAAAAATAATAGCTTAAAAAAATATTACATATCTTCATTAGGAGATGCAAATCTAGAAAACAAAGTTTTAAAAAATTTATAGAAGACAAATATACCTTATATGCTGCAAAGTTCTGCTTATACCTGATGCAGTGCAAAGTTCTGCTCACCATTTATCTAAGTTGTGTGTGTCAATCTTGCGAAGGGCCATCCTTGGACTCGATAATTTGGATAGCTGGTGGCTGAAGAAGCACCGCCTAACTTGGCTAACCTTCCTCTCTTCCTCCAAGCAATACCAAAATCTTTTCAAGTACTCTAACATTAAGGGACCAAGTGATAGCATGAAAGGAATGCTTCCATCATCATATTTCCCAACCAAATATTTTATTATGTCATCTGATTTATACATTGTAGCTCCAGTATTTGAATCCACCAGTATTTGGATCCACTATGTAAAGATAAGCACTTTATACTCTTAAGTTAAAAGAACAATCAGCAACATGCAACACAAGGAAACATTTTTAGAACCAAACCAGTAAGACATAGTAGATCTCAACCTTAATGGTAACACTTTAAAACCGGATCTGCCACTGAAAACAAAAATAGCAATATAAACAAAAGCATAAGCAAATCAGATCTAAGAGATAATAGCGACAAACTAAAACCCTTTAGTTAAATAGCGACAAAATCTAGTATCCCTTACCTCAAGCTCCAACACATCAATCTCCAAACAACTAAAACAAATCTAAATCAAAACCAACAGCAGAAAAAGTAACAAAAGCTTTTTAGAATGTGTACGCAACAAAGAAAAAGGTGGGTTATCAAAAATGAACCTCCTTTATGCGAAAATACAATCAAAGGTTATTCGAAACGAACCTCCCTACTTCCTTCACACAGAAAACAGAATATCTATGATCCAAAAACAGAAACAGAGGTAATGGCACTTACCACGACAGAAAAAGTCTTGAGCTACTCCTAACAGATCTAGTGGTTTAGGAAAGCTCTCAAGAACTTCAACACTGCTTACTTATTCAAAGCCATGAAAAGAGAAACATAGCAGAGAGCAACAGAAAGACATAAAAATGAACTGGGATATTACAAACTCTACTCCTAAACATCTAGCTGAAAAGAAACTCTACTAATTTACAATGGTTATACTCTCAATATATGATCAAAGGCTGTGATGGAAGCATAATTTAAATTTAATGTTTTAAAAACTGGACAAAAATTTAAACCGATAAGATAATCGAACCATAGTTTCCTAGTAATTACCAAACAGTATGAAACTCCTACTAACACGAAAAGAAATAGATATAGATTAGATCTACATGCTAGGATCGACAAGTAAAATGATACTAAGATCGCCTCCAAATCATCATATAAAGATAATGAGTATGAGAGTGTAGAGATCTAAAAGACAAGGTTCAGAAATGAAGAGGAAAGAATGGGGCTCGAGACTAATAACATTCAAACAAATTCTGACAGTAGCCATCATCATTAATTGTTTTAATTATCCCAAAGTTTATGGATAATAAGTATTATCTATCTAATTTTATAATTAATAATTAATAGAGTTGGTGAAACAAATTATTTATATTTTAGTGATAATTTGTAACCAATAATTGAAATTCTAAAAGAAATGACAAATTTCCAAGAAGACATGAAAAAAGGAAAAGGGTTATATTAGAGTATAACATTTAAAACCAATGAAGAGCAAAATGTCTAAATTTGTTAATTACTATTTTTTAAAAAAATAGTACCTTCATCCTTAAAGCATTGTTGGATTCTAGTAGCAATTCCACCTTCCTTTCATGTTCCTTTTATGTGAAGATGTTTTGATGCATTAATGTCTCAATAAAAGGATAAGACAATACATACCAACATGCTATTACTAGGCAAGCTTTCCACAATTGCTTTGCTTGCAAAAAATTTCGTTAATCAATTTAATTTATAGTTCATTAGATCGTAGAAATTCCTCATTTACGTGAATGCCTTTTTCAAGAGGATGATTAATTCAAATCTCCTTCTCATTAAATCCCTTATAATTGTATCAATCAATTTATGAATTTGACTAATAGGTTTGACCATAATTTAGAAGACTTATATATACCTATCTCTAAGTTTGCATGCAACTTCTTTTAATTATGTTATATCTATTCATTTGAAGGATTTCTACATCTTAATTGCATGAAATCACACATGAATCAACATGCTAGTAATATTAATTCAAGAATAATTAAGAACAAATAATTGAATCTCTATAAAACTAATGAATGAATTAAAATAAAATAAAAATACTACATGGCCTATCAAGAGATTCATCTAATCCAAGTACTAATAAAGGTGTAATTCCTAATCATATAAGACATGACATCAAAACTAAAGGAAAAATAGAAAGCTAAAAGAAACATGATGAAATTCATTTTAATCTTTAAGAGTCCACTTTAGATTGATGGAAATATACTGTAAATGTGCTTCCTTACTTGTTCTTCATGCTTTTTTATTTTTCCTAAGTTGTCAATTTTTATTTCTTGAGCCTCTTCTTTACTTTTCCCTCTTAATTTTCCCTTGTATATTCAAAATTAGAGTTCTAGGTGGTATTCAGTCACCAACATGGGCATGTTTGTTGTCCATGTTGATTAAAAATCATAAAAATCTCGAATTCAAAATGAATAGGTTCAAAAGATAAACACAACTATGGGCACAAGTGTGTCCACATGACGAGCATATATAGAGTTCGTGTAACTCTCTAGAATTGTGTTACCAACTATTTTTCATAAAACATGTCAACATGGGCGTGTTACCATCAATACAAATGTGTACATCAACATAGGCGTTTCCATCAACCATGTTGATTTTCATCATTTTTTTAACTCATTCAAAACATCTCCAAATCGTCCTAAACTTGTCCCATTTTGTTCCTTTTGCTCCAAATCATTAAATTACAACTTAAAAGTGCAATATAAAGAAAGTGGGTGATTTAAAGAGTTATAAAGGAGCTTCTCACATCACAACTTGCTAAAGGAGTTCCTTTAATAAACATTCTACAATAGAGTGAATCTAGCCATGTAAGGCACCATAGATTCAGTAGTTGATGGCTCTTTACTAAGGAAAATAGTTGAAAAAACACATGATTTGTTAGAAGAGATGGAAAAAACAACAACTGTCTATGGACTTCGGAAAGAAGTAAACAATGACCATCATTTAGGGATTAAAGGGAGTGCTTGTTGTGGATTTAGTGATAACATTAAAGGTTAAAGTGGAGAACTAAGCCAAACAATTAAATAGCCTGCAAGCCACTTTTTCCAGCCTACTCAAGGTAATTTAGCATGGATGCGAACTATATGGACAAGAAAGTAATGTCTTAATTGACTACTTCTTAGTGGAAAATAATAACATGGAGCAACTCAAATTTATGGGAGCACAATATAGTTGATGAGGTAAAAATATCTACTTTAATACTTATAATCTTAGGTGGAAGGAACACCCAAATTTTTTTTGGTCCACTAATGCAGGAAATCCTATGAGAGCTCAAAGCCCATAAGGATTTCAATAAGACAGGCTCAATTCATTGGAATTGGAAATGGACAAGCTAATGCTTGTGCTAAATCCATGTTCATGATCTAAGATGAGAACTAAGAGAGGATGGCAACCAAGTTTGATCAAATTATAAAGAACCATACATATTCCATTGATAATCTAGAGGTTCAAATGGGCCAATTAGCTAATGTATTATCGACACAAAAGGTAACTTGTAAGAACTAAATAGCTAACATAAAGTGCAAGTTATAACAAATAGGAAAACTAAGTAGGTATTTGGTCCAATCTATAGTCTTTCAATTTTTAATGATACTTAAGGAACCTTTAAGCAATTCTAAACAAGTACACTTTCTATTCTTGAGTATAAGCCTCTATTTAAGCGCTAAAGCCTAACTACTTCTTTAGTTTAGCTTGCGAGCAAGTAATTAAACATTGATAGTTATTATAGTATTTGAACAACTTTTGTTAATGTGCAAATTCCTTCAAAAATTATTCTTTTGTTTCTTACCACCCAAATTCCATATATTATGTTACTTTAAACCAACTTAGACATAATGCAATCTTTAGCTTTTATCCTCTAGTTTTTATTACACCATAATGGCATATTTTGCTATTTCATTAAAGGAAAAAATATATAGGCATAATCTTGTTATAGAACTCCAAATTCTCCTTATATACTGAAAATCAAAATATAGGTGTTCAATAGATTTAGTAGTATGATTGCATAACTCACAAAAATCAAATAATTGGAGAAAACTTTCATCTTACCTCAGATATTTAACTTCCCTTTAATAAGAAGCTAGAGAATGTTAAAGGCCATATGGTGATCATACCAACTAATTCATATTAGGGGATTGGGGAATTATTCCATTAATAGCTTCCTACAAGTGTTATTTGTAAAATTCCCAAAAGGATGTCTCCTCTATCTGATATGATCCTCCTAGTTTAGACTGAGTTGTATAATCAGGTTACTTTTTGTAGATTAGTTGGAGTTAAGACTGTTATGTTTAGTTAAAGGTTCAAACAAAGTGACGATATCTACAATAGAAACCTTTAAAGATCTGAGTTCCTCTACTTCAAATAAAGGTCCTAAATTGGACCAATTGTCATTCCAAATGGAGGTTAAAGTTCTAATACCAATCTTGTAAATAAACTTCAGGCTATATCTTTGCTTCAACTTTAGTATTCGAGACAGTGTCCATAAAGTACAATATTTAGGTTACAAATTCCTAAAGGCTTAAACCCTTTATATAATATGAATGAACCCATTTCACCAATAATGGGTTTTTTTTTCATTTAAGAGCCTCTAAGATCTTTTAATTATGTGTACTTATTTGGTAATTCTAATATATAGAATTCCATGTGCACCCCCTACCCCCCGCTTTAACTTCCCTTTAATAAGAAACTAGAGAATGTTAAAGGCCATATGGTGATCATACCAACTAATTCATATTAGGGGATTAGGGATTTATTCCATTAATAGCTTCCTACAAGTGTTATTTGTAAAATTCCTTAAAGGATGTCTCCTCTGTCTGATATGATCCTCCTAGTTTGGACTGAGTTGTACAATCAAGTTACTTTTTGTAGATTAGTTGGAGTTTAGACTGTTATGTTTAGTTAAAGGTTCAAATAAAGTGACGATATCTACAATAGAAACCTTTAAAGATCTGAGTTCCTCTACTTCAAATAAAGGTCCTAAATTGGACTAGTTGTCATTCAAAATGGAGGTTAAAGTTTTGATACCAATCTTGTAAATAAACTTCAGGTTATATCTTTGCTTCAACTTTAGTATGCAAGACAGTGTCCATAAAGTATCATATTTAAGTTACAAAAGTTTCAATAAGTTTGCAAGACAGTGTCCATAAGTATCATATCCTCAGGTTCAATAAGTTTCCTTAACTTAGGGTACTTCTCTCCATCCATAATCACCTACACTGTCTTTATTTTTCTCACCTCAATTGCACATATCAAAGTCCTCACATCATTGTCATTCTATAGTTGCCTCAAACCATCTTCAACTACATCATTGTCTAATTAAATATGGAAAAGTAGACTAATAATGAGGCGGTACATCTCAAATGTGTGCAAGAAAACTACTGAATAATTATATCACATTAAGAAAACTACTGAACTTTCGTTGAACACTTCAAAGGCAGAATGTTGAATGACTTACCTCCACCATGCAAATACAAATTAACTACTATAACACAATGCAAATCCAAATGTACCACATATAATAAAAACAAATGCAAAAATACTCTCAACACCAGATTAAATCGTCGAGCACAAATATTGAATGACTTACCTCCACCAAAAGACAGAAGCACTTCGAGAAGACAAAACAACGGAAGACACAAGCCACGCAAACGTCAAAAACGAGAAGACAAATCAACGGTCGAAAGTGGCTCCAGAGAGATGGAATCCAGCCCTGAGCACAGATGTCGCGTGATTTTGAGAGGGACAATAATCCGGCCGTGAAACGAAAAACGAAAGAGACAAATAGAAATATACCCAAACGCGCGTTGAACGAAATGGGAAAGACAAATGAAGCTCTAGACGACGGGTGGGGCGGCGACGTTGAGCAAAAAAATTTTAGGTTGGTCTGTAGATGTACGTATGGGAGGCGGGAGGCGGGAGGCGGAGGCGGAGGCGGAGGCGGCAATATTTTCCAAGGAGACGATACATTGAAATCCAAATAACGGCTGAGTTCTTTTAATTTTTCACCAACAATTCTACGACGTTTACTTCATACAGACGTCGTTACATGTATTTGGCCACGTTTCACTACTGAAACGTCTCAATTACTTCCTACATTCTGCGACGTCTGATCACAACGTCGCAAATAACTCTCACATTTCCTGACGTTTTTAAAACGTCAGGAAATGTTAGAGTTTTCTGCGACGTTTCACTACTGAAACGTCGCAGATTCTATTATTTTTTTGTAGTGAGTTATATATATATGACTTAAGTGGGAGATTGTTAGATTTAATCCAACGTGTGGGCACATATATATATAGTATAAGCTTTAATGTATAAAGACCAAATAGTCTGATTTCTATTTTATGATGAGTTAAAATAGAAATGAAAAATTTTATATAAAGAATTAGGGCTATGGTCTCCAAGTGATATGAACGATTATCTTTTATAATATCCCAGTCAGAAAAGTTACTACTCTTGTGAGAAAACAAACGTACATATTGACTTGGAAGACGAATAATCACAAAATTCAAAAATCATGTTATTCTCATATATCCAAATATGCTTCCGCAACAAATCTGAATATTCTTGATGATTTAAAGTGATTGTTTATATGATTGGTGATGGTTTTCACCCTTAGAAATTTTGGGAGACACGTCAAGTGGAGTGAAGAGGTGGTCTGGGCAACACGTCTACGCCCAAGTCGTGCCTGCAAGGGAGACATGTCCGATAGTGAGAGGGATTGGTGGCTGATGACTTAGCAAGGTTTCGTTTAGGGCTACAAGCACTACTTAACCACTGGAAAATAGGAGTTGACAATGCCCGATTATGAACCCAGAGAATGACAGCATAAGAGCTTTGATACCACACAAGAATAATCTAGAGAGAATTACATACAATATTAATTAATCTGCATGTGAATAAATATAAGAGGGTTCTATACATAGAGTTACAAATTCAAAAATAAATCTATAATGTTTTGATATTATAGTTGATTAACGTAAGAAGTGTTCCTGTTGGAAAACACTTTTAAAATTATATGTACAATGCATTTTCATTCATAAATGTGTTTCTGAAGAGAAAAAGTAAGATCTGTAGGTTATATGTCTCAGGAATTTTCGAACAGTATGAGGACGTTCAGACTAGCCATGCGGCTACGTAAATAACTCAAAAATGCAAGAATTCAAGACTCAAGAATAGTCGGTTAAAATCAGTTAGATGACAGTTGGCAATTTAGCTATAAATGTACATGCGATTACTGAAGTTGTATATACGAAAATTATTGAATGAAATCTCAGTATTTCACTGAGTTCTTAACCTCCTCTGTTTGCCCCTGTTTTGTATTCTCTCTCACACTAGCTTCCTCTCTCTACATTTTCTGCTTCTTAGTCGATTGTCTGTGCATGGTTGATCAATAACAACAACAAGATCTCAGCAAACAACATTTAGCCAATTTGGGTGCTTTCAGTTTTATTTAATCTGCAAGGACGGTTTGGTACTAATAACTTTGTGGACCAGGTTTTATTAGAGCAAGCGATTGTAGTGATTATTAAGCTTTAATCCTAGAGGGAGTCGATGGTTAATGTTTGAAAGAATGGAAGCCAGTTGAACTTCAGATTGACGTTGTTTACCGGAATGAACTTATTGCGTCATTTTATTTCTTTACTTAAACTTCAGCTGTAGCTAGTTATTACATGTAGCATTAACGGATTGATCATTGTAACCCATGATTAGCATTCCAATATTATTCATTGTGAAAAGCTAATACTTTATGGAATGAAATATGATATTAACTCCCTTCTTTCTTCTCTGATTCTTATTCTTATGTTACGCAAGTGGTAACACCTTGTTGAATTAAAACTAAAATTAACAATATTTGAGAAATTATCCTGCCAAACAACTTTATGATAAGAAAAGAAGAAGCAAGTGTATGAATATCATTTTATCAACTATATATGTTTACATTTGACAGAATACTGGATCGATTCCATATTCCGATGGAATCCAGTATTCTGTCAAATGTAAACATAGTTCATAAAATGCTTTATGAGAATTAATGGGATGAATAAACTCATGTGGATGCAGCGACAAGACCAGAAAGGCGTTGGTCTACTAAGATACGGAGATCCTTAGCCTTTTCTTTTCCTTTTTTAACAAATTGCATCCACTTGTCCAGGGTGAAAAAGCAAAGTGTTAGTGGATAAAGAAAGAATAAAGCAACTGTCTTATCGTGCTTCACTGTCGTTTGGCACTGACACTTTGACCCACCTTAAATTAACACGGGCCAATGTTCGTTTCTTGGACAAAAGCATCCTGCTAAACGATGAATGCTACAATTATTACCATCACAAACTGTCGACGCAAGTTTACAGTCTTGTTACTATCCATAATGTTTCTTACAATTCTTTCAGGGTTATGATATAATCATTATAATGAGGTTGATAGTCCATTTTTTAGTAAAAATACAGACCTTTTAATATTTATAGTACGAACAACGTGAAGCACGTAGAGATAAACCTAAAAGATGAAAATGTAAGAGAAAAGGAAAATGAATGGAAGAAATGGTCCGTCCATTCTTAATGCTTAGCAAAGAAGCTAATAATTATAAAAGCAGCAGCACCATCTCTTCATCATACACCATTGAGCATACTGTACTTCATCAACGACTCTGCTTAGCAACTTAACCACTGGTTAGGTTAGTACTCTTGGCTCAAATTGTAGTTCTTCGATTCGAGCGAGATCAGGTATATATCTCATTATCTTTTTCGCTGTACCTGCTATGCAGGTCTTGATATATATCATCAGTTTTTGGAATGGCTACTGCTCCGAGTAACAATCAACTACCCTCCACCGAAATCCCACTGCTCAAGTAAGCTCATCATTAAATATGCTCCATCCTTTTTCTGCTAAAAGAATATTAATGACCACTAATTTTAATGGGATCCTAAAAACTTGCGTCTCTCTACACAAGTGTTCCAATAACCTTTCTTAATTATAAGTTGAAGTATCTCTAATCTATTCCCTATGATGAAAATACTATAATCGCAAGTAACATTAATGTGGGAGAGACGTATCTATATAATATTTACTACTCTTTTGGGTATATGTATAACAGATCGACACTCGAAAATTATCCAGAGTGGAGTTGGAGCATGAGAAAAAATCTTGAAGCGCAGGGGGTTTGGGAGGCCGTAGAGCCAAGAAGCATACCAAGAAATAGTGATAATTGGAGCGCTAAGAACAAAATTGCTCTGGCCACAATTCGAAGCTTTTGCGAACCCCTGATACTCTCAAAGTTTCACGGTATCAGCTCCGCGAAGATTGTGTGGGACTCTTTGGAGAAAATGTATGAACTGCAGTTGCCTGGACTTGATCGAGTGGATGCCCCACGGAACGTTATAACGGAACTCAATTTCGGTGATCTTTCCGCACTCTCACAACCCCCTTCCATAATAGCGGTCCACCGGTTAACCATCTGTAAGTAGGGTATGATTATATTCCGTGAATTGTCAACTCAAAAATATTTTTAAGTGAAAAACAATGTGGTGTGGATCGGGATGCAGGGACTTTTGAGATCGATCATCTCAAATATGGGTGCATGTACGCGGCTATCTACAGAGGTGATTGGATAGGCTTGAAATCTGAGATTGATTCACACCCCGAGGCCTTAAATGCCAAGGTGGCAGTATCTGGGCAATTGCTTATTCATATTGCTGCTGGAGCCGGAAAAGGCAAGATAACCCAAGAATTAGCCAACTTAATGAAAAAAAGTGACTTGGAAATACAAGATTCATGGGGTTATACAGCTCTTACTTGCGCTGCATATAATGGAATGACTAAAACTTGCGAATTCCTAATCTCGTTAAACAACAATTTGGTTTGCATTCCCGACTTGCAAGGTACACTTCCAGTTATTGCCGCATGCTCAGGAGTCCATACAGAAACCACTTCCTATCTTTATCGCCTCACCCCACCTGATCGTTTTTATCCAGAAAATGGGTGTAACGGAACTACGTTACTCTGTAACTGCATTTTTAGTGGAATACTTGGTATGAGCTGTATGTATTATGGTCTTAGTCTTACCCATAGTTTCAACAATAATTTCATTATCTTATTCTTCTTTCCTTTCATCCAAAAAGATGTTGGCTTGGATCTTCTTCGGCGCTGCCCATCTCTCACTCTGGCTTCAGATTCTAGAAATTGCATCCCGTTCTCCACTCTGGCGACGGCAGCATCAAGATTTCATAGTTGTTCTCGACTTGTATTTTGGAAACGCTGGATTTACTCCTGTAAGCACTATTTGTATACTCTTTACCACTATCTTTTTTAATGTTTTTCATTTCTCACAAGTCTACTCTTTGTAAATAACAGTGTTACATGTAGAGGTCCCTGTTGCCCACAGTGAAACTCGTATCCAGATCTCGGAACACGCCCAAGCCAAGCCACACAACATGATAAATCCTGGTATATTTATGTTTTCTATCAATACTCCCATCAGTTTACGCAATTATTATTAGATTATTAGGAGATTATATTGTTATACCAATGTGACACTCTTGTCTTAGTAATTCATTCCATCCAAAGTTACATTTAAGATAAGGCTAGTTAAATAATGTTATGGAAAACTTTTGTTAAACTAAATAATTCAAGTCGAGACTGCATGACATCTATATAAATATAACAAGAGATTGTAAATTAAGAAAACATATCTTCAATTATACAATTTTCTGTTTCACTACCTAAATATTCTGTATCAATATTATCATCTTTGTTTTTTATATATTTTTAGGAAATACATTGAGAGAGATAGTTCTCTTGTATATTTTTAGGAAAGTAATAAAGGTTAATTTTTGCCGTAGCTTTTATGTGTTTATTATTTCCTTTGATAGTTTAGTGCTTTCATAGTATTCATGTAAAAGTATGAGTTGAACATTGTGAGAGTCATGAGGCATATAAGAACAAAGTTTTGTTAGTTAACAATCACGTGAAAAGATTAAGTCTTACTTAAACAGGCCTAAGTGAAATTTCCATGCAAAGGAGTAGACGAAACTTGTCATATAAGTTTAATGTCTAGAAAATGTTTTGTAATACTTCTCTCCATGAACTCTAGAATTAGCAATCACAACTATATATAGCAAATAATAAATTTAATGTAAATTCCTCAACTTATTACTATGCATGGCTATCTTAATTATATGTGTTTTCAACTTTTGTTTCCCTTGTTTTAGATCAACTAAATTGATTAATGTAGTTGTAACTCAATTATAACAAATAGAATACGTCAATTAGAATTTATGTTAACCAGCGTTAAACATGCATGTATAATGTTGTTGCGTTTTTCTAAGAATTCTCCTTTAATAGAAAGTTAAGTTCATAATACTTTAATGCAGGATTTCATAATATTGAAATGAAAAAGTACGCTCTATTGTTTATTTTTTAATAATTAATATTTATGTTAACCAGCCTCAAACGAGTATAATATTGTTGCCTTTTTCTAAGAATTCTCCTCTAATAGGAATTTAAGTTCATAATATCATTATAGTGAAACAACAAAGGTAAGCTCTATTGTTTATCTTTTAATAATTAATAAAATATTAATTTTAATATATTGGATTCAATGACCCATTTTTTATTTATCAAATTTTTGAAAGAACAACTACTAAAATATATACTTACTTTAAGGAAAACAAAGGCATATTGATAATTTTGCCAAATAAAAACAAAGGCATATTGATAATTTTGCCAAATAAAAAATTGTAGACAAATTTAAAATAACAAAAAAGATAAAGAGGTAAAAAAAGATATCAAGTATGACGCTAATTAGTGATCTAAGAAGAATTCTAAAATTAAATTAACATAGAGAGCTGCTTTAATAATATATAAATTTTGTTCACAGTTATATAATGTTTTTAATTAAATTTTCAGGGAATGGTATAAGATGGCGTATTTTGAAATTGCTAGGTAAGTTACTCTGGCTTCACAATTTTCTTCTTTTCATCTTGTTCTTGTAACATCTATCCTCAACATAATTCACAACTCATTTAGCTTACAAAGACTTTTAAGTTATTTTTTGTTCTTAATGTGTTATATCCCTCCAGGATCTTTTGTAGGACTGGAGCAAATATATGAAATGAAGTTGACACACGCCTATGCTCTTGAGATTCTACGCTGCATGTGTCGCTATATATCAACCAAAGAACTCCGAGATCTCCCAACAGGAGTAGTAGAGGATGCCCTTGCCGAAGCTGTAAAGAATGGGATTGTTGAGTTTGTGGTTGAGTTGATTAAAGCATATCCACAGCGCATGTACTATACTGATATCTTTGGAAGACACGTGATAATGGCTGCCATTTCATATCGTCAGGAAAAGATTTATAGTCTTATTTACGGGCTTGATTCAGAAAATACTGGATGGACCGCCCAATTCGATTACTTTAGGAACAATATGCTGCACTTGGCAGGAACTTTGGCACCTGAATCTCGACTTGCCAGCATCTCAGGCGCGGCTCTTCAGATGCAAAGAGAACTGCAATGGTTTAAGGTAAATAATAGTATAGATTTAACATTTTTACTAGCATTTATTTATTATCCGAGTTGCTTGTATCTTGATTGTTGTAGAAGAGAAAATTCATTTGTCTTATATATCTCATTTTATTATTGTAGATGTTAGTGAAAATATATTAGTATATTATAAATGTTTTTTATAATTTTAATCAAAATTATTGCTTGTTTCGATATAAATGCAGGAGGTGGAGAGTTTAGTGCCACCATATCACAAAGACTTGTTTAATATGGAAGGTGAAAAACCTCAGCAAATATTTGATAAGAGCCACAAACGATTAATGGCAGATGGAGAGAAATGGATGAAAGAGACTGCTACTTCCTCAACTGTGGTTGGTGCTCTCATCATTACCGTTATGTTCGCTGCTATTTTCACTGTACCTAGTGGAAGTCCCTTAGAAAGAAACAAACCAATCTCCTCATATCAAAAGCCTTATTTGGTCTTCATAATCTCAGATTCCATTTCTTTATTTGCTTCCTCTACTTCGGTGTTGATGTTTCTTGGAATCCTAACATCACGCTACTCACAGGAGGATTTCCTCGTATCTTTGCCTACAAAGTTGATTATTGGCCTTTCCACGCTCTTTTTCTCTATTGCGTCCATGATGGTCTCCTTTTGTGCTACCCTTGTAATAGTCCTAAATGCAGAATGGCATATTGTCATCCCAATCGTCCTGCTTGCTAGTGTTCCTGTTACACTTTTTATTTTGTTGCAGTTTCCCCTCCTTGTTGAAATTTTCAAGTATACCTATGGACCAGGCATTTTTGATAAGAAGGTGAAACAATGGTATTGAATACAACTTCTTCCCGTCTTAAACTGTAATAGTTGGTTCTATAAAGAAGAAAAAGAAAATATTATCATTAATGATGGTCCAACTTTTGTAACAAAATGGCTTCTTATGTACCAATTTTCATAACGTTTCTTTTGTAGTGAACTATCTCCTTCTCTGACATAGGATTGTACAGTTATATACGAAGGTAGATTGAATATAGTACTAGTAGATAAACTCGTAATTTGATTTGTTTCCTAATCAAGTATAAGGATTAAATTATGCTTATCTTCAAAACCTTGTGTCCAAGCAAGCTCCATGTGCAAATGGCATGCCAAGTTCGTAGCAAATCCAAATGCCCAGCCACCCGTTCAGTATCCTAAAATTCCATAAGCTGCCGCGCATATGGATTACACGCTTCCCTGTTGTTTTCAGTTTCAGTTAGGAGAATGTTAGCATTTAATATACATGAGCTTGATTTCTGAAATCTGAAAGAATAGAAATGGTCAATCTGGCAATAAAGCGTGAAATAAGGGGACTTTCCTACAGAATATGCAGGTTTCCAGATCTTTAATGTGCTAACTGTTTAACTCTGCGTCAATCTATCCATACAAAGCACAAATCGGTAGGAGGATGGAGGGCCTACCCAACCTATGTCCTCCAGAATGGTTAGTGAAATTTTTTATGATCGTAAGCCAAAGCCAACTTAACATTAACAAAGTTATCTAAAAACAGTCTTCTAAATTCTTTTAGTTGACAGGACCAACCAGTTGACAAAATAATGGTTTCACTCTGTTACTCAAGGCCTTGGTAATCACTCTTTTAAGTTCCTCTTGCTTCATCTGACAATTGGTTAAAAAGCTTCCCTGGTGAAAACATTGCCAAATACGTTAACATTCCAATCACCCAAAAAAAAGATCATCTCTATGCCAATTGTGCGAGGAAATTCAACTATTTCCATACAACTAGAATGCCAGCAAAACAACACAAAATTTGATACTGATGTGACTGTGGCACTCTAACTCTCTGGGAGGAATGACAAAAGTATAAAGGCCTGTATTTCATCATCAAGATCAATATTCACTGTACTCAACTGGTTCAACACTTTGTTGAGTTCATTGATATGATGATCTACAAAGGTAGCTTCGGCTATTTTTAAGTTGAACAAATGTCGCATCAAATATACTTTGTTTATTGACGATAGTTTTTCATTATACTCTGTCAGTTCCTCCATAAGGTCTTTTGTGGTTTTTGTTTTTACCACGTTAAAGGCTATATTCCGGGATAAGGTCATTCGAATTGCTCCAAGGGCCTGCCTGTCAAGAATAACTCACTCTTCATCTGACATGTTTTTTGGTTTCTTTTCAAAGAGCAGTAGAAACTGATTCTCTTATACAGATAATCCTCTATATGCATCTTCCAGTATTCGAAATCTGTGCCATCGAATTTATCGATTTTGTTGAGCATGTCATCTAGTGCCATCATTCCCACTAGCTTCTAGTTTCCTCTGACTATTGCACTGTGATTTGCAGTTATCAAGTCGATTCCCAGGAAAGGTTAAGTGAGAAGATACAGCAGGTCCCACGTAAGTTCCAATTTTCCTTAGACAGAACTTTAACTAAAGTTCCCAGGAAAATTGGAGGGGTCACAATTGCTCCCACTTACTACCTAATCTCCTTAGACAGAACCTTCTTAATAAAACCACTCAGTAGCCAAAAAAAAAACCCAAGAGAAGTTTTCTGATGCAAAGGATCCACTCCTGTGGCAACTGCAGAGCATACTAACTTCAAGCTTCAACACACCCAAGGAAAGTTTTCTGATGTAGAAGATCCACTACTGTGGCGACTACAAAACATACTCACTTTTCTAAGGCTCTGATACCAATTGTTAGGAAATTCAACTATTTCCACATAACTAGAATGCCAGTAGAACAACACAAAATTTGATAACAGAGTTCGGTCAAATTATGCCTACGTCTCTGGGGCTACTGCACACCCTTTTTATTAGGGAGAAAAAACAACACTTACAAGTGTTTACACTTAACACTCAACTCACTAGTGTTTACACACACTCTCAAACCCTTACGTAGTGCGAGCCAGAAATTTATGATAGGAGGGCCAAAATATTTAATTTTTTAAATTTTAAGGGGCCCAATACACTACTGGCCTTCAAATTACCCCATCCTTATATATATATACATATATTAAAAATTAAAAATATATAATTTTTTAAAATTTTGGGGGGCCCAGTGCCCCACTGGGCTCCATCTATCTTCGTCCCTGCTCAATACACCCCAAAATTACTCACAAAAACTTTCTACTCTTAATATTTCTCTTACTCACTAAAGGAGTAGAAAACTAAAAGTTAATATTTTGTTTTCTTTTTTGGATGATTTAAATGGAAGGAGGAGGGGGTTTATTTATACTTGTTAAGCCTCCCCCTTCCCTCACTCATTTTCAATATAGGACAAAGCCTCTTACAAAACTAACAAATTGTCCGTACAATGTCCTCAACTTTTGGGTGCAAAAACCAAATACATCGTTAACTAGTTAAGTTAATTAACTTAATCCATGCTTGTCACTATGTTTAGTTATGAATAATTCTAATATTATATTCTTCCCTCAAAATAATAAATCTCAAATTGAAAGGAGCTTACGAAATGCTCAAGGACACGAGAATATTTATTTCCAGACTTTTCCTAGTAATTGCATGCTTATGCCCTTAACAATCTTAAATTATAACTGTTTTACAACTTATTATTGATCGCTAGGCTCCATTATGTTCTAATCAACAATAATAAATCTCAACCCCATTGAGATAATAATTTGGCTTTCAACCCTACAAAGCTTTAGGTGATATTACTGATCAATAGAAGTGCAAGTGTATTCTATTAATTTTACTTTTAATCATTCCTAGTATCTATATTGGTATTCAAAAACCTTGCTATATATATATATATATATATATATATACATCCTCCATTGCATAATTTAGTACAAGGAGTTTATTTATATAAAATTTATATTCTGATAAATAACTATAACTGATTTCAAAATAAGAATAGAAATATATATTTTAAATATTATTTTATATTTTATTTTGTTGGTTCTTAATGATATTAAGAGGGGGTGAATTAGGTATTTGTGAATTTAAATTTTTTATTGATTTCAAATTAAATATAGTAATTTTAAAAAGTCAATAAATTAATCAAGAATAATATAAAGTGTGTAGGGAATAGAAGTCGTAAACTGGTCTTATAGTGTTTCAACAAATAAATATTGCATATGTACACTCCTTAGGTCTTTTTTGAAATTCCACTAAACTCTTCTTTCAATTAAGTGAAGAGAAACATTCATACAATAATCTTTATTAAGGTAAAGATAAACTCTTGTATATTTTTTTCTTAAAGAGACTAACTATTATAGTGACTAGTAATAATTACATTGGTTGATCAACATGGCATATTAGTCAACAATGTACCATATTGATCCACTAATTAATTAACCAACATCATATAGAAATTCATTATATATAATTTTTGGGAACTTCTAACATATTAGTTGATCACACATAGATATTAGTCAATCAATATCGCTGAAAACATCATCTTGATTGACCATACGTATTAGTTGACCGATGTGTCTAAAACAACCAAATAAACATCGGTTAACTATTGTGCCAGAAAATATGTTTTAAATTCTTTAAGCTTTTTCAAACAACAATTTATATTCCTTTGGCTAATTAAAGTTTAATAAAAAATCATTTCAAATATTCCTTATAGAGTATTTTAAAGATCAAGAATTATTTTAATTAAATCCTTAATTCCTCTTGATAATGAAAAGATTTATGTACTAAAAATAAAACATGATATGCTTATTCATGTATAGCTCCTAAAGCAATAAAATACTTAAGGGATATATGAAAGGTTACAAATAAATTTTATACTTGTTATGACTTGATCTTCCTTGGTTTTGGTCTTCTTATTGACTTGAATGAAATTGGTCTCCATAAAGTATTTCTTAATTTTATTTTGTAATGCTTTCCTTTAAAACAACAAAGAGTAAATCATTAGTAGTAAATATGGTTTATTATCATCAAAACATCGATTGTAACCTCTCTTGGTTTAACAATCTCCTTCTTTTTTAATAAAAAAACATATTGTGATATTAAAAATCCAATAATGAAATTAACTATTTAAGAATATAAAATTTCTCAATATAAAGGCAATATGAATATTTGACTCTCTTTTTAATTCATGCATAATAACAAAAAATTTCAAAGGCTAAGAGATAAACCATTTATCTTCTATTCATAAGTATAGTCAAATAAGGTAAGAACATAAGTATAATAAAATGAAATTAACCACTAATAACAAATAGAATGTCCATGTACATCTAAAGTCAACCACTACAGATAAATAAAAAGTCAAAGTACATCCAAAAGATCCAAATGAAATTAACTACTTCTTATGAATACAGTAATTGCTCCCCCTTGAAACCTCTAATATCACTAACTCTTTCCCCCTTTTTCTGAAGCATAAAAATAGGAAATCAACTAACTAGAAGAGAAAATCAATAATTAATTAGTATAAATATGTCCACAATGATATCTTTAACAAGCAAAAAGTCCTTAATATTGTCTTGAATATATTAAACTCCACCTTGAAATAATGTAACTTGAGCCTCAAGTGCATCAAAGCAAGAATTCAATTCATAATCATGACATGATTTGTAGGTAGGACTTCATCTACATACAATTCAATAGTATGGTTCAAAAGATGCTCATTAGTTTAGCACTATGTGAAGGTGATTTGTCATTTATTTATTACAGCTAAATCTACTATCGTTGATGAGATCTAGTCATCTTGCCAACAACTAACTGATTGCCAATATGATAAAGGGTGGCATAGTTGAAGAAGTTTAAATTAAATTCATGTTAGTGGATGACATATTAAAGTGTTGAAAAATGAAACCAAAGATGAGGACATATCAGAGGTGTTGATTCTTTTTTTTTAGTCCTATCGTATTGATCATATTAGTTAAAGTGAAGTGACCAAGATGAATATTCTCACCTATTATAAAGGTGAAAAGGAATCAAAGATCATTATAACCTAGAAATTTGAAGTGTCTATTAGAAGAGACAAAGTTCTATCAGATGAAAAGATGGTGGAAACAAGGAATGACTTTAAAACCATAAAAATCTTTGTGCTTCCTTGTAATTTCTTCCCTACTATCTAATTCAAAAAGTTTGACACAGTAATGTTTGATGTGGTTTTAAGTAAGAAAACAATAATAGGCATAATACTTGGATATGGGAATTCCTAAAAGCTTATTAATAAGGTCACCAGTTAAAAGCATTTTTATACCCAATGGTTAATTATAAGGTTACAACAAAATATTCATACATTCAAGAGCTTAATTGACAAGAATTTGTAAGTAAGGATTCTTACCATTGATCAATAAAATAATATAAAACTATACTTGTTAAATTAGTTGAACATGTAGGAAAAATCAAACATTTTCTGTGTGAGACGTGAGAACCATAATCAACAAACTTAGATGAGAGGATGTCAAAGTACTCATTCTTATGAATTAGAGTAAGAGAAGGAGGAGTAGGAGTGAGAAATCTTTCATATGACCTCCAAGTCCTAGTAAGGTTTTAGATGAAAAAAAAGGAGTTTCCTCAACTTCTAACCATAAGAATAACGAGCGAGACACACTAAAAGATTTAAGACTCCTATGAAAGCTCTAGGATCAATAAAAGGGAAAGGGTATTACTCATTCATAGAATCAAAGAGTAACTAATAGGAAGATCATTTCAATAAACTTCTAAAATTCTAAGTCCATTAAGTTCAATCCAAAATTGATCTCAATACACAAAGGTCACTTAATGTATTAAAGTTCAAACATTATAAAATCATGAACTATGCATGTTTGACTAAAAAAGTGAAAATTAAAGTAATATAAATTAGTTTTAATAAATATCAATGTACTTAATTTTAAAAAGTTCAGTTAAACCTTTAATGTTTCCAAAAATGGTAAATAATTGTATGGAAATACTTATAAATTGTGTCTAATTTAAAAGTTCCATAATTTGTCTTGTACTTGAGTTAAAGTTTCCAAATAGGGCATGGATAAATAAATTTTGACAAACTTGAATATTAGTATAGCTTATATATATTCTAATTGTAGTAATCAAGCATCCATTTCATAAAAGATTGCACAATTTTGAGTAATTTCAAAATTCGTAAGTTACAATAATAATAAATATCCAAAATCTAAATTCAATTAGAATTGGGGATGATCAGATGCAATCAGGTATCTAAAAACGTCAATTCAATTGTAAATTTCACTCAGAAAGCATTAAAATGAAGAATTAACAAAAAATACGAAAAATAATTAAAATTCCCAATTTTAAAGCCCTAACACGTTTAACTTTGCAATTTGATTCAATTTGAATACAATTGTAAGAAATTGGATGCACAAATTTGGAAAACATGTAAATAAGGAAAACAATTAATAATTAAAAATTATGAATTTTTGGAAAATCCCAGATCAAAGGAATTATTGTTTACCCTAAGATGATTATATTGAATTAATGTTGATATGTAAATAGAGCTTGGTCTTGTAGGTATCAAGGAGGTCAGGCTACCCTACTAAGACATTTGAAACTAGCTAAAGAAGAAGAAACATTGCTGGTGAAAAGAAGGAGAAGATGTTGCCAATAAAGCTAAAAGAAAACTCACTAAGTGCCTATTTGGTTCAGCTTTTGGAGAATAAATAAGTATTTTTTTCACTGCAAAAGCTATTTTTAAGAAAAATGAGTGCTTGGTTGTAAAATCCAAAAGCATTTTTTTAATAGAAATGGTTTTTTTGGAAGTTAAAATACAACTTTTTGAGAAGCTCAAATTTGGAGCTTTTCAAAAAAGCCCCTCATTTTAGTTTTTTCGGGTAGACTTTACGTTTGTAATTTCCATCGTTTATGTTTATAATAGTTGCAGTAAAAACAAGTCACAGAAAACAAAAACAATTCCAATGTTTCTCTAGAACAAAAACCTCTCTTTCTCTCTGCCTCTGCTCTGCGATCTAGTCCAAAAGGAGATCATCTGATGCGATTTTAAGCTTCAAGATCGGTCTTTTGAGGAATCACTCGCGTGCCTTAACAAACAGGTTCCACTTCATTGACATTTGTCCTTTATTTTATATATTTTAAAAGATTTATTCTTTTATTTTATATATTTTTGGGTGTTTATAATTTATAAGTATGGGAGGAAGGCAGTGGCTGATGTTTATCATCAGTTAACAAGTACAGTGAAAGGGAAAAGTGGCACTAGTGTTGTACCTAGAAGTATAGTCTCTGATAATCTGAAACAAGCTTCCTTTTCAGCAAGCAATGAGGGTTCTAATTCAGGTAGTAATTTGGATTCAACATCTAGCTCTAAGAGTGAAGGAGAAAGAGAGAGGAGGAAGAAGATTTTGGCTGAGAGAGTCGCTGCTTTTAGGGAGCAAAGAATATTCATCATAAAACTAGCTGAAAGTTCTTTTTATAAAACTAGATGAGTATATAAAACTAGATGAATATTCTTCCCTCCCTAAAAGCACTAGTATACCTTATGTTCTAGAAGATATAGCTAAAGGTGTTGTTTGGTGTACATCTGAAAAGAACAGACATACAGAAGAAAATGAAAAGGACTATTAGATATTAAATTCAACTTTGGCTTTTATTATGGGGTAATTTTGGGAGAGTTGGGAGGAATGGGAAAGAGAAGAGTGGATGTGAAGGGATTATTCTTTGATAAACATTGGTTGTGAGAACCACAGAGAGGGATAGATCCAGAAATTTTTTTAAGTAGGGGCCAAATATTTTTTAAAGTGGGGGCAAAATAGTAACGAGGGAAATTTTTTAATTTTTTATAAGATCAAAACTTAAAATAATAATATTTTTATATGAAAATTTTGGAGGCCTCCCAATGTGCATCCTCCCCTGACCACAGAATGTGGTTCCATAGTGCTTTAGATAAAAATAATAGTAATAATTCTATTTGCATTTTTTATATTAGTTTTATTTCCTACAAGAAAATGAGACACCTCTTTAAATAATTTTTTATAAGATGGTTATCTAAAATTTCCTACAAGATGATTATCTAAAATTTCCTACAAGATGATTATCTAAGAAATAGGTAACCATAAGGTGTAAATAAGACATCTCGTAGTGGTGTGTCTACATGATATATTATCAATTTGAAGTCATTCAAAGCATGAAATTATTGATGTCATGATTTAAATGGAAGTGAATTTGCTAAATAATTATAAAGTAAATGTAAATCCATTCCATTCATGAAAGACCTAATAGTAGTTGAATTTTTTCAAATTAAATGTAAACATAATATATTATGCTTTGCATATTATTTAATATACTTTAAATATTATTTATTTGTATAAATAATTTTTATTACAAAAAAATAGTTAAAATTAATGAAAGTGCTTTTTATTTTTATGTTGCCAAACAGTCTATTATATGAAGCTCTTTCAAAAAAGTTGTTTTTTAAT
Source organism: Erythroxylum shatona (assembly GCA_027568895.1). Classification (NCBI taxonomy): domain Eukaryota; kingdom Viridiplantae; phylum Streptophyta; class Magnoliopsida; order Malpighiales; family Erythroxylaceae; genus Erythroxylum; species Erythroxylum shatona. The sequence goes on from JAOSBK010000002.1 coordinate 15,134,746, forward strand.
TGATAATCAAATAGTCAACTGGTTTCTTAAAAAAACTCTTCTCAGAAAAGCTCTAGTGACAAAAGCTCTACTGATATAAGCTCATCCAAATAGGCACTGAATGATTATGGTGAAGTGAAGTAAGCAAAAGAAAAGCCTCAATTCAACTGTCAATTTCACTAAGAAAACATCAAAATGAAGAAATACTGTAATATGTAAAGAATTGAAAATTTCCCAATTTTGAAACCTTAACACATTTAACTTTGCAATTTAAATTTATTTGAATGTATTATATGAATTGAATGCACAAACAAGTTTGAAAAAACATTTTTAAAGGGAAATTAATCAATAATTAAAAGAAAAATTATGTATTTTTGAAAAATCCCAAATTAAGTTAATTAATGTTTACCCCAAGATAATTTTAATGAATTGATGTTAAAATGTAATTAGAGCTTGGTCTTGTAGGTGTAGAGGGGTTCATGCTATTATGTTAAGACACTTAAAACTCACCAAAGCATAAGAAGCACCATTTGTGAAGAGAGGGAGAAGATATTGCTAATAAACCTCCATGATAGCTCTCACTAAGTCATGTGGAGAAGCTAAAGAGTTAGTGATTAAGGCATGATTTTGAAATTCGTTTCGTATCGGCCGAAGAACGATATTAAATAGCGGTATTTATATATCAGGTGTAAATATCAATCGGTATCAGTCTATTTTATCTAGTAGCGGCCGACATTTATAATATCGGTCATATATTGGTCAATGTTGGAAAATTTGAAAAATATAGAGATTAAGTTGCAAAATTTTCAAATTGTTTTATAATTTAACTCTCGCCTCTCCCTATAAAATATTGTTAAAATTAGCAAAAATGCTTTTTTATTTCTATGTTACCAAATAGTCTATAGTATGATGCTCTTTCAAAAAAGCTATTTTTTAATTGACAACTAAATAATCAACTAGCTTCTTAAAAAAGCTCTTCTTAGAAAAACTTTAGTGATAAAAACTCTACTGATATAAGCTCATCCAAACAGGCACTAAGTCATATGAACGAGCTAAAGAGTTGAGTGATTATGGTGGAGTGAAGTAAGCAAAAGAAAAGCCTCAATTCAATTGTCAATTTCACTAAGAAAACATCAAAATGAAGAAATAATGTAATATGCAAAGAATTGAAAATTTCCTAATTTTGAAACCTTATCACATTTAACTTTGCAATTTAAATTTATTTGAATGTATTATATCAAATTGAATGCACAAACAAGTTTGAAAACATTTTGAAAGGGAATTTAATCAATAATTAAAAGAAAAATTATGAATTTTTGAAAAACCCCAAATTAAGGTAATTAATGTTTACCCCAAGATAATTTTAATGAATTGATGTTAAAATGTAATTAGAGCTTGGTCTTGTAGGTGTAGAGGGGTTCATGCTATTATGTTAAGACACTTAAAACTCACCAAAGCATAAGAAGCACCACTTGTGAAGAGAGGGAGAAGATGTTGCTAATAAACCTCCATGATAGCTCACTAAGTCATGTGGAGAAGCTAAAGAGTTAGTGATTAAGGCATGATTTTGAAATTCGTTTCGTATCGGCCGGAGAACGGTATTAAATAGGGATATTTATATATTAGGTGTAAATATCGATCAGTATCAGCCTATTTTATCTGGTAGCGGCTGACATTTATAATATCGGCTATATATTGGTCAATGCGAGAAATTTTGAAAAATATAAAGAAGAAGTTGCAAAATTTTCAACAAAAATTTAAAAATTTGACACCCCCCTTTTTTTCAAAGCTTTTTTAATTTGTTATTTAGTTAAACTTTTATTGTGATTTTTAATTTTTATTTTTAAAATAAAATAAATATTTTATTACTAATAATAATTATACATTAAATAAATTATTTTATTTAAATTTATTTTATCTTTTATATAATGTTTATATAAAAGATATGATAATACTAATAACAATTAAAATATTTATTATAAGGCAAATGATTCTAATATTATGACTTCTAATAGGTATCTTTGTAAGATACATGTCATACTCTCTTAGTTAATATCTAAGCTAAAGGATTTGTGCAGAAAATAATGTTCTCCATAGATTAGAATTTTGTAGTTGATAAGGCAATTGAATTTTAATTCTTAGTAAAGTATAAGAGTAATGCATTTCCTACGAATTGTTAAGTACTATATATGCTCTTTCTATCCCAAATACTACCAATATAATTTGCTATGAATAACTAAAAAAATAAAAGAATATACGCTTAAGATACCAACATCCTAATGACATAGTATTGTACAATTACATAAGTATACGTAAAATTTCATAAGTATACACTTAATGGATAAAAGATGAGACTCTCTACGACATGATTAAAATTTATTGAACGACCATAAATTAAACATAATACCAAGATAATTTCAGGTCTACTTGTAATAAATTAAAGGTAAAGTAAACTATCAATCATACCTTAATAAACTTTACATGAATTGGCTTACCTCTTCATCTTTGTTTAACTTGTTTATAAAACTTATAAATGTTCCATAAGGCTTGGGCTAATTTGTTCCAAAGAGCTTAAGTAGTTCTTTAGTATACTTAGCTTGATTAATAAAGATACCCTCCTTCATTTATTTAATTTAGAGCAATGTATAGATTAAAATACCATACTAACTAGAAACAGTGCCATAATCTATAGAATTATATTAGATCATAGTACCAACCTTTTCTAGTACAAGCTGAAACCAATTAGTATTCAAAATATTCATTAAATATTGTATGAAATTATAAATTTAGAAAAGTTTTATACTAAATTGAAAAGCGCTTAATTTTTCCTAACTCTAACTTCCTCCCTTTCCGTCTTCAACTCGCAGTCTCATTGTCTCACCCTCACAACACAAGTCATAAGTCACAAGACTGTCCTTTTTTACTCTCAATCTAGTGTTCTCCTCTCACAACCTTGGCACCATCATTGCTAATCCTATTTTTGTCAGCTCATCATCTTTGTTGCCAAGATTTGTTTATCATCACCAGCTCGCCCTTCTCCAATTCTATCATTGTCGCTAGTTCATGTTACTTTAGCTCTGTTACCATCACTAGCTTTATCACTAGCTCCATTTCCATTTCCATTAGCAGAGGCATCCCCTTTTATGTATGAGTCTAATGATGACTATTTAATTAGACTACAAGATTTGTGAATGAGAGTTTGTTTGGGTTTGTTTGTAAAGTCTAAGTCTTAATTATTTGCAAATAAACTTGGTTTGGCCTTGTATTGCATTTAAATTGTCAATTACATTTTAAACTCTAAAATTCATATTAAAATTCATGTTATAAAAGCCTTAACTATTTAGGTCGTTTGGAATGCCATATAGATTGAAAGGTTATTTGTAGCTTCTCATCTCTTAGATTCTGTTGTTTGATGATTATTTGGAAAAGCTTAATCACCAAGCAAAACTAATTGTCTGGCATCATATAATGAGCCTAATATATACAGTATTTACGGATGCATCAAACACTTTACCTACTTTATCTAATTATCCAAATCTTGGAAAGTAGTCATAGGTAAGTAAGGAACTTTGTTGACTTTAAGCATTCATATATATTATGCTTAATTAGTTAAGGTCAAGAACATACAAAAGCAAAAACAAGTTAAGATGTGTTATATTTTGCTTCCAAACCAATAAGGTTATGTTGTAAGAAATGTGTTGGTGATAAATATGTGCCTAAAAATTTGGTAGAGAATGTTTGTAGAGGTTCCTTTCTTATACACATGAAGTGTATAGCTATTCTAGATTCTTGTAGTTTATAAATATATAAGAAGATTGTCTGCTTTCATAACAATTAATTAAAGTGCATTAGGTTTAATGTTATAAATTCATCTGATCATGGGTATATTTAACTTACTATGTAAGAATTAGATATAAGTAGATTACTTAACATATATCACAAGGTTCCGAAATAAGATAATGTTGCTACATTAGGTATAGTTGACTCATTGCAAGTTAACAAACATATGAATGAGAAGATTTGGATTGATTAACTATGATCAATATATTTTGAGTAAATTTACTTTTATAAGAATAACTTCATTTTGTTATAAAATTATTGATTTAATTTTGACATATTTCTTTATTTATCTTTACAAATAAATAAAGGGACGTTTAAGTACTCTTAATAGTTCCTGGAAAATTCGATGATCCAACTTGGTTTTATGTTATATTGTTTCTTAGTATAAAGAGCCATAATATATTTTATATTACAACAAATATTTGAAAGGTGGGGCAATCACTAAATTAAAAAATATATTTAACTAGGATCAAAGGTGATGTGGACCCTTATAATAAAGTTAGTCATGATTTAAAATGGAAAACAAAAACTTTGATTAAAGAGTATCAAAATGAGAAAGAAGAAGGTAAAAACTGAACAAGAAAATTAATAGTAGAAGTTCTATTTACAATGACAAAGATAATACTGGAAATGTTGAAATTGTCCTTTATCCCAATAAAAAAGGATTGATATAACTGGTGTGAGGAAGAGAAGAAGACAAATATATAACCTTTTGGCTCTGTTAATAACTCATAGAGCTTAACCTTTAATTCATAGTACATTACAATCTAAATAAGTAGCTCATAATATCAACATGAAAATGGCTATATTGTGGTATGATGCAGATTGTCATCCAAGACTGCTTAGTGTTATTATTATTAGCATACTGTGGATATTATTACCTCTTACAATCCAAGATGTAAAGCTCCTTCAATTTATAACTACAGAAGTAATATGTTGAGTGGCTCTATTTATGAAATATTACGTTGACTTGATGTTAAAAAATGTAATAAATGTTAGATTCTTTCTATCATTGATGAAATTGTGCAAAAAGCAAGAATAGTGACTATGTTCATCTATAATCATGCATAAGTTTTAAATGTGAAGAGAAATAATTTTGCTAATGGTAAGAATTTGTATTGTCCTACTATTACAAGATTTAGAACTAATTTTTTATTACTTTAGTGTTTTATTCAAATGGGGAAAAAATAAGACAAATATTTACAAGTGATAAGCATATTTCATTTTAGCATACCAGAACTAATGATAGAATAGAGGTTTCCAAAATTATATTTGAAGATCATGAATTTTGGTTCCAATAAAAATTTTTCGTCCAAATTTGTGAGCCTTTGGTGAGAGTATTTTATTTGAATGATAGTGATGAGAAGGCAATAATGAGTCACTTTTATGATATCATAGAGAGGGTAAAGGAAGCAATTAAGGCCAATCTAAAAAATAGGTCTTGTTTATATACCATATCTTGCAATTATCAATAAAATATAAAAAAGACAACTTTACTCTCTATTGTTTGCTATTGGGGCATTTTTGAATCCTAGTATTTATTCTAAACATGTTTTTAAAAAAAAGTCGTAGTTAATAGAGGTATCAAAATAATTGTTTCACAAGAGATGATGGAAGATATTCTTACATCATAAATGGAGACATATAAGGATGTGTGCAATGATTTTAGGATGCCTATTAAAATTAGTCAAAGAGATAAACTTAATTCAAGTATATATTTCTTCATTTTTATTACTTGTTTAAAATTATGCATCAATTTATTTTATTTATAAGATTACTTTTTTTGTCTTATAGTTTCTTAATGAGACCAATTTGGAAGTGATGTTATAGAATTGTAAAGGTTTACAATTTGAATTCTGAGTCAATGTATTAGTGCAACTAAGAGTCAAAGGAATTAGATTTCATTTGAATTCATCCATTTTAAAAAAGAAAATACAATATAACACAAAAAATTAAATGATTTGATCTTTGTTGGATACAACTTGAAGCTTCGTGAAAATTACATTATTACAATTATTAAGTTGAATATAATTTTTTGTAATTTCTTAATAATTTAATCTTATTTATTTGCTATGATCCTTAATAAAAAGATAATTATACATATCTAATTTTTCTTGACTATATTGATCTTTTGGTGGATTATATTTCTAACAATCCAAGTTTCATAGATAAGATAGACTTAAAAGATAACCTTGGATAGGAAAGTATTGACATGCATTTGGTCTAATTAGTTTTGATGATGGTGATAATGAGACTTCTCTTAATGATGAACCAGTGTGATTTCAGCAAATATGCCATTGAATGAAGTTTTATTTTTTTTCCTCTTTTCTTTTAATTTAACTTATATTTGATCTATGTGTTAAATTTCATATATGCAATAGAAATAACTTTTGATTGTAAATATTTTTATTTTAGGTCTAACTTCTATTTTTACTGTGTTTTTCAGTATGAACTCTTGTTATAATGCTTATAGATCTATATTATTTTTACCATATAATGATTTGATGTAATCAGTTGTACTATTGTAAGTACTTTGTATTTTTCTTATTTTATCTCTATTAAAATTAAATGACCTTTTTCTTATACTAATTATGCATATTGTTTATATAATATGTGAAAAGTAATATTAACAAAAATGAAGAGAGTTATTATATCAAATTTATATTATGATGATTTTTTTAGACATGGTTGAAGTAAAAGTAAAATTATATGGCACAATTTATTGAAAGATTATTTTGCAATTATATAAAAAAATATGGACTATTTTGTAATTTTAAAAAGACTACCTAAAATTATACTCGGTACTGACTGGTACCGGTACTAGGACTAGTACACTATTTATGATATAATTTGGGGTTCAAAAAAGAAGTAGAGCTCTCCCATCATACTCATCTTAAATTTTCTTCTCATATACTTGGAAAATTATTTACACAAGAAATAATATGATCAACATAAAATTTAAAAATAAATAATCATACCTATGCTTTCTAATGAAAAGAGTTATTTCAACATTGCCTTTAGTAAAACCTACCGTACCAAGTTATAGGAGTTTTCATTCAAACCATATAAATTTTTGAAGAGTTTATAAACATGGTTAGGTGCATAATGAATTTCAACACTGGTAGGTTGGTCAATATAAACTTTTTCTTAAATAAAATTATTTAAAAATACACTTTTAGCATCCATTGAATAATTTAAAATTCATGTAATGTATAATTGCAAGTAATAATTTAATAGCTTTTAATCTAGCTGCTAATACAAAAGTTTTCTTAAAACTCATGATCACACCTTTTAGCTATCAGTCTAACTTTGTTGCTCATACTAGTACCTGCTGTTAAGTCAAAATGACTTCACATATATGATTTTGATAAAAAATAGACGAAGGAAGAAAAACAGACGAAGAATGAAAAACAGACGAAGTAGAAAAACAGACGAAGCAAAAAAGCAGACGGAGAATGAAAAACAGACGAAGGAAGAAAAGCAGACGGAGAATGAAAAACAGATGAAGGAAGAAAAGAAGACGGAGAATGAAAAACAGACGAAGAAAGAAAAGCAGACGGAGAATGAAAAACAGATGAAGTAGAAAAGACGGAGAATGAAAAACAGACGAAGGAAGAAAAGCAGACGGAGAATGAAAAACAGACGAAGGAAGAAAAGCAGATGAAGAATGAAAAACAAACGAAGAAAGAAAAGTAGACGGAAAGCCAAAAGCAGACGAAAGCCAAAAGCAGATGAAAGAAAATCACGTCTGAATCAAGAATCAGTTTGAGTTAGTTACAGAATTCAACTGAATAACCGTTTCTTTCAATATTCAAGAAGCAGTTACAGACGAAGGCTATAAATATAAGTCGAAGTCGAAGATTGCAAGCTTAGCTGACTTACATATACGTGAACGATAAAAAGCT
>JAOSBK010000002.1:15146393-15156660 GCA_027568895.1 Erythroxylum shatona
ATTTATGTAATTATTTATTTATGAATTAATAATAATAATAATAATAATAATAATAATAATAATAATAATAATAATAGAAATAATAATAATACTTATTATTATTATTATTATTATTATTTCTATTATTATTATTAGTATTATTATTATTATGTAAATAAAATTTTTCTGATGTGTTATAATTTTAAAATTATATATGGGTGATTATTATTATTATTATTAATATTATATATTGGTTATTATTATGATTATGATTATGATTATGATTATGATTATGATTATGATTATGATTATGATTATGATTATTATTATTATTATACAAAATTAATTTTCTTATTATTGTTTTTGTTATCATTATTATACATAATTAATTTTATCATCATCATCACCATCATCATCATCATCATCATCATCATCATTATTATTACTATTAAATTTCATTTTTAGTATTAATTATACTTTCCAATATTTTGCAGTGGTTAATTTTTCTGATCCGACTTTTGTTAGCATTCATTATATAGTCGCAATTGCAATATAAAATAACAATGGAACGATATTAAACCAAAATAAAACATAGGGCTTTAAATTACTAAGAAGTTAGTTAGTTGAACAAAATATAAATTTCAGATTTATTTTAGATAACTAGATAAAATAACTTCTACATCAATATAATCTTCAATGTGTGGCAAGAAACATCCTCACCTACCTAATTCTTTGAGAAGACGCTAGAGTAAAAAGCACAAGCATCTGTGTAGGATGATCAGGAATTTTGTCTAAAGTAGTATCCCTTTTATCCTTTGTGAGTCCTTCTATTTCACTCAAAGCACTATCTAACTATTCAACTTTTTGTTGAATATATGTTTCAGTCCCAATACTCTTACACAATTTATCTCTAATATGATTCATGGTATCACCCAACATCTTGGCAACAACAATAACTGAATCTGTACAGCTTGCTTCTCCCGTATCATTGCTCCTTTTTCTCCTCTACGCTGAAATCTTTCAGCTTGTCTTTCAATATTTGAAGTTTGAGGTTGGGTGAAGGACTCATCTATCTCATGCAAACTATGCTCATATTGATCTTCATCATCTTTATTTATCCTACTTACATCTTCTTGCCTTTTCATTTCCTCAAGAATATCAGCAGTAATTTGTACGTTATTTCCAGTTGCACCTTCTCCATCAATCCCAGTCAGTTTATGATAAAAAGGAAAGCTCCTCCATCAAAATTAAGCATCATTTTGTGACTCTTTAACCAGATGAAAAAAAGTCAATAATTTATATAAATTACAAGAAAGTAGTTAAAGAAAATACTTAAAACAAGATAAACAAATTTAATACTTACACTTAAGTAAGAATCCCATACATGATCTTCAGCAATGATGATCTTTCTTTCCGTATCCCATCCAAATCCACTAGTGTCTTTCCTTATCATATCATAAGCAATGCTTCACTCTTTCTTTAAAGTCTTAATCCTAGACTCTATATGAGGTTGGACTCTTAAATTTGAATTAGGAAGCTTTGTTGCTATCATTCTTTCTAATTCATTGAGACACCCAGCTTTAAATCCAGTATCAATATTGTACGTTCCTATGTTATACAAATCAACCATACAGGAAACTAGGACAACGTCCTCAACAACTGGATTGGTGTGAAAAGAATCCTCTAAATCACTCTCGATGGGATCAAAACTCATCTCCTACCTAATAAAATTATGAATCAAACAACAAGTCAAAATAATTCGATTGTGTATTTTTATTGGATAAAATTATGGACTCCTCAAAATAGCCCACCTAATTTTTAGTAAACCAAAACACCTCTCAATTACATTGCGTGCACTCGCATGTTTCATATTAAAAAATTTCTCTGCATTTCTTGGTTGATAACCTTGACGTCATTCATTCAAATGGTATCTTTGACCCCTAAAAGGTGCAAGGAAGCCCTCACAGTTTGTATAACCTGCGTCGATTAGGTAATAGCAACCTATATAAAAAACACTGCATAAGTTATACAAATAACATTTTCTCATATACAAAATTTCAAACAACCTTCCTTTATCATATAGGAAAGCTTACCATGAGGACTTTTAGTCCATGCCTTCTATTTATTGCATCACGAAGAACTCAACCATCAGCTACTAACCCTTCCTAACTAGGAAGAACATAAACAAATTGTATGACAGGTGTGCACACACCTAACACGTTTGTTGCAATGTTGCCCTTACGAGTTCAAAATCTTGCTTTATCTTTAATTGGCACATTAACCCTAATATATGTCCCATCTAGAGCACCTAGACAATTCTAAAATTGAAATGAAATAAAAAAAATGAGAAACCTTAATCACATTCACTATATTTTCTAATAAAAATAAAAGGGTAATTATCTACCTTAAACCACATTCACCGATGGTCCGAAGAGTTTGTTGGTATCGGCTCAGGTTTCTTAAACAAAAGTTTTTGTAAATGCATTACTGCATTTAGGACATTATGAAAACATCGACTAATTATCTCACCCGATCTTCTAAATTTTTTTTCTAATAATCCGATTTTTAACATGATGAGCAATAATATGTATGAAAATTGCTACTTGTTCATCAATAAGAAAAATTTTTGTTGGCTTCAATCATCTTATACTTTCTAGCATTTCACAAAGTTTAAAAAAAGCTTGCCTATTCATCCTAACCATTGAAATACCTGACTCATCATTGTCATGCACAATTCGCCTCACATAATCTCAATCTGCATAAAAATTTAGAGAATATCTTCTAACCCTTGGACAATAACTATATAAAGAAGCCTCTGCTGCTAACAAAATGAATAGCAAACAAACAACATTACACAACTGCAACCATATAGTCAATACAAACCTTTTTTATCTTCCGCATTTTTACGTACAATCAAATTGAAACGAGCCATAACTGCAAAACAAAACAATTCTAATGTATTTACATAAATTTGTTCAAACAATGTACAATGTAAGAGAACAATTATGAAATAATTCAAATTAGTTGAAGGCATAAAGTAGAATAAGAGAACAACCATCATTTGGACTTCTTGAAGTTTCTACATAGAAACCAATGTTTTTGTTCGATTTTGGTTGTAATTTAGCTAGCCTATTAATTATATCTTAAATCAATTATATGTAACAAAACTAATCTCTCATAAGAAAATGTGCATAGGAATTGTAATATCTCTTTAAGTGGGTTAGGAGAAAGATTTGAATTATGAGTTAGTATTGTCCTAGTTTTTAGTACATAACAAGCAATTCTAAGTATCTTAAGGGTTGTTTTTTTTAATGAATAAATATTGTTAACTATATAATGTAAGATCCTAAAAAGCGATGATTATGTATACATATGTGTTATGTTGATGAGTCTAGGTGGTGAAGAAGTACAGTAAGAAATATAAAGCAGAAGACCAAGATGTATCGTTGCAATTGAGGATAAATTGGGTTATCATATTTAGTCTTGATTATAGTTACTGTTGAATGAAGAACCACTATTATTGGTATGTTGGTACATGTGAAGAAGCAAAATCTTAGTATAGAAAATACTTTCAATCTTTATCATTAATGAATCACAGGTTCAATAATCAGTCCAGGCACTTCAAATTTGCCAAATTTCAAATGATATAACAGTCCAGGCACTTCAAATCTGCGAAATTTCAAATGTATAACAATTAATTGAACACATCTTACTAACTTATCCTTCATTTTATTAGGTTGCAGTAATCTTAAGGTGTATATGTTGCATATGAAAAACAAGAACCAATGAATTCACCATTAACAAACACATTTCGCTTATCAGAATTCAGAAATGAAAAAAGCCTGGAAATAGTTCATATCAACATCTACTTATTATAATATTTGTTGTTTAATTTCCAAGTACAACATTTTTATTATATTAGGCTAGTCATCCCAAGTTAGTAATGATTTTTGGTATACGCAATTACTTAATTTCAATATGTATTAGTTAGTCCTAAGAGCTAGTTTGAGTGTAACTTTAATAATACAACATAACAAATGATGGTAAGAACTTATATGCACTTCTATTAATGATCCTTTCTCAAGTTATCAGTTACAAGAGATATTCAAAAAAAGTTTGAATTTTTCGCAGACACAATTGAATTTTCAGCAGATATAGACACAATTAGGTACTAAACCAGGGTCTTTATCTTAAATGACAAAAAATTAAAAAAAAAAGTTCTAAGGAAGACTGGGAAACCACTATCATGTATTCATTCGTTAGCCAGGTTCTACCAGGTATGCAACTAAGCTCCATACTCAAGTTATACAAGTTAAACACTAGTAAAGTATCTTAGCCTACTAAGTATGCTATACGGAGAGAGAATTTCTAGAATAAAAGCAAGTGGTACTAAAATAAAAATAGATTATACCACAAAATGGGGAAGAAAGTCTTTGAACTTTGAACAATTCATTAGAGATAGGGACTCATTAAGCACATATGAAGATGATGGAGGATTGCATTGAATAAGAAACGTGCAATATAAACAGGGTTGACACCTTTTAAGTTGATGTTTAATTGGGATTCAATGGGTGATTCACATTCATAATTTGACAGAGGAAGGTACAATTTCTTAGTCAAAGCAAGTTTTTAGGACTCCTAATTCCATAACAGTAACAAAGCCTTCTTGGACTAGCAATTTCTAGTGGAAAGATGATGATTGAAATCAAACAAAAGCATGGTCTCAAAGATGTACCCATTTAAGAAATGCTCTGTTCACAGGAATAATGAAAAGCAAATTCAATAGGTGAAGCTTTAATGCTATTAAACATGTAGGAGATGAAAATATGCATAAAAATGACTACTAACAGAACTGAACTAAAATTGAATATGAGAATGAAATGGGAAATGGATAAGACAGACTACTGTGGAGCTCAGACGAGGTGTAAGGTCCAACAGGTTGTTGATTTTGATCGAGAATAAACCAAGCCTTTAGAGCACCATCGTCGATGCTAGTTCCTTCTACATTATGAAGAACACAAACCCTAATATGAACAATCTAACGTACGAGATGGAAATTTTAATGGAACAGGCCGTAGTGAAGTAGTATCAAAGTTATTTACAACGAGTGTAATAATTACGTAAATAAGAAATGCATGGGACGCTTCCACCTAAGGGAGCAACTGCATTTAATAGTCCAGCCTCCTACAATCACAATCCTAAAAATCAAAATTTCTTACGCATAAAACCTAGATAAAAGGAGATAAAGGAATAAACTTCTTTTACGAATTGAAGAATGGTAGATCTGGAATCACGAAGTGGAGAAGAGAACATCATATGTTGAAGAAGTGGAAGATTTCGGAGGCTTGAACGTGAGAGGATAACAGGAGGCTTCGACGATGTATCAATGTCAAAGAAGGAGAAGAACTTTCGAAGGCTGGAAATGATGAGAGGACAAAGTTGTCTTTAGGCCAGAAGAGCTATTCTTCAATTAGCTAAAGATGGGTTGGGGTCAGGTTTTGGTATTCTTCAAATTTGAAGAATAGTTATTACCAAAGTTTAGTTATTCCTGTCTCCCTTTTTAACCAAACACAGGTTTAGGAATAAGTTAGGAATGTATTAGGAATAGCCATTGTATTCCAGTGTATCAAATAGCCCGAGAGGGTTACATTTGTGGGGCTCATTGGAAATAATAAATTGTTTGGTCAGCCACAAATGGAAGTGAAACAAAGGTAGTGTTAAATTCTTCCATTCATACACATCTTTTGCCAGCAATAGGCATACTGGATTTACATTATAGTTCATATTTATTTTTTTATCTATATATAAAAACCCATAAATCTTTCAGCTTTGATAGAGTAGCCCAATTTTATTAAATTGTATGATTTAAATCATTGTTTGATTTTAAATTCATGTATATATTTATTTTATGCAAATATATGATATTGATGCATGATTAATAAATTTTAAAAGATTATATGGAACCTTTATTATTCATATTTTACATAAAATGAGGTATCATGTGATCAAAATAATTTTAATTAATTGAAGATTAGCCATAACATCTTTGATTAAGAAAAACATACATCAAGTGCTATGGATCACATATAGTAAAATGACACAAATTGTAATTAATCATATTCAAATATAATAAATTTTATCCCACATGAAGATTTATTATATTTGCATGGTTAATTATGATAGAATAGTAAATTATCTTTTTTCTTAATTTACTCACAGGTATTAAGAAAAGGAATATAATTTGATAGTTTCATTATAAAGGTTATGTATGAATCTTTTAATTAAAACTTAGCCCATATGTAGTTTTAATTGTCACATTTGAAATATGATTTCATGTTTTAACATTGATAAAAATGATACATGTTTCTTTGCTTAAACAAATTTAGTAACATAAACATGTTTATTTGAATTTTATGCAGTTATTCAACCTGTGAATTTTATGATATTCAATGTGATATTCCCGAATTGAATGATGATAACTATAAAATATGCAAAGAGAGGATTCTCCTCCAATTAGGGTGGATGAACATTAATTATGCTATCCAGAAAGATGAACCATTTGCACCTACTGAAATTAACACTCAGGTTAAAATTGCTCTTTACAAATGTTAGGAGTGATCTAATTGCCTTAACTTGATGTACATAAAGACTTGAATCTATGCTAGTATTCGTAGTTCTATTGGATATTGTGATCATGTTAGGAATCTATTAAAGGTTATTGATGGATAGTTTGAGTCTTCAGATAAGGCACTAACCAGCACCTTAATGACGAAGTTATCATCAATGAAGCTCATAAGTATTAGAGGTATGCGTGACCACATCATGCGAATGAGGGACATTGCAACTCAGCTAAGTCTCCTAAGGTTAAGATGTCTGAGTCTTTCCTTATGCATTACATACTTAATTCCCTTCCACCTCCATATGGACCCTTTAAAATTTTCTTAGAACACACATTAGGATAAATGGTCTATCAATGAACTACTGACTATGGATGTTCAAGAGGAAGGGAGGTTGATAATGGAATTGGGTGAAAGTGCACATATGGCCATAAAAGGAAGGAATACAAGGCAAGCCAGATAAAAAGGAAAGGGTAAAATACCAGTCCATACTAAGATCAAAAAGGATTTCAATCCCAAGTGTCGCTATTACAAAAAGAAAGGGCATATAAAGAAGAATTGTGCCAAATTTAAGGCTTGGCTTATAAAGAAAGGTATTTTAATCTCATTTATTTATTATGAATCTAATATGGTTCATGTTTGTCATAACACTTGGTGGATTGATTCTGGTTCTAAAATCCATATTTCCAATACCTTGCAGGGTTTTCTAAATCATAATAAACCAATGGATAATGAACAATGCATCTATTCAGACAACAAGATGCGTTCACATATGAAAGTTGTTGGCACATGCAAATTAGTTTTGAATTATGGTTTTGTTTTGAATTTGGAAAGAACATTTTATATTCCAAGTTTCTCTAGAAATTTGATTTTAGTTCCAAAACTTATACATTTGGAATATTTCTTTAACTTTTCATGGATCTAATCTTGTTGGGAAGGGCACAATGATTGATAGTCTTTTTCAAATTAAGTTGCAGGAAAATGTTTTTCACAATATAATGCATGTCCATAATAATGCTAGTATTAAAAGATGTGTTATGAATAAACAATCCTTTATGTTGTGGCACCAAAGATTGGGACATATTTCCTTTGAAAGAATTAAAAGATTAGTGAATGAAGGAGTACTTAATACTTAAATTTTATTGACTTTGATGTTTTTGTGGATTGCATAGAGGGAAAGCAGACTAATACAAAAAAGAAAGGTGTAAAAGGAGTTTAGAAACATTAGAGATAATATATATAGACATTAGTAGTCCAGAAATGGACTCGTATGGTCGGAAATACTTCATTTCATTTATAGAAGATTTTAGAAATATGTACCTCTACTTGTTTCATAACAAGAACAAAGCATTACATGCCTTTAAGGTATTTAAAACATAAGTAGAGAGACAATGTAGTAAGAAAATAAAGACCGTGAGATCAGATAGAGGTTGAGAATTTTATGGTAGATACATTGAGGATGAACAAACACCTAGTCCATTTGCGAAGCTTTTTAGGACTATAGGATAGTAGCTTAACACACCATGCCTAGGTCTCCAGACCAAAATGGTGTAACAGAAAAAATAAACCAAATATTATTAGTCATGGTGCGGAGTATGCTTAGCAACTCTAAACTTTCTAAATCCTTATGGACCAAGGTTTTTTCAAAAACACCATTTGAGTTATGGAAAGGTTAGAAACCTAGTTTGCGACTACGTTTGGGATGCCTGTTTGAAGTAAGAGTTCATAGTTCATAAGAAAAGTAACTGGATTTGAGGATTATAAATGGTTATTTCACTGGATATACTGAAAGGTCCAAAGGGCACATATTTTATTTTCCATCTCATAGTACTAGGTTTATGGAATCAAGAAATGAAAAGTTTCTTGAGAATGATTTCATCAATGGGGAGTGATCAATCTCAAGACTTAGTTCTTGAGAAGGATCATTGTGAAATACAAACTCCTACTTCAAGTAATAGATTGATTATCATTCATAGCATTCCTCAAAGTCAGGGTGTTGAATAACCAATCATTGAAGTTTTATAAGCTGCTAATGACAATCTAGTAGATCTGATTGTTCAGCAATTACCTAAGGTTGTTGAGTAACCAGTTGTACAAGCTCCTCCACAGGAAGGCACTAATACAACATTGAGAAGATTAACTAGAGAGAAGAAATCAGCAATACCTATTGATTATGTTATGTATTTACAAGAAGATGACTATAATATTAGAGCTGAAAATGACCCTGAAATGTTTTCATAAGCCATGAGTTACAATGAATCTCAATTGTGGTACCATGTCATGATAGATGAGATAAATTCTACATCATCTAACAAAGTCTGGGATCTTGTCGAGTTGCCTAATGGTATAAAGGCCATTGGAGGTAAATGGGTCTTCAAGATAAAAAGGGACTTAATAGGCAACATTGAAAGATATAAAGCTAGACTTATTGTTAAAATATTTACTTAACAAGAAGGAATTGATTACATATAGACCTTTTCTCCTATATTTAAGAAGGATTTCTTACGAGTAATTATGACATTAGTTGCTCATTTTGATCTAAAATTACATCAAATGGATATGAAATCAACGTTCCTAAATGGGACCTAGAGGAAGAGGTTTATATGAAACGACCAGAAGGATTCTCCTCTAGTGATGGTGAGTGTTTGGTGTGTAAGCTTAAGAAATCCATATATAGATTGAAACAAGCCTCCCATTAATGGTATTTGAAATTCCATGATATCATCTCTTCATATGGTTTTGCAAATAATATCATAGATCAATGCATATATCAGAAAGTTAGTGGGAGTAAGATTTGTTTCCTTGTTCGATATGTGGATGATATTCCATTTGCCACCACTGACATGGGTTTACTATATGAGGGGAAACAATTTCTTCATAAGAATTTTGATATGAGGGACATGAGTGAGGTATCTTATGTCATTGATATTAAGATTAATAGGGATAGAACTTAATACATTTTGGGTCTATCCTAAGAAACCTATACCAATAAGGTCTTAGAGAGATTTCGGATAAAAGATTGTTCATCGAGTACAACACCTATTGTGAAGGGTGAAAGGTTCAATTTGAACCAGTGCCTGAAAAATAAGCTTGAAAGGAAACAAATGAAAAACATTCCATATGCTTCTATAGTAAGGAGCCTAATGCATGCTTAGGTTTGTATAAGACCTAACATTGCAATTGTTGTTGAAATATTGGGGAGATGTTAGAGTAACCTTGGTAGAGCTGCCAAAAAATTGATGAGGTACCTTCAAAGGACCAAAGATTATATGCTTATGTATAAAGGAATTGACAATCTCGAAGAAGCTGGCTACTCGGATTCAAACTTTGCTGGTTATGTTGATTCACAAAAGTCTAGATACGTGTTTATGTTTGCCAGTGGAGTCGTATCTTGGAGGAGTTCAAAACAGACTTTGTGTTTGACCCCGATTTTTGAGTGGAATTTAGAAATATTAAATGAAATTAAATGAGTGGTTTACTATATGTATTGTGTTATGGAAGTATTTATGCTTAAAGGAAATTGATAAGAAAAGAAATGTTTGATTTTGGTAACTTTGGGATTTGAATAGATTTGTATGAGTTATGGAAGTTAAGGAGAATGAGATAATTGAAATGGAAGTTAAAAATCAAGAAATAAGAGAAAAAGAGTGAGAATTTGAAAAATTAAGAGA
>JAOSBK010000002.1:15161350-15177956 GCA_027568895.1 Erythroxylum shatona
CCAATGTCGATCCCACAGAGACTAAGAGTACTAATATTAACCCCTTTTCTATTATCTAACTGCCAAATTATAACAATGGTGATTAATCATAATCAAAATTAAAGTAATAAAATAAAACAAATTAACATAATTGACTAACTAGAATAAAGACTAAATCAAGAAAAGTAGTGGTACCCAAATAGTATGGCTCTTTAGGGCTTCTCATATAAATAATACTTCATACATTAATTTGACCTAAAGTTTATTAAACCATGAAAATCCATCAATTATGTTAATCTCTTTCTTAAGATTATTAATAACTAATCTTACGTTAATTAATCGAAATATATTTCTAATTAAAACCCATATAATTGTAGTAACTGGTTTATGAATTTCTCCGTTAGGGTTGACCTTAATATGGAAGATTTATTGTATCACATCTATAAGATTACTTACAACTCTTTTCAATTATATTAGATCAATTCATACAAAGGATATCTCAATGTCAAATGTATTGAATCAAACATGGATTAATATATACAATTCAAGAACAATAAAGAACACATAATCAAATTTCAATAAAGCTGAAGAATAAATTAAATTAAAATGAAATTACTATAAAATTCATTATGAGATTCATCATATTTAAGTTTCATAAAGATTTAGTCTGTAATCATTAAAGACATAACATCCAAACTAGGGGACAAATAGAAAACTAAAAGAAGATGGAATCTTTTTAATCTTCATGAAATTCACTTTAGATTAATGGAAATCCACTCTGAATACATCTCTTTTCTTGTTTTACATTTTCTTTACCATCCTAGGTAGTCTAATTGTGCCTTCCACCTCTCTTTCCAATATGTCTTCTTATTTTGTTTTTCAAAATTTGAAATTCATATTTTGGGTGGAAACACAGCAATTACATAGTCGTGTACCATGTCGTGTGCTTAAAAGAAACATGGAATCCCATCTATAGTGATCACATTCATAAACACGATGTAAAATGTGAACACGAGTTTATAACTATACAACTTGGTTGTGTATTTCTTGAACATAGACCTGTAACTTATTGAATCCATCAACATGCCTCAAATTCTTTAAACATGTCCATTTAAATTGGAATTTAGAAATAATAAAGAACACATGCAAGTACAAGAGTATGTACTAGGCCATTGCTTTAATTTTGATTATGATTAATCACCATTGTTATAATTTGGCAATTAGATAATAGAAAAGGGGTTAATATTAGTACTCTTAGTCTCTGTGGGATCGACATTGGGTACTCCACAACTTATACTTTAGGAGTGATAAGTGCAATTTTCTAGAAATATCTATACGATATGAAATTAAACATCAAGTTTTTGGTGCTATTATTGAGGACTAGGATATTATGAACACTTACTTTCTATTAATCTAGCCATTATTTTGCATTTATTTTTATTTTTATTATTAAATTATCTTTATTCTATTGCTATTTCAGGGGTTCGACTCATTTATGACCCAAAACAATCCACCTGAGTTTGTTGAAAAAGATCTTAAAAAATTAGAGAAGTACTCTTTAAAAATCTTAAAATAGGAATTAGACAAAGGCAAAAAGAGCTAGAGGGAGAGTTTGAAATCAAGCAACCAATAATTATGCTAGACCTACGGAGGACCATATTTGAATATATGAGACCATCAACAATTGGAATAGAATCTAGTTTCGTCAAGCAAGTTGTTATAACCAACAATTTTGAGATCAAACTAAATCTTATTCAAATGGTCCAAAGTTTGTTTAGTTTGATGGGCTGTAATATGAGGGCCTGAATGCTTAGATAGCAAAATTTCTCGAGATCTATGATACATTTAAGATTAATAAAGCCATTGATGGTGCAGTCAAATTGAGATTGTTTCCATTTTTTAAAGAGAAACCATGTTAAAAAAGATTGAATTCTCTTCCTAAGGGATCTATCATTACATAGGATAAGTTAGCTAAATTTGTTTTGATGAAATACTTCCACCAGTCAAAACTATCAAGATAAGGACTAATATCTCTTTCTATACTCAAACTGAGTCAGAAACATTATATGACATATGGGAAACATTTAGCTTATTAAGGAGATGCCCACATCATGAACTTCTTATATGGTTACAGGCTTATACATTTTATAATTATCTGAACTCATCAATTAGGAAGATGATAAACATAACAACTAGAGGTACTTTAAATAGCAAGATGCTAGAGGCAATCCATAAATTAATTAAAGAGATAACTATTAATATCTATCATTCGCATTCCACTTGAGCAAAGCCTAGTAAGTCAGCTAGTGTTTATAATGTTGATGTAGCTACAGCTCTAGCAATTCAGGATAAAGCTCTTAGTAAAAAAGATTGATGTCCTATTAGTTAAACAACAACTAGCTCAAGTGATGCAATATGATGTGTGTGGGGAAAGGCATATGGGCTAAGAATGTCAAGTTGTTATGGCTGTAACAACTAATTAAACATGTTGATTGTATAGGCAATGCACCTCATCCCCCATAATAATCCATACAACAATGTATACAATGCAGGTTGGATGAACTATCTAAAATTTTCTTGGTGTTAATGAATATTGGTGCTTAAGGTTAGGGATTTAGAGGTAACATTTAAAACACCTTATACTATGTAACATTCTTTTGAATAGGATGATACTTGTTATTTTCTTGATCCTATTGATGATGCAATTTCATATTCTATTTAGAAAATTATCCATAAGAACCAACTAGAATTATGCCTTATTCAAGATGAGGAGGAGAAGCAAGTTGACCTCATGAGAGTTGATCAAATAACCTATCTGAAGGTTAACGAAACTATAGTGTAAGAAAAAAAAGAGTTTGAGGTGATTAGCAAGAGTAATGAGAAGAGGTTGAAACCCTCCATTAGAGAACCACCTATTTTGGAATTAAAGAAGTTACTAGATCATCTTGGGTATGCATTTTTGGAAAAAGACTCAAAGATACTAGTAATTATAACATCAAATTTGAAGGCAAAACAAAAAAGAAAAGTTAAGTATTTAAAGAGTATAAAAGGGTGATAGCTTGGAAATTTTCAAATATAAGAGGAGCTAACCCCTATATTTGCACTAATAAGATTTTAATGAAGGATGATTTGAAGCTTATTATGCAATCCTATAAGAAGGATTAATCTAAATATGCAAGAAGTTATCAAAGCTGAGGTAATTAAACTTCTTAAATATATGTTATTTACCCTACTTTTGATAGTTCTTGAGTAAGCCATGTATAAGTTATTCCAAAGAAAGGAGGGCTAACTATGGTACTTAATGAGAAGAACAAGTTGAATGATGCCACTCAAAAGATCATTTTTCCCTTCCTTTTATCAATCAGAAGCTTAAAAAGCTAGTTGACCATATCTACTATTGGTTCATGGATGATTTTCAAGCTATTTTCAAATTCCTATAGTCATAGAAGACTAGGAGAAAATAACAATCAAGTGTCCATATGGTACATTCATTTATACAGGGATGCCCTTTAGGTTATGCAACACACCTATTATGTTTTAAAGGTGTATGATGGTTATTTTGACGATTTAGTGGGACTACATGCAATTTTTAGACAAAGGAAGGAGAATTATTTTCAGTCCATCTACTATGCCAGCAAGATTTTGACAGATACCCAAGAGAATTACATAACCACAGAAAAAAATTGCTACATTGATTTTTACATTTAATAAAATGTGGATCTTATTTAATGTTATCTAATATTATCGTTTACACTAGTCGTTTTGCATTATGATATTTATTGAATAAAGTAGATGCTAAACTGTGACTGACTAGATGAATTTTTTATTATAGGAATTTGATTTAGAGATCAGGGATTAAAAAAGGAAGCTAAAGACTTGGCAATTCACCATCTATCATGCTTAAAGAACCCAAATTTGGAGAATATTGGAGAAGATGACATTATTGACGCATTCTTTAAAAAGCGCCTTTATAATCTTAAAGAGGTAATTGAGCCCAAAATTACAATGTTTTCTAACTTTGCAAATTTGGTGAATAGGATTCTTCTTAAAGGACTTTCTCATTAGTAAAAACACAAAAGAAATTACTTTATAATTTGAAGGATCATCTTTAGGAGGATCTCTATTTATTGTGCAGACCAAATTGCCAAAAGATGTGTTCCTTAATCGAAAGGGTGGAAGATTTAGAGCATTATTATGTTAGTCCAGTTGGAGGGCATTACCATGCAAAGAAGATATCTAATAAAGTTTTTGAGTCAGGTTTTTATTGGCCTACACTATTTAAAGATACTTAAAGGCGTATACAATTATGTGATAATTTCCAACAAATAGGTAATATTTCTTACTAAAATGATGTTCCTCATTATTATATTTAAATTTATGAAGTGTTTGATATTTAGGGCATTGATTTTTATGGGTCTATTTTCAGTTTATAACGGAAGTAAATACATCATAGTTGATGTGGACTATTTTAAAAAGTTTGGAAGTTACAAAGAGTTACAAGGCCATAAGTACACCCATGTTCTACAAATGGTGGCTAAAGCGAGAGTAGAAACATACCTATGTACATAAGCCATGTAAGTTTTTTAAGTTAAAGTAAGTCACATGGTCAATAACACTCTTTTGTTCTTGACTATGTACCTTACTAACCTCTTTTACTTTGTATTTTTAAAGTTACATAGAGGTACACACCCTTCGATATGCCTGTGATAACAATCGTGTAGATTTTTTTAGTATTTCAATAGAATACATGGACAACAAAACACCCATGTTTCATAATTAGCTAATTTCTTAAGCTTTTTCATGTCACCCTAGCTATTTAAGTCCTAACATGATTGTGTATTCAACCTTTTAATTTTTGTTAAGAATACAATTTATAATATGCCCATATTGTAGCTCGTGTTTATTTTATCACAACATGCCCCTTTTATACACCTATATTTTGAAATTTTAACCTAAATTTAGACAGCATGCATGTTCTTACTCGTGTTGTATTAGCCCCTCTTTAAAATCATCCATCCAATCGGCAAATCTCCTATTCGTCCCTCATCTTTTGTTTTTCTCAATTAGACAACCCATTCCTTTAGTTTCAATGATTAAGATGAAATTGAGTGATTAAATTAAGTTGAAGGGTTTGTTGAACTGATTTTAGTTAATTTAAATAATGAAATTGCAATTTTTAAGGTATGTTGAACTAATTTTGAAAAATTTGGGTGATTAAATCACGTCACTTAGGTCTTTGGAATTGATTAAGCTAATTTTTGTGTTATAATCCAATTTTTGGGTCTGACTAATGTGTTATGGTGGAATTCTTATGCTTTAATTATTTTATTTTATAGGCTAAGGTGACTTTTTGACATCCAATTGGGTTTTGGGTTGTTTACATAGTCAAACTCCATTCTTTTTAAACATTGCATAGATTAAAGTGGGTTATGTGAGATTCAATTGTATTTTTTTCTTATTCACTCATTTTTACTGCATTATAAAAGTTGATTAAAGTGAATTGGCTTATAAATTATGACTGGATTAAAGTGGATTGCTCCCTCGCATTATGTTTTTTTTTCTTATTTTAGGGTATAAGGATAAATAACACAAACATAAAAAATTAGTGACGAGAAAAGGAACTGTCTAGAAAAAGATTTAAAAAATGATGGCATATCTAGAAAACCACCAAGCCAGCCTAAGCCACTACAACCTCAGGTGTCACTTTACTACACCATCATATGCCTCTAGATTTAATAGACTAGTGATTAAACCATTTACTAACAGTAGGTGCTTGATCAGGTTGAACTAACATAAGATGTCTGAGATTTATTATGTTGGTGGTTGGGATCATTTTCGCAATCAAGGAGCCTACTTATAAAGAGCTAACACTTGAGTTCCTCACTACCTTCACGTTGGATAAGAAATATTTCAAATGGAGTTTGGATAACACTATCTAGTTTTAGGTGCTTAAGGAGAGTTAGATCATAAGTTATACAAAATTTTCATATATATAGGAATGTGCTTTGCTAAGTTTGTTGTTTTTAAGACCTATTCTCCTTTAAGCATGGTTGAAGGGAATTACCTCGCTGTACTAGAGTGGAAACTCAGCCATGACATTCCTCTCCCACCACCTTTAGCTAGACTCGAGCATTATAATGGTTTTCTGGTAGTGTTAGCACACCTATCTAGCCATCTAACCCCTCCACATTGTGATCAGCTCATAATCACTTAATTGCAAAGATAAATGGGTCAAATCCTGGGGGTTTGAAAAACTATTAGAGATTGATAATGGGATCTTATAAAGTGAGTATCGAGATTGGTGACATATAGTAGATGGGTTGAGGATGATCTTGTTTGAATTGTTGATCATTTGAAAGTTACAATTCCACCTCCATCTTTGAGTGCTAGTACATCACCTCCATCTACCTTATTAATAGCCAGACGATCTAACAATAGAGGCATCAACCCTAATTGAGACAGTGGTTACAGTTCCTTAGGAGCTAGATATTTCATTTGTCCAATAAACTGATCCACCTAGTAGGACTAAGCATGAGAAGTGACATGCTATTTTTATCTTTTCTTTGCTATTTATGTTTCTTTCTTTCCATTTTATTTCATTTTGATAGTTAGCAAGTGACTAGCACTGCTAAAATAATGTTATTTGATTTCGCTTTTTCTTCTTTTTTGTTGATATATTTAAACATAATTCTTCACAGATATATTAAGTTCCTATTTTTATTTTATTTCCACTTTTGATGCTTTATTCCCTTTTATATTTTATGCAAGGATTATTGGACATGATTTGGATGGAATTCATGTTGAGAATTTGAATTTATGTATTTAATCAGGTAAGTGCCAATTCACTTTACCTTTCCTCATATGGAATGTCTTTCGTTATTTTCTGTGCGTTATTTTGTACATTAGGGACAATGTACATCTTTAAGTATATGGAAGAGATATTGTGATTTTACTATGAATTTGATTGTATATCAAGCATATTTTAGTTCTTATTTGTTGATTCTTCTTTATGAAAATTTTAAATATGTCAATTCCTATCTTGAAACATCTTGAGTTGTTATGAATCATTGATTTAGGCTAAAAATACAAGAGGAAAAAGGCATGATTAGATGGATTCTTATTTGCTACATTATGAATGATTGTTTTGAAAGTCGATTTGGATGAAAGTGCTTAGGATTTATTCATACAAAGAGCCTAAATTGTGAGCTCTTGAGCCTATGAACAATTATCATTATTATATAATGCTATATTTTTCTTTATTATGTGTTGATCATATATAATGGGATGATTCTAGAACTTGATTGTATTATGCACACTGAGACCACATATTTGGAGGCATTAAGATGAAAAAAAGCACCTAAATTAAACCCATTTTTTAGCCTTTTCTTTGATTTTACATTACCGTGTTTTTATCCCTTAGGCATGACAAAACTTGAGCATTAGCCCTTTCTTTAAATTATTTTAACCACATTACAAACCAATCAACCATTGCTATTGTTAGCCTAAAATTTACGTTTTCACCTTGAAGGATTGTATTTACTTGACCGCGTAAAAATCTGATTAGACAAAGAATTATTAAGAATGAGGAAAGAGGTAAGATTATCTTGAATGTGTTAATTATGAGTTTTTCTTTATAAGCACATAAGTAATCAATTCATATATATATATATATATATCATGAAATGAGCTCAATTTAAAAAAGAATAATAAAAATATATATTTGTTTTAATTAATGTAATTATGAAAAGGAGAAAGAGAAGATACTTACGTTATTCAAAACTTGTTTTACACCTTACTTGCATTCTATTAAAGATTTGTACTAGATTAAATAAGATCTTTATATAGTCCTATTTGTGCAAATCCATTCATTTTTATTAACATAAAATTTACCCTTACCATACCTTTACCTAAGCCTTATTACACCTTGATTTAGATTTCTTGATTTTTGCCTCTAGTTTATTTTATAATGGTGGAGATGTGATTTATTAGCAAGCATATGGTTAAGATTTCATATAAATTAATTTGAAAGTTCTAATAACTTTTACCCTAAATACTTTGAGCTAATTAAATTATCTTTTACGTGAGTGTGTTAAATCCTCTTGCACTTAAGTCAAAAAGATTTTCAAAATATAATATATAGTTTTTGCTTATGGGAGTTAATTATATGATTTTTTTATATTCTAATTGTGTTCTGGTTTAACCCTTGAGGCATTGCAATTCGAAGTGTTAATAAATATGATAAAATAGAGGAGAGATGGACATTTAAAAAGTCGATAAATTTAAATTATTATTTTCTTAAGAACAAACAAATGCCTAAGTATGAGGAGGTTTGATAAATGCTTAGTTATTCATATTTTTAGGTTTGTATTTAGTGCATTTTACTTGTTTCTTTGAGTTTTTTTTAATTACTTATGGTACTTATTTTTATTGATATTTTGTTTTCAGACAATAATTTACTTATTTAAACAAAGTAGATGAATTCAGATAAGTTCAAAGCAGCTTGGAGATGTTTTAACCATGTTATGAAATTGGAGGGTAAGAACACGACCTAATAAATATCTGTGTAATTGTCTGTGTTTTTAATTATTTCTAAATTTTAGCTTACATTGAAGAGTTCAAGGCATGATGATGGATTCTATTTGTTACATACTTTTGTTTGAAAGGCATATACCATTGTTATATGTTGATGAGCCTATGTTCACCTTTTGAGTCATGTTTATGAATGTGTTCACTCTAGATGGGAATTCATACTTTTTAAGTACACGACCATATACTTGCCTATAGTTCTACCTTGAATCTAAATGTCAAATTTTAAAATGCAAAACAATAGGATATTTGCCAAAAATATATGCCAAATTTTAAAGAGTTGCATGCAATCCCAAAAATAGGTTGACATAAATCTTCAAAATTAAGGTTAAATTTAAAAGAGGAATTCATAAATAAATTAATACTATAGAATTTAGTTAGAAAGAGACTTAAATTAATCAATATATGATTAGTTATTAATAATCTTAACAAAGATATTAATATAATTGAAGAATTTATATGATTTGTTGAACTATAGATTAAATTGATACATGAAGTCTTATTTTCCTAAGTACTAAGAGAATAGTTAATTGTGGTTATTTCTTTTAATTTATTGCTTTAATTTTAATTTGGTCAACCATCATTAAAAAATAGAAAAAAAGAGTTAATAATAGTATTCATAGTATGCGTGATATCAAATATATATTATAGAATTGATATGTGCAACTGTTTAAAAGATCTATAGATCAAACGTCAAATAATATAAGTTGAACAAATTTATTACCAAATTTCATATAAAAATTCTCTGTGTTAAGCCTGTTTTATTTTATTGTCTTTCTAGTTCATGTTTCACAAATTGTTTGCCCGTTGGTACAATTTATGATAAATTAAAGTTAATAGACAGTAGGGATCGCATAAGCATAGGACTGCTTAGAGTGTTGCATCCAATTATTCCACTTTCATAGTGAAATTTGGTTTGGAAATGATGAGTAGTATAACTAAATTAGTCATGAGTTTTCAGATTTGATTTCTTAGAACACTGAAATCTTTTCAAATTAATATTATTAAGAATATATATAAATTAATACAGAACCCATAGAGACTGGAGATCGATCCACTGGCACCATCGCGCGTCTTCCGAGCTGGGAGAAAGGTGACATCAGATGGTAAGATGGATGGATTCACAATGATCTAAACCCTATTGATTAATTATGAAGAATCATACCTGGAGGGGCTTCAGACAGGCCAGGGGCTGACGTCTACTTCTGGGCGACTGAGGGAGCTCTCTGTAGTCTGTGGGGAAATCCCTAATTCAGCAAAGAAACCAGCTGGAAATGGCTTTTACCCAAATGGTAAACGGTGCGTTTGCGTTTAAGCCTAGTTTGAGGATTAATGTGGTTCTGGCCTTGTTGAAAACTCCCGTTAAGGTCTAAGTTTTAAGACCACGCAAGGGATCCCATTATGGTCCGTACTTCATTTTTTTAAACTAATCAACTAATTAATTTCTTTGTTATATTTAAAAAAGAATATATAAAATTTATTTATTAAGAGACGTATCAATTAAAATACATTTTGCTAATCTAATTATTTTAAATATAAATTAAAGTATTTATCTCCATAACAAATAGATGTAATCGAATTATGTTAAAATTTTTAAATAATTTCATATCTTTAAAAAATTATTATGAAAATATAGATGTAATCTAATTATGTTAAAATTAATGAAATCATTGAATTATATATTTTTAAAAATAATTTATTTTTTATATTTTATTTTAGTAAAAATTGCTTAATGGTGAAATGTGTCCATATGATGGAGGAGCTTGAATTTGCAGCAAGCTTATCATTACTATTATCAGATGTACTAATCAGTATATACGGTACTAGTCCAAAAATAGTGCGATAACTTAAAATATTGTACTAATTTAAGGTACTGACCTATAACAGATTTTGTTTAATACCGGGCATTTCTCATAAAAAGAACAAATTTTATTGGGCGACATTGTAAATATTGAAAACTATATGACTAAAATGAAAAAGAAAACTTATATATGGTAACCTAACCCACCCTAACGCAGACGCATGCAACTTGTCACGGACTTGGTCTTTTACCAACGAACTACACATTACTTAATTGTATATCTCGCAACTAAGTCAGTCTCTCCCTTAAATACTAGAAACAAAGCTAACACAAGTTAGTAAAAATGTAAGATAAAACAAGAACAAGAATGAGAAAACTTGAAGAATGCTTCTATTGTTCAAGAAAGCTTTTACAACATATTGGCTAAGACTTTTTAAGTGTCTTACAAATGAAATCCCTTAGGTATTTATAGTCTTCACCTCCTTAACAGATGGCTAGGATTTATTTGATCCAGGGCTCACAATCACCATCTAGAATTCTCTACAACTATCTACATGTTTAAGTATTATCTACAATAATCTACAAGGTTTTAGAGTCTTCCACCTATCTTTAGCCTTATCTTGAACATGGAAGAATAGTATGTAATCTTCTAGAGAACTTTAGCTTAGCCTTTCCATCTAGTGGGAATTTTGCGGTGCATAACATTCTCCCCTCTCATTCGGGTAACACCCTCATCGCACCCTCCTTATATGCCTTGATCATGTCCCTATAGTCTCATAATGTGAGCTCATGCTTCCAACTCGCCTCATTATCAGGTATTCCTTTCCATTTCACAATGAACCCCACGTAGCTTGGATGGGAACTATTCTCGGTAACAATGCGTTAAAATTTCCTCTACCTCGCGAGAAGTAGTGATGGTTGTGGGTGCTCTCTTCGATTTGCCCCTACTTGGGTCCTCCTTATCGACATGGTACGATTTTAGCAAGCTCACATGGAAGATTGGATGCATCTTGAAATGTGATGGCAATAACAATCAATAGATTAGCTTACCAACCCCTTTCTCCATGGGAAAAGGGCCCTCATATCGCCTTACTAACTCTTTGTGCACTTTGGCAAACTGTCAGCTCAGATGGGAAGGAGCTTCACCATTACTAAGTCTCCTTCCTTGAACTCCAAGTGTCTCCTTTTAACATCCACCCATTTCTTCATTCACTTGGCATCCCTTCCTAAGTGTGCTCATGCCCAGTGGCGGATCCACAACTGCCTCCAACAAATCCTTTATAAAAAAAGTATTGTTTTAAGTTTTGCCCCCATAAAAAAAATAAAATTTTACTCCTATTAAAATTTTGCCCCCATTAAAAATAAAATTTTGTTCTTAATAAAAGTTTGCCCCCACTCAAAAAAATTTCTGGATCCGCTCCTGCCTGCACCCCAATGTTATTGCGAGTTGCGTCCAATTTAATTTCTCACCCTAAGATGCTTAAACCAAGCAAAATCGAATGAATCACATACGAGTAATCCTTCATTATCCCAAAAGTGGATGCAATAACATTGGTATTTTTCTTCGTATATTTATTGATATATCAAGATAAAACACTTTCTTGATAAGGGGACAATATCTTCTGTCTAAATTTATGGTGTCTTATTCTGTCTTTTGAATCTCAGCCATTCATTTACGAGAATCCTGTGTTTATTTATGTGGGTCTCAGGCAGGATCCACACAAATAAACAGCTGAGATTCATAATACAGAATAAGGTACCATAAAATTGGACAAAAGATCTGGACTCCTTGATAAGTCACTGCTACACTTGTATTTTATTGGCACAATGAACATGAACCCTTTACCAAGAACATGAACTAGACTCATTTGTAGCATTCAATCACAGCCGAAAGATCATGAATAATGCAAGCTAGACGAATTATCGAGAAACCAGCAGCCACTGTCAAGGCTTCATATTCCTTTAAAGTTCTCTCTTTTCCTCCTGGGAAAGCAAACATCATGATATCCATTCTCGACGCATATTGAGACGCCTTGCTAGTCTCTGGTACTTCCGGCAATATGTCAGTTATTAGTATCAACTTCCCACCTTTGGGTAGGGCTTCGTAAATGTTCAGCATTAGTTTTATTACATTTTCATCGTCCCAGTTGTGACATAAGTTCTGCAGTAAGTAAGACATTGTGTGTCAACTTAGAGATACTTTTGTTGGTTAGGTTTCTATAACAATCTGCATGCGGGAAGAATAATCTAATCTATTTTTTGCGATAGAGAATATGGAATGGAGAAAATTCAGGGGGAAAGAGAGAGAGCTTATACTTAATCTTACCTTCAGAATTATGGCATCACCTTTTGGAATGCTACTGAACATGTCTCCCCCCACATGTTCGATACCTGCAAAACAAGCAATAGTCCACCACTTTTAACTTTCCGAATCCTTTTTGCAGTGCTGAAGTACGTAAAAGAGTCCAGTAGTATTAATGCTGATTCTGATGCGAACTGTATAAACCCTGGTGGTCAAGTTTCATAAATCGAAATTACCTGGATAGTTTTGAGCACTCCTGATCACATGTGGCAAATCATATTTTAGCATAAACGTCCATATACATCTGCTAAAATCATCAACAATAGTCAAGAAAAAGTTAGAATCACTAATGTTTTGAGTATGATATGGACCATATAAATCCATATGAATGAATTCTAAAGCATCTGATTGTATGTATAGCAATATTGGAAAAGGAATGTCGTTGCATTTTTGCCATAAACAAATATCATAAACATTTGGGTATTCAAAATGAATCTTATTCGTGGGACGAATGTGAGTGAAGGATATCTAAGTTTATCGTGCTACACTATTCAAATGAACAAGGAAAATAGTTAGTTTTAGCAACGTAAGAATCCATGATATGTTGATCAAAAGAAGAAGGATCAAGTATGTACAATCCACCTATTGTTTTTCCAACTGCTAGTATGTCATAGCCTTCAGGTCTGTAGAAGACAAAAAGAAGGATAAAAGATGAATTTGATATGTGATGTGGTTTACTTATTGACAAATAACAATTTAAAATGAAAAATGGGTATATGTAAAGCTTCGGTTAATTAAGGTTAGTTTGTGTATTAAGTTTATATCACCAATATGATGACAAACTTAACAGTCCCATTTGGTAGATAAACTGGGGTTGACTGATTGGTTAGATTGATGGTTTTCATTTTCTCAACATCCATACGCATGTGAATTGAAGCTTCGGTGTCTATTATCCAAGAATCATTTCCAATCAATTCAAGAGAACTAAAAGAATGGCATGTAATGTACCTGTAAATTCTTCAAAACATGCAAAATTCACGTTATTTCCTCTGCTTGTGTCAGACGTTGTTTTTCTCTTACGAATCTTTCCACTTCTTACTGAATCAAGCTAGAAATGTTCATTGGCCAATCATTTTCACTATTATGAATTGATTCCATATGAAGCTCTTTTGTTTTCCCTGTTTCTACCATACTTTTTTTTTTTGAGAAATTAAAAAATTTCATTGATCAATGTAAGATTACAAAGAGGAAAATGACCTATAAGTCAGCGGCAACGCATAACTTAAGAGACAAAGAGAAGCTACGTTGTTTGGGCAATTCAATGTAAAGACAATACAAAGCAAAGCGAGCAAATCCTTCATCGTTGAGTCGTCTAGGGTAAAACTACCTCAACCTTTCGCGAGTCTTCTAAAAGTATTTCCCTAATTCGGCTAAGGGATGGTGATTTGGCAGACACAGATGAGGTGAGGGGCGCGATAGCGGAGGATCAACTCTACAGAGGTGGAATGTCCAGGTAAGCGACGATAACGTATCCTGAGGATAGGGTTTAAAGTTCCATCTTGATCCGGTTTGTGGCTTGTAGGAATTCAGATGTGCCCAGCACGATTGCAATCCATCTGGGAAGGAGAAGATCTTTTCTCAAGTGGGGCTCCGAGTTCCTGATCTGCAGGCCTTCGACTACCCATGTGCTAGGAGAAGCGAGGATGAGCAGTAACAATCCAGGTAGGCCTCTGACTTATGTGAGTTCTAGGATATGATTTCCCCTGGGAAGGGAGAGATCAGAACCTGTAGTTCTAAGAGGTAAACTAGATTCTGCATAGCCTTGTGTTGTGGATTGTAGTATTGAGTGGTAATCTAGATTCTGCATAGCCGTGTGTTGAGGGTTGCGTGATATATCTTCCAGGTCTTAGATCCTCCAAATGTAGGCCATTCTTCCACTACAGTGGAGGTGTAACTGATTTACAATCAGTTGCTCTCTAATATTTGGAAGGAAAGAAACTGCAAAAGATTTTTGAACAGAACAACTATAAGTCATAACTTAACTTGCAAAACCTCCAATGATGACTTTTTTTAATTGGATAGAATTATACAAAGTAGCGTTAGGAAGAAGTTATGGAATCCTTTTATAGTGTTACTTGGAACATGTGAGCATAGGAAAAATGGTACAGAAGATGAAGTCGTTCTATGGCTTCAAATCTTCTATGTCCTTTCCCCATTTGTTCCAACAGCATCCCATCCATGTTAATTTTCTCTCTCTTAATTATTATATGGTTAGATGTTACTTCGAACAAATGGGCACAGGAAAAACGATATAGAAGATTCGAAGTCGTGTTCCATCTTTCAATCTTGAGTGTCTCTGTCTCCTTTTTGTCTTTTTACATCTTCTGTTCCGTATGAAAATAGATGGGATTTGTATGTGTTTATGTGCTAAAAGATCGAGGTTGTAATCAATTTGAAATGTCTACAGTGAATAAAACATGAACTCCAAAGGAAAGGGTCTATACTATATTACCATGACCTTGATTAATAATCAGCCAATTGCATTAGCTAATAGTTAACTCTATTAGCGACTAGCTAATAATAAATTATATCAGCTAATTTGATCAGTAAATAATATTAGCTGTTTATTAGAAATATTTAGTAAAACTAACTGTTTAATATTAACTTTTTATGTATAAAATAATTTATGAGGGTATGAATAAAAAAATTTATCATAATATGAATATCATATCTTAGTATTTTATTGAATATTCTTGTAAGAATTTAAATTTTTAATCTTGATAGTTAGTGATGCAATTAAATAAAAAAGTGAATTTATTAATCATATAAATTTCTTATTTGTTAAGTAATTTATTTAAATTATATAATTTCTACTTATTGTGTATATCTAAAAATATAAAATAAGATACTTCAATATATTTTAGAAATAATGAACATTGAATGCTCTAATATTTGTTAGTAAACTAATAGAAAATGAGAGAGTCCGAGAGTACAAGAACTAATACCTTCCTTTATACATGAAGGAGTGGAATAGGATAGAATTTAACAACTAGGCACCAGATGTTCTTTTGTTGTTTTTCACTCATCCTACAAAATATTCAAAGTTTTTGTTGTCATACCCATACATTTTCATATTTTTAAAGCTTACTCACTTCATCTGATAGAGACCCACATCACAAAATATAGTGTTTCAGGTGAGTTTTAAAATTTTTGGTGATCTATTCAATTCTAGTAAGGGCTCAATTATCAGGCTAATAAATTTTTGTTTATTGGTTAGGCAAAAAGCTCCATTTTTAGAGCTTTTTAATTTTCAACTGGTTGAGTTGAATAAGTCAACCCACCAACAATTAACCAAACAAAGGATATTAGCTTCAAAACACTATATGGCTTTTCAACCATTTGTAAATAAATTTATGGATCGAATTATTGTTTGCGTACCCGTATCCATGAGTGCTTGTCGTAATGTTGATTTGCTTGAACGTACTTATTTCCTCTCGTCTTCTTCTGTTAGAGAATTCTTCAATGGTTCAAAATGATTATGATTCTATAAGTTTTTTCAACTTATATAGCATCACCAACAGACATGTCCTTTGATAATTAGAAGAGAGAGGAAAAGGGTCTTTGACCCATTTGAGATCCATTCTATAATACCCAATAACCATTATCTTGGATGCTTTTATTGGATTCAAATTTATAAGTGATATGAAACATAAAATAGTCTAACGATCTCCCACTTGGCCCATGTTACCACTTGGTGATCCAACAACATTAAGTGCACACAATACATTGAATCAATCAAGCCATCCTTAATTGAATTAAGCTGATGGGATCATGGCGGTCACAAGTTATATAACCTGATTTCTTCCATGTATCACAGAATCAACTCAACTCAATAAACTTTAAGTGGGTAATTCGGTAATTGTTATCTCACAAATAAT
>JAOSBK010000002.1:15204285-15221734 GCA_027568895.1 Erythroxylum shatona
TGCCGAGACTAGTTTACACACTCATAACCCATCCCAAATTACTATTTTACCCTTCCCATCGGTGATGGGATGTTACACATCCGGATGGCCACCTACCATTCAAGAAGGTCGTCAAGAATACACTTGCAAATCTTATCAAGACAATTGAGGAAGATAAGGAGGATTGGAATGTATAGGTGAATTTTCTAAACTGCTAGGAGAAGTATCCAAGGAGTTGTCAAAAAATGAAGGTCAATGATGATGGAAGCTTTTGGCATCTTAAATCTTAGAAAAGTATGCAATATTTTTAAAGAATGTCACGTTTGAGTACACAAAAAATCTTTTAAGCGGTTATAACAACGATAGTCTTTTTGTTTCCTTGAGTAACCAAGGAAGATACTTAATAGCTTGTGGAGATAATTCGTCAATTCTTAGCTAGAGTTGGTAGACAAAATAGACACATCCAAAGATACAAGGCAGAAGAGGAAACAAAGGGGTTTTAAGAAACATAAGGATATGAGGGATATGACCTTTGAGAGTGGTGGATGACATTCTATTAATAAGATAGTTAGTAATGAGGTCATCATCACTTTAAAAATCCTTTAAGAACCTTCATCTCAATTAGTAAGGTTCAAGCAACTTCTATGACATGCATTAATTTTTTTCAACAATACCATTTTGTTGTGTTGTGTGAGAATGAATCATATGATAATTTTTTATGTAAGAATTAAAGGTTTCAAAAAATTATTCTTTGGAATTATCATTTATAAGGATACAAACATGACAACCAAATTGAGTTTTGATTTTAGGGCAAAAGGATTTGGGAAATAGAAAACAATTTTGAACGTTCTTTCATTAGATATAACCAAGTCATTCTAGTCCAATCATCAACAAAAATAACAAAGTAACCAAAACCAAGTTTCGACGTAACACGATATGGACCCTAAACATCATAATGAACTAACACAAAAGAGCTCTTGGCTATATTGTTAACTTTAGATAGAAAAACAAGAAGATAATGTTTCCCAAGTTGATAAGACTCACATATCAGGTGAAGATTTGAATTCAAATTAGTAATCAATTTTTTTTAAATTTTTGGATGGATGGATGGCTAGGCAACTATAGATTTAGAAGGTGAAGTAATAGCTGAGCATATGATTGAACAACTGTCAAAATAGCAGAGACCTCCACATTCCCACCCTCCTCCAATCATCTTCTTTTTCTTCAAATCCTGGATAACAACAGAATGAGAAAAAAGACGCAAAACAATTCAATGATTTGGTTAGTTTACTAACAGACGTTAAGTTTAGCTGAAGTTTTAGAAATGCAATGTCAACCTTACTTATGCTAGTAATGGAATCATTACCAATAATAAGTTGGTTTGAGTCTGGTACAAGTGTAATTTGATCAAAAAATTTTGGGTTACTTGTAATATAGTTAATGGCTCCAAAATATGTAACATAAGGTTTAACGAAGGACAATATACAAGCTGAGCGATTACCTAGGTGAGCAAATGACGCAATTGGTGTGGTGCTTGCTTGCCCGCTTGATACTGGAGAAAAGAGGTATATTCTTTTATAAAAATCACCTTGTTTTCACATATTTAGGCAAAACTTTTATAAGCCTCCACAATATTAGTAGATTGAGAGGGCTTTGGACATAACTATGGGTGTAAGTCCCAATAATAGTCCCAAACATACCCATCCTTACTACAGCGGTCACATTTTCTTTGGCCTCCCTTGCCTCTTTTTGCACGACCACTATAGTTACTTCAACCTCCATTAGCCCTTTTCCATTATTGTGAGCAGCTAGGACAAACTTGTCACCACTTTCTTATGATTCCCCTTTAAGGATGGAGATACTTGTATATATATCTCAGGAAGTGAAGAGAGTTCAGTGGCACTGAGTATCTAGGCCCAAATTGGTCCATATTATGGTCTTAACCCAACCAGGTATCTCTTCATGAATAAGTCCTCTTCCCTTTAAAAATTGATCCTTATATGTTGTTATTAGCTGAGCTGCTAAATGTTTTATAAATAACTTCTTTATTTCTGAAAAATACTCAGTGTGGTTCTTCTCTGCTTGCTCACACTTGAACAAATCCATAGATAAATCATATGTACGAGTAACATTACTAGAAAATAAAAGTCTCATATACTCCTATAACTCCTTTGTAGAGTTTACATATGGACACACATCAGTAATATTTGGCTTCATGGCATTCCAGAGGCTTTTCATTATTTGGTTGTCATGTTGTTCCCACTTCTTATACCATGTGCTTAATATGAGGAGTTGAATTCATGAGATGCTCATACCTATTTAGGACCATGAGACATACAATGGCCGCTTTTTCCCAATCAACATAATTCATTCCACTCAATTTTCAATTTGTGATTTATTGAACTATAATGGGTGGTTGTCCTTCAACACTTTCAGTTTTGAAGTTGCTCTTGATGCAATTGATATAAAAAAGATGGCAATGAGAATTAGGCGAAGAACAATAGCGTAAAAAATCGAACTTTAAATATCAATAGTTGTGCAATAACAAAAGTGGGACTGAAACCATCATGAGATACTAATATGATAGAACTAGCGATTATGGTTAAACACATAAACCTAGTTTCCAACAATTAAAGGAAGAAAAGCACATCACCAACTATGGTTTAACACACAAATCTGTTTTCCAACAATTAAAAGAAGAACAATTCACCAATAGGTTCCAGAAATTAGTGCAACTTAATCCATAGAAACAAGGTCAATAGACACAAGTGCCGGTTGAATAGTGGTTCTCGACGTCACCTGGTGCACTTGCCAAAGATGCCTCCTCCTTTGAATTGGTCGTCAGAGGCTGCTTATGGTGTTTTTAGTGGTACATTGTTAAAATTAGTCTTATTTATTTACTTTGTTTAAAAAGATTTAAATATGGGTTATCGGTTGAGAGAGAATGGAGGAAAAGTCAAAGGCAAGATTAAAAAACCTGCTTCGATGTCATGATATGAATTAAGAAGAGGAATAATGAGAGAATATAAACTAGCATCTCCCACTCTCTTTGTATACTAGATTATCTTAATTCATATAAGATAAATTACTATTATAATACCTAAAACTTTCAATCAAATCACAATCATAATCCCTAATAACCCTCTTAATAATCATAATCTCTAACAACATCGCAATCATAATTTGACAATCCTTTTAATCAAATCATAATCTAATAGATACAAATATTGCTATTAAAGCTAGTTAAAACTCTTAGTCAACTTGCGTAAAATAAAGAGAGCGCATTTAACATTTTTGTATTTTAATTTTATGTCACCAACTAATTGAAGTAATTACCTTTCCTAGTAGAACATAGCATCTTTGTGATAGGATCCCAAAAGCCAGGTATGGAAAATGTATATTCTGGTATTAATTCTTAGAAAGAATACAATTGATATACTGGTTTTCGAGGTCTAATACCTCCAACATAATGATCATACATAATGACACTTTACGATACTCTCTCTCTTCCTTCCTCTATGTTATTTATACTGAGAATCTGTAGCTACTAATAGATTCAGTTAGCTGACAACCTAACAATTGGTTGTCAACACTACTAACTAACTAACTGAATATAGAAAGCTAATAGCCCCGACTATCCCTCTGCATTATTACTCCTCTACCTTCTTTTTATTTCTTCTAACATAAAATCGAGTTACCTTTGGTCTTATCACTACTCCGCCCCATCAGCTTCACCTTGTCCTTAAGGTGAAAGTTTGGGAATCAAACTTTCATGTCTTCAAACAACTCCCATGTAGCCTCAAAAATTGGGTGGGCTTTTCACTGAATAAGCACTTCTAAATTTGGGCTAGAAGTGAGGTTTCTGATGGCCGACAGTGCAGCTAGATAATATAAAGTATCTTCTGGAATGAGTAAATGATCGGGCATGCTTATGACTGAATCATCAGTACCTAAGGCCTTCCTAAGCTGAGAAACCTGGAAAACAGAGTGAATTTTGGCTGTTGGGGTCAACCTCAACCGATACACAACTGGTCCGATGCATTGTATAATCTCAAAGGGACCAAAATAACATGGAGCCAATTTGGTGTTACTCCTTGTTTGCACCAATTGTTGGCGATAAGGTGCCAACTTGACTAAGACCCTATCCCCCACCTAAAACTCCACTTCTCTTCATTTACCATCTACTGTCAACTTCATCTTTTGTTAAGCTAACATCAAGTGGTGACGTAACTTGGATAAATTATGGTTCCTTTCCTACAGCAGTGCGTCAATGGTGTCTACAATAGAGGACTGAATTCTATGCCTAGTGATAGTGGGAGGATCTCTTCCATGGAGGACCTTGAATGGTGTAGTTCCCAAAGTTGAACGTGTTATAGCACTATCAACCTATCCCACCCAACGTGCCCATTGTTGAGGTTGCTTGCTAGTAAAGCATCTTAAATAAGCCTCTAGACACCTGTTGACAACCTCAATCTGCCCATCCTTTTGTGGATGGTAGGCTAAACTGTATCTTAGCTTTGTGCCCTGCAACTTAAACATTTCCTTCCAGAATTTACTCAGAATTTATCCCTATCGTACACAATCGAGTTAGGGTACTCAAGCAAACTCACCACCTCTTGTACAAAGATATAAGCAATAGATTGGGCTGTATATGGATGTTTGAGAGGAATGAAATGTGCATATTTGCGAAGTCTATCCACTACTATTAGGATAGTAGAAAATTCTTTTGATTTTGATAGCCCTTCTATGAAATCCATAGAAACCTCTTCCCAAACTTGTTACGGCACTAGTAAAGGTTGTATAAGTCCAGCGGAGACAACGATAAGTATTTATTTTGTTGATAGACGAAGCACTCAACTACAAACCTGTAGATATCATTTTTCATCCATTCCCAAAACCGTTCATTTGTTAGCCTCTTGTAAGTTTTTAAAGCACCTCTTTGCCCTCCTACATTACTCTGGTGGTTGTCCGTGATCAAGGTTGGTATTAAGGCTGAAGTTTTCAGAATTACTAACCAATCCTTGTAAAAAAAGCGATCCTGGATTATTATATATGAAGGATGCAACCCTGTCATTACTTGCTCTATATCCAACACCTTGATTGCTACTATTTCCATTACTTCTGTCTGATTAAGAATTCTCGACAAAGCATCTGCTACTCTATTCTCTCTTCTCGCCTTATACTCAATGCTAAAAGTATACCTTAATAGTTTGGACAGTCATTTCTGATACTCAAGGTGTACTTCACGTTGTTCCAACAAAAATTTAAGTGCTTGCTGGTCGGTTCTGATGATAAATTGATGGACTAAAAGGAATGAATGCTATTTCTTCATCGCCAGAACAATAGCCAGCAGTTCACACTCATAGGCTGATTTATATCGACTGGAAGTGGACAGAACCTGGCTGTAATAGGCAATAGGTCGATTCTCTTGCATCAGGACAACTCCTATGGCATTTACTGAAGCATCGGTTTCCACTATGAAGGGTTTAGTGAAATCTGGTAATGTCAACACCAGTGCTGAAATCATGGCTTGCTTGAGTTGTTGGAAGGAAGCCTCACTCTCTCTAGTCCACTTGAAACCTTTCTTTTTTAACAATTGTGTCAAAGGCCAAGAAATACTTCCATAGTTCTTCATAAATTTTCTATAATATCCTATCAACCCCAAAAAACTCCTCAACTCCCTCACATTCCCTGCTCTTGGCCAATTAACCATAACCTGAATTTTTCTAATGTCAGCTGGCACCACACCTTTCGATATAATATGCCCTAGGTATTCCAATGTTTTCTATCCAAAAATGCACTTTTTCTAATTAGCATACAAGTGTTAGGATAGGAGCACATTTAGGACTATCCTCAAGTGACAAACATGATCTTCATTGCTGGCACTGTAAACCAAGATATCATAAAAAAAGAACAATACAAACTTTCAGAGATAAGGTTTAAAAACCTGATTCATGAGGGATTGAAATGTGGCTGGTGCGTTAGTCAATCTGAAGGGCATGATAAGAAATTCGTAATGCCTTTCATGAGTCCTAAATGTTGTCTTTTCTTTATCTTCCATTCTCATTTAGATTAGGTGATACCTTGCCTTTAAATCAATCTTTGAAAATATGGTAGCCCCCTTCAATTCATCAAGTAGCTCGTCTATGATAGGAATAGGGAATTTTTCTACTACTGTCACCTTATTTAGAACACGGTAGTCTACACAAAAACGCCACCCCATCCTTTTTCTTAACCAATAACACCGGGCTAGCATACGAACTCACACTTGGTTGAATGATCTCTGAATCTAACATTTCCTTCACTATCTTATCAATCTCATTTTGTTGGAACTGTGGATATTTATTAGGTCTAACCGTGACCATATTAGCTCCTCCTTGGAGTACAATGGCATGGTGCTTAGCTCTTTCAGGAAGCAATTGCTGAGGCATATTGAAGACTGCTCTGAACTCTTCCAATATCACCTAGAGTTATGATTTAATTGGGGTGGTACCTTTTAGCTCCTCCATTTCCGAAAATCCCATTTGCAACAGATATATCGAGTCTTCATCTGTTGTGGCATGCATCAAATTCTTCAAGTTAATTGGCGTTTTAGAGAGCGTCGAGTCTCTTATAATTGCAAGGATTCGGTCCCCTTGTTTTATCTCCATTGTCATCTTACTCGAATCAATCACCACTTTGCCTAGAGTTTGTAACCATTTAATTCCTAGTATAACATCACAACTGCCCAACTCCATCGGTAAGTATTCCTTAGTCACCACCAACCCTTGCACTGACAGCACTACCCCCTGCAGATTCTTTCTCCCTTAATCTTCAGCTCATTACCCATAACTATCACATACCTTGTAGTTCCTTCTAACTCACAATTCAGTAGTTTTACCAATTTCTATGAAATGAAATTATGTGAGGCTCCGTTGTCAATCAATATTATCACTTCTATCCCTTCTACAATCCCATTCACTTTCATAGTCTTAGGAAAGTGAATCCCAACACTGCTCCTGCAGCCAACTTTATGGGTTGCAAGCTCTCCTCCTCTACTTCTTCCAACTCCTCCTCTGGTTCGGTTTCTTTATCCATTGTAGCCAAAACCTAAAGCTCTATTTTTTTACACCGATGACCTAGATTGAACTTCTCATCACACTAGAGATGAAGTCCCTTGGCCTTCTTATCTTATAGCTCACTCACCGTCAACCTTTTGAATCCCCCCGTATTCGGAATCCTACTCCCTTCTGTGTTTCTGTGTTTGGTATAAGTAGTGGGTCGAACTCCACTATTTCCTGTTTCCTCCTTTCCTTTTTCCACCCTTGTAGTTTCCACTCTTGTCCCCATATTTCCCCACGTCACACCCGCACGGTTCCACCTTAATATGCTCATTAACCTCACTTTCTCTTCCACTTGTTGGGATATCTCCATCATCTCAGCCAAATTCCTAGGTCTAAGGATCTGTACCTCTAATTGGATCTCTTTTACTAACCCATTCATAAAGGTACTCTCAAGCACAGAATTGGGCAGTTCAGGAAGAGGAGCTGCTAGTTTGAGAAACTTATTGGTGTATTTCGCCACTGTTCTGATTTGTTTCACTGCTAGCAGTCATTGACATTGCGGTCCTTAGTGAGCTGGATGAAACCCAGGTGTCACCAGCTTTTTACATTCCTGCCAGTCCACAATGAGTCGACGACTCTCTACCCAACTGAACCATGTCAACACGTCTTTTTCCATACTCATCCCCACGAGCTCCATCTTCTCCGCTTCTGTGAATCTCCCCACCGAAAAGAACCATTCCACCCGGTATATCCATCCGTCAGGATCGTCGCCCCCATAGATGGGCATCTTAATCCTTCTGGTTCAACAATCCCGCCGGAAGTTGCAGTGGCGTGCGAACCCTAGAGGTGGGTTGACGCGGTGGCTGGAGTCATTCCGCAGATCGTTACTCTCATATTGCTCTTTTGGTTCAATCGGTTCCTTTCCCAACTCTCTCCTTCGACTGGATTCGGGTGGATGTTCTTCAGGTCGAGTGTCTACAGTTCCTCCCATGCCGTCATTTTTTCCACATCTGCAAAACCGAAAACATCATACTTTTAATTTCTAACCTCAGTCGTTCTCCCATTTCCTAATTAGCACTCTCAAGCTTCTTTTGAAACTCTGAGCTGTAGTCGGTTATTTGTCTCTACCATTCTTGGTTAGAACAACTTAGTTGCCTCTGAAACTCTTGGTGTGCATGGTTAATTAATTTCTAGATCTCCTCTCCATCTTTTCACCTAACTTCCTGAAGAAGTTCAAAGTCTTTCTCAATCCCTTCAATCCAATTATCAGCTTTCTTAGCAACTATGACTCAGGATCAACTGCTTTGATACCAATTGATAGGATCCCAAAAGCAAGGTATGGAAATTGTATATTATGGTATTGATTCTTAGAAAGAACACAATTGATATACTGGTTTTCGAGGTCCAATACCTCCGGCCTAAGGCTTATACATAATGACACTTTACGATACTCTCTCTCTTCTTTCCTCTGTGTTATTTATACTGAGAATCCGTAACTATTAATAGATTCATTTAGCTGACAACCTGATGATTGGTTGTCAACACTACTAACTAACTAACTGAATATAGAAAGCTAATAGCCCAGACTATCCCTCTACACTATTACTCCTCTGCCTTCTTTTTATTTCTTCTAACATAGAATCGAGTTACCTTTGGTCTATTACTTTGCTATCAGCTGAAGCCTTGAGCTTCCAACAATTTTAATAGAACTCTTAAATTATTTTTTTTGATAAAAAATGGAATGCCATCTTAATGATAATTATTGAGAGCTAGCTAATGTACCAATTATCTTAAAATGTAAACAGATGGAAATAGATAAAGCAGGTTACATATCAAAGCAAAAACTGATACACAATGCCAACTACAAGTGCTTCAAACAGCAGTACTAATATTTCTCCATAAATATGCTCTCATCCTATTAACTAAACAAGCAACCACAAAGTTCAGTGATTGTTACTACTCAAAGGCTAGTTTCGAGAAGCTTATGGAAAGCAAAACATTTACATATCAGGACTCGGATAGATGTTTACATGGAGATATATTTACATATGACGAATCACACCAATACTTCATTCTGACACTTTCACTGGCTCATATAGGTGACGAGCATGCCTGGAGGAAGAGTAGGCTGAAATTGCAGATCCGGTCATGGTCAATGAATGCTTAGCAACACCAACACTTTTCCTTGTCACCAACCAGATAGTCCAGAAGAATCCAATCCAACCTGATTTGCACCAAATTACAGGTCCCAAAGGAGACGAAAACAATTTACACATGATTATAAATCAAAATTTAAGTAGTAGTACAACATATTCTAATCTTTGCACACCCTGGATTGCCCATAAATACGTAAAACCATAGTACAGTTATATATGGCAGAAAACCCACTAAGTATACCAGAAACTTCGTCATGGGACAAAAATCCACAAGAGGCTCCTACATTCAATATGTTCATCTCAATACTCATTTTCTTATTCCCTTTTCGTCCTTACAGAGAGAGAGGGGTTTGGGAGTTTTATCTAACAAGAAATGAGCATGAACTGTTCAATTCCCTGTCTTATCAGCAGCAAATTTTCATTTGTATTTCTTAAGCAAATTTTTATTCACAATTCCCAAGTCATACGATTAATAGGCGAAGGAAAAACAATGTACTTCTATACAAATAAAAGCCAGGGAAATAAAGCTCAGTTTTCTTGCTACCTGTAGCTATCAGAACAGCTACAATGGCTGAAATTGTGGCGGTAGAAATGACAAATATGGCAACTGATACTGCCCCTATGTATATTGCTGTTACAAAGACAAAGAAGAGAGCCAAGAAGCCTCCAGCAGCTGCCAAAGACATGAGAAGAGCGACGATAATTGCATTGATAGTGGCTGCAAGAAAGAAAAGCATAAAAACAAGCAGTCCTGTCAAGGTAAGAAGAACGATAGTCCCAACCTGCAGCAGGAAAACAAAACAATTAATTAAAATCACAAAGGATAGAAGTACTAGTTTCTGTTTATCAATCAAAGGAATATAGACAAAAAAAGAGGAGGAAAACAAGGTTGTGCACGTAGTAGCCTTTGCTGCAATGACAACTCTGAGTG
Organism: Erythroxylum shatona; assembly: GCA_027568895.1. Taxonomy (NCBI): domain Eukaryota; kingdom Viridiplantae; phylum Streptophyta; class Magnoliopsida; order Malpighiales; family Erythroxylaceae; genus Erythroxylum; species Erythroxylum shatona. The sequence continues at coordinate 15,214,395 of JAOSBK010000002.1, forward strand.
GTGATAAAATCAAGGCGGTGATCATAGTAGCATTTGCTGCAGCAACAATTGTGAGCTATAGTAGAATTGTTTTTGTGGAACAGACTAAATTGCAAGATAAGGAATATCCCTACTCCCTAATAACTAGCCTGCCATATCCGGATACCAAGAAACTGCCTTTGTAAAGAACATAATATATTCATATGCATCGGCACACAAACATACACATAAAGATGAAGAAACCTATTATCCATGCTTGAATCCTCATAAATATTTCTAAGCAAAAGTGTACTCAAATCAGATTAAGTTACAATCATCTTAGCATAATCATAAATAATAGCCGGAGAGAAAATGATTTTGTTGAATACTATTACTATATTGAATCGTGGAAGGAATATTTTCGGCGAGATGAATGAAGAGTAAGGCGCTTGGTTCACCAAGGGTAATGAGAATGAGAATAGGAATAAATATAGTGAAGAATAGGAATGAATATAATCATTATAATTATGATGGTTGGTTAAGATGAAGGAATGATTACTATTACCTTTGATAGTAGTTGGTTTGTTAAATATTTTGAGAAATAAAAATTTATTAAAATTATTTTATATCAAATTTTAAATATATTTTAATTAATTATATTTTATGCACCCTATTACTTATATTTTAATTAATTATATGTTATAATTAATTATAATCAAGTTTTGCGCTAAAAAACTTTAACAATGATCCCATATCTCTGAATTACCAAAGGAATGGAGTATTACTAAAAACTAGGGAATGAAAGTGATACCTATATAATGATAGATTGATACCAAACGATATTTTTTAAAGCATACCCATGCCTTTTGTCCCGTACCCCCCAAACAAGCATACTAAGAATTAGACAAAATAATAAAAATTAAACTGTCTAAGAGGAGGGGACATGAACAGTCTTTCATCCCTAACTCAAATCCTTCCTTGCCACTATTGCTCTATGCTATATCGTTATGTGAGTCAACTAAACTAAGATTACTATATTAGAAAAAGAAAAATAGTATATTGTAATTTTGCATAAAGGGAAACTTTGAAAATGAACAGCGGATTGACTTAGGTATCAAATTTTTACCAAAAAATGGAAAGAATCGAATCTTAGTTTGTGCAATGGGTTGCGTTATTAAGATGAGATGATTAATTAATTTTGAGAGGCAAACAACCAGCAGTTTAGTAGATAAGTTACAATCATAAAACAGCAAAAAAGAGAGGACTGACAGAGATGACGAGGAGAGCCCGGAGATGGGTGCCGCGGCGAGTCCAGAGAAGGAGTTGACGGCCACTGTTTCTAGAAGCTTCTTTCAGAAGCGGAGCGTTCTCTGAGACCGAGTTTTTCAACCGCTGAATGAACGGCGTGGATGAATGAGGATTAATGAAGATCTCTCTGATCACACGGTGGAGAAGACCTAGGAGAGTCTCTCCTCTGTCAGTCGTCATGTGATGCTCCGCGTTCTCCTTCTGCCCATTACTCTCCACCTCGACAGCCATGGCATTAGGAATGATATCCCAACAGACAAATTGTTGTGAAAAGTAGGGGTGGAATGGAATAGTTGTATTGATGATGGATTGGAATTCGATAATAAATATGAGCTAGTTTTGATTATAGATGGATGGTGTTGATCAGGTGAATGAAAGTGACCAGGTGTCGCGTCGTCCCTCATAATTCCAACACGTGGAATTATATAAATAAATTTTAGTAAAATATCTCGAGGAAATCTGCAATCAAAAAATTATATGTACAAGTAGACCAACTGCACCAGAATGGTTCGGAAGTTTGAGGGGCATCGTCATTTCCTTACCGCTATGCCAACCAATGTCATAAATACAATATTAGTAGTGGTATCAAATTTAATTACCTATTATATTAGTAGATATTCTTTTGAATAATTTTTTAAATCTATAAAATAGTTTATTTAATTACCTATTATATTAGTAGATATTCTTTTGAATAATTTTTTAAATCTATAAAATAGTTCATAATGTTTTAAAAAGTGTTAAATAGTCTTCAATATATTGTATTATACAATTTATAATTTTAAATTAACTATGTCTTCAAATATTGAAATAATAATAGTTTATTAATTTCTATTAATGTTGCCTTTCACATACTTGACATACAAATAAAAACTACAATTAATATAAAAAGAATAATATAAAATACTTAAAATATTATAATTTTATTATACAATAAATAATATTACATTAAAACATCAAATAAAAATAATAATAAATTTCCACAAGTCTCTAAGTATTACAATTTACAAGAAGAGTTGTATCGAGAAAAAAACTAACTAGATGTGAAACATAAAGCAAAAACAAAAACAAAAATATTTATATTTATATTGGATATATAGAATTTAACATATACATCAAATATAAGTGAAATTAAAAGAAGATGAGAAATGAAAGCCTAAAACTTAATTCAATCGAATATTATCTCAAATTGCATCGACTTTAATTCTCATTTGGTATAAAATCTTTATCATCATTACCATCATTCAAGCTCATTGCTCTAAATAACATCTTAATACTTTCCCACCCAAAATTGTTGTTTTAAGTTACTTTCATTTATCAAACTCAATTCCTAATAAACTCAATATGTCAAAAAATCGATACGGTCAAGGTAAAGTAGATCTACAAATAAAATTAAATTATTAAGAAATTACAACAAATTATGTTTAACTTAACAATAACAATAGCACATCTTTTCTAAAGCTTTAAGTTGTATTGAACAAAGGCTAAGAAATTCAATCTTTTGTGTCCTAATATATTCCTTTTCCTGAAATAAATATATTTAAATGTGTTTTAATTCCTTTCACATCATGTTACACTTATGCATTAACTCAAAATTCAAATTGCAAATCATTGCAATTTTGGAGCATCAGTCTCAAATTGATATTACTAAGCAATTGTAAGACAACAAAAGTAATATTATAAACAAAATAGAATGATGATTATTGTCAACAAGTAATAAAGGTGAATATCTATATATGTGTGTGTGTGTGTGTGTGTGTGTGTGTGTCTAAAGCTTGTTTCTTTGATGAATAGCGATGGGCATATTGAAAATCATAAGAAACATCCTTATAACCCTTCATTTTTGAGCTTATGAGCTTTGATGAATAGCAATGGGTAAGCATCCTTATAAACCTCCATTTGTGAGGTTATAAGATCTTGCATTATCTTGTGGGCATCAATTGTTGTAATAATTAATAGCATTTCTTTTATTAACTTTAGCTTGTTTTATAAAATTTGGTCTAAACTAGATACTAAGATTAAAAAATGCACCAGATGCAAATAACGAAGAGTAAAGTTATCTTTTCTATGTTGGACCCAACTTTCGGAGCCTAACATTCAGAGTCATAAAACTGAAACATTACACTATATCCAATTCCCATCCAAAAATTGAAAGTCTTAGGGACTGAATTAAAATTTGATTCCTTCAGATAATTTGTAACTCTATGTCTCTAATTTATTCAGAAATAAGAATCGTCTCATTTGGAGGTCAGATAACAAAGTTATAGCCTAAAGAATTAAACATGGTTTTATCCTCAATAATATTGAACCTATTTTGGGACGATTGGCCTAACTTTCACTAGAGATATCGGATTAATGTTGTATTTGGAAGGTTTTGAAGAGGACTTCAAGATATACAACTCAAAAGAGAGATTTTGTCATCTAGAGGGTCAAAATTGGAATAGACAATAGGTCAAATGAAAGGCTTCAGTTTAGGACTGAACCAGTTGATACTATTTAGTCTAAGACCTATTTTGGGAAAATTGGAATAACCTTCTCTAAAGATGTCGGATTAAAGTCATCTTTAGACTGTTTCGAAGAGGACTTCTAGATCTACAACTTTTGTGAAGATACCAAAGAGAGATTTTGTCATCTAGAAGGTCAAAATTGGAATAGACAATAGGTTAGATGAGAGCTAGATGAAAGGCTTCAATCTAAGACTGAACTAGACGATAAGATTCAGTCTAAGACCTATTTTGGAAAAATTAGCATAACTTTATTTACAAATGTTGGAGTAAGGTCATCTTCGGACAGTTTCTAAGAGGACTTCTAGCTCTACAACTTTCATAATAGACAATGAAGGGAGATTTTGACATCTATAAGGTCAAAATTGGACCAGACGATAGGATCAGACAAAACCAGATGAATGGTCAGACGAAAGGCTTTTGTCTAAGATCTATTTTGGGACAATTAGTATAACTTTCTCTAGAGATATCGGATTAAGGTTTTCTTTGGATGGTTTTGAATAGGACTCCTAGATATACAAATTTCATAAAGATATCAAAGTGAGATTTTGTCATCTAGAGGGTCCAAATTGGACCAAACTATAGGGTCAGACAAAACTAGATGAAGAGTCAGATGAAAGGCTTTGGTCTAAGACCTATTTTGGGACAATTGGCATAACGTTCTCTAGGGATATCGAATTAAGGTCATTCTTATATGGTTTGAAAGAGAGATTCTAGATCTACAACTTTTATGAAGACACTAAAGTGAGATTTTGTCATCTAAGGGGTCAAAATTGAACCAGATTATAGATCTATAGTGAATTAGACAATTCAGTTTGAGATGTATTAGACTAAGGTATTTCTACTGGGTCTTCCTCACATCACCAAAAGTTCTAAAACACTAACCATACTCTCCAAAACGTCTCCAACTTGTAATGGCCATAACTCTCCCCTCTAATATCCGATAATCACATACTTTATACCATTGGAAAGCTAAAAGGATGAACTACAACTTGCTAGAAGTCAACTTTATCTAATTTAGCCTAAATTAATCCATTTTTCCCCTAAAATCAGAACATAAATTCTACACCTATGAAAGACTTGAAATATGAATTGTACAACTATAAGAGAAATATGCACATGCACATTGGAAACTTTTTCAATTTTCAATTCATTTTTAAATCAAAATGAAATTTATATATAGCTTTAATTACATATCAACATTACAATAAAAGCTTAACACAAAATACAAAATATATTGGATGCTCAATGTTTGATATGCTTATAAAGCTATCTATAAGTCTAGTCATTAACTTAGTTACAAAAATCTCTACATATCTTGGAGTTTGTCCTGATGCCTTACAAAGATTGCTAACCTTCTTGTTCTGCAACTAAGGAGTGAAAAAAAACATTAGGTTGAGCTACACAGCTCAGTGGCTAATATATTTATAGCCATTGATAATTGATCCTAGCATATGTGTGTGTGTATATATATATATTCAATAATTCAAGCATTGATCAATTTTATTAGCCACTAGTAATTGACTATATGTATATATATATTCAGTAATTCAAGCATGAATCAATTTAGCTTAAAACTCATAACGTATAACACTCAAATGCATCATACTTGACAATTTAAAGATGCAATGGACAAACAAATGCCTCGAGTGTTCCATGGAAACAGAATGAAGAAACCAAAGTTTACCCCATGAACAGAATGAATCCAATTTCGGAGCTCATATGCTACAAGCAGGTAGTCGGGAGAAGGCTCTTGTCAACATGCACATGACGAACATAATGGTTCCACTCTTGCCTAAATAAAAGCACATATTCGTTTTCTCATATGCTCATACTTTCATGCTTTGTCTTCTTTTCATTTAATACAAAATGTCATGACCTCTTTCGAGGTATAACATAGTGATATTTCACCATGCATTTTCAACATTTACAAACAAGTCAATTTCAAACAAATCAATTTCAATCAATTCAACATACACATATAGGCAAGAATTTGCCCAATTACACTATAACCATAAATTTATTACCCACTTAATTAGCTTGAAAAAATCTAAGTTAAGCTTGCCTTTCCTCTTGCTCTTGAGTAGGATTCTCTTGGTTTTCTAAAACAACCAAGGTTCCATTCAAAACAACATTCCAATAAAATTCATAAACTTCAAAAATCACAAAATTGCCATAAACACAAATTAAACTCAAACCTAACCTACCCATAGTCCATCTAGGTTAGAAAACCTAAGACCTAGTTCAGAAACCCTAAAATCAATTAGGTTCTCTTAATTCATCTTCTTCCAACTCAAACCTTTCATTCTCTACACAAGCCCCTTTCTCTCTCTAACTTCTTCATCCTCAATACAACCCATTTCTTTAATAAAGAAATAAGAAAAGATGGTTAACCTACCTTAACAAGCTTGATTTCTCTTATTTTCTTCTTTCACCGAAACCTCTCTTCTTTTCTCTTATTTTCATTTTTCACTCTTCTCTCCCTTCAATTCATGTCTTTCTCTTCTTAACAAGCAAGACAACATATTCTTCTTCCATTTCTACCCTTAATAAGTGTGCAAAGTCGATTTTGCCCTTCCTTATAAGCCTTAGGTCTTTTAAGGTTAACTGATCTCCCAAAATGTCGTTGAACATTCTTATTATATTAACACTTTAATTCCATTTACCCATTCAATAAATCCTACTAACTTTGACATAATTAAATAACTCCAAAATAACTAATCTATCAAAGCCTCAAGAATTATTTTAAATCATGCTTAACTTAAAGAAAAATTTTGGGGTCCAACAACTCTCGCCCTTAAAGAATTTCATCCTCGAAATTCTTACTTGAGGCATTGAAGAGGTGTGGATACTTCTCCCTCATGGCCTCCAAGGGTTCCCATATGACCTCTTCCATAGAATGGTTCTTCCACATAACTTTAACCAGCTTCACAGTCTTGTTTCTCAAAACCTTTTCCTTCGAATCTAGGATCTCCACTGGCTGCTCCTCATACATCAAATCCTCCCTTAACTAGACCTCTGAAGGTTGAAGGATGTGTGAAGTGTTGGGACCCGATCCGGAAACCGGATCCCAACCAAAAAACGGGACGAAAGCGAAGAGAACGGATCAAAGCAAGACGAATAACAAGAGCGAAAGCGGAAAGCAAATCGGATAACAAAACGAAACATACAACGAATGCAAATCGGAATTGGTTACAAAATCGGAACGAACGTAATCACGAATCGAATCGAATCAAATGGCGAAAACATATCGGAAAGCGAACACGAATTCGAATACGAATCAAAAGCGAAACAAAAATGTAACAAAGTGGAATCAAATACGAATCGAACACGGAATCGACACTTAACAAAAAGGAGCCGACATCCGAGAACAAAGAACAAAGAAACATGATCGCATTGGAAACCTAGGCTATTCCAACTATCCGAAATCCGGTATAAATTTTTTTTCTTTCTTTTTCAATTCTTTCATATTTATTCAATCTCATTCAAACAAAATTACATATACTTCCCACTTTTGGAAAATCACCTTATACAAATCTCAAATCATAATCATTTTCATATACATTATCGAAA
>JAOSBK010000002.1:15229215-15244691 GCA_027568895.1 Erythroxylum shatona
GATTGATTTTAAAAAGAAAAATGTCATACTCAGTATTTGAACTGTTTTGACTGCTCTAGCATACCACCCTCGTGAGGCACGGGCTCGGATATCACCATTGATATCGGGTTCGGGTCTTGCGGGATTGGGATGCTACAAGTGGGATGTTAAAATGTCCTTCTTGCATGAAGACTCAAAAGAGGAGATATATATAGAGCAACCAGAATGTTTCAAGGTTAAAGTTAAGGAGAACCTATTTTGCAAGCTAACGAAAAGCTTACATGGGTTGAAACAAGCTCCAAGGTAGTGGTATTAGAAGTTCGACTCCATTATGATAGCTTATAGTTACAAATAAACTTATGTCAATCCTTGTATGTATTTCAAGGAAGTTCATAGGTGGTAACTTTATCATTCTTCTTCTATATATTGATGATGTGCTGATTGTGGGTCATAATGATGAAATAATCCAAAAATTGAAGGAGTTTTATAATCCTTTGATATGAAAGATCTAGGACATGCAAATCATATTTTAGGCATGAAAATAATTTATGACAAGAATATTAGGAAATTGTGGTTGCCATATGAGAGATATATTGAATATGTGTCAAAAAGGTTCAATATGAAGCATGTCAAACTAAATAGCACACCACTAGCGTCTCACTTTAAGCTAAGTAAGCATAAATGCCCCTTAACAGAAAAAGGAGAAAGATGGTATGTCTTTTATACCATACTCATTTATATTAGTTCTTTGATATATGCAATGGTGTGTTCTGGAGCGGATATTGTATAGGCTATTGAGTTAGTAAGTAAATACTTGTATAATCCAAAGAAGGTTCACTGGGAAGCAGTGAAATGGATTTGAGATACTTGAGAGATACGTCTAAGTGGAGTTTGTGTTTTGGTAATGGTGAGCCAATTCTAGAAGGTTATATAGATGCATATATGGTTGGAGATCTTGATGGAAGAAAATCCACTTCAGGTTTTCTAATTAAGTTTGTAAGGGGAGCCATTTTATAGCAATCCAAGCTACAAAAGTGCGTGGGTTTATCAACAACTGAAGCAAAGTATTTAACTACAATAGAAGCCATTAAGGAGATGCTTTAGCTGAAAAGGTTACTTTAAGAGTTATATATAAACCAAGAAGAATATGTAATATTATATGATAGTCAAAATGTTATTCACTTGTAAAAATACTATGAATCATTTCCACACAAAGCACATAGATGCCATATATCATTGGTTGAGGTCTATGATTGAGGAGCAAAAATTGATGTTAAAGAAGATTCATATAGACATGAATGGTGATGATATGTTGACAAGAGTATTTCTCAGAAGTAAGTATGAGCTTTGTAGTATAATTGTTAGGATGTCTCTCAAATAGATGTTAAATCATTATAGGTTTTACCTATATTTAGGTTGAAGGGGGGAGATTATTGAGTGTTAAGCCCTATTTTAAGATTAATATGACTTTCCAATGATTATAGAAACTTTTATGGTTCATATGAATGATAAACGAGTGAAGACAAGACGAATGAAAGTTAGGATAAGGTTTTCTAGGTAGACATCACCATGTAGCATTCTAAAACCCATGTACTTTGCTTAGATGATTGTGAGAGTCAGTTAAACACTAGAAAATGAAGAAAAACCGAGTAAAACAAGCAAAAAAAGATTATCATCCTTTTGTTGATTATTTTTTAATAACAAGTTATTTGTAGAGATTATTTTCAGGGTTAGTTTGGGAGTTTTGTTGATTGTTACATCAATTTGGTTTCAATATTAAAACTTTGTGAGAAAACTTGTAGTTGTGGTGTGAGATATTATTTTTCCATTTAGTTCTTGTATTTTGTTTCATCACTTCGTTTTTCAGCCTTATAATGATCTTCTAACTAATTCTTATAAGTATTTTTGTTGTTAATCTTTGGTTGATTTTTAGAGACAAATGTTATTGACTCCTATTGATTGCAAAACCAATTACTTGTTTTAAGCTAAAAATCGCAAGTATAAGGGTCATTACTTGTAGTAAAAAGTAGATATCGTCCTATAGAGATCGTGTTTAGGCACCACTTAATTCAGGTTGTGCTTTGTTTAATAATCAAATTTGAATAGTAATTGAAAAATAAACTAAATCAAAACAAACTAGTAACAATCGAATAATGTAATAATGGAAATCCATAAAGAGAATTAATCAAGTTATGGGAATGGAGATTTTACCTATCATCAATGCTAATAGCCTTTTATGTGTTTATGGGATGATGGTTTTAGACGATCGTAGGGTTGATTACTGTCTCTCGAGTTATAACCATTCCATAAATTATAAACCCTAATTAAATTATAAAACTTGTAATCACTCGATTCACAAATTACCCACAATTCTAATTAATTCTAAAGCTCAATAATAAACAATCGGGTCTCGCACGAGATCTCTCTCTATGAAATTACTGACTAGATTGATTAAGTGGTTATTTAGATCACCAACTCTCATTAATCCAATCAAATCATTTTTATCTGATTCACCCTCTCGGTTTATTACCGAAATATGCAAATACATCAATCAATCACAACACTCAACTTAAGTAAACATAATCTTCAGGCATTTCATCTTTAGGGACACACCTGTGAATCAAATTGTCAGCACATATCTTATATAACACAGGTTCATCCCAAATATACCAAGAACACTAAAATAAGAATTACTTCCTTTGTTGATGCGAGAGATTAGGGAAAAGAATACCACCTGAGAGATAATTGGCAATATCTACAAATCAAGGAAGAAAAGAATTTTATACCATTATTAAAGCCTTGTTAGGAAAACGCTCTTCAATTTCCTTTTCTTCTTCATTTTGTTCCCCTTCAAGTCTCGATAAGTGGTCCACCATAACATTTTCTGCTCCTTTCTTGTCCTTAATCTCAATGGTGAATTCTTGGAGTAGAAGCACCCATCAGATGAGCCTAGCCTTGGTATTCTGTTTTGCAAAGAGGTAGCACAATGTCGCATGATCTGTAAAAACAATAACTTATGAGCCTAAAAGGTAAGAACAAAATTTTTCACATGCAAATACCACTACAAGCAACTCCTTCTTAGTGGTGGTGTAGTTCAGTTGTGCTCCTATCAAGGTCTTGCTGACATAGTAAATTGCATATAACTTCTTCTCCTTCAGCTGTCCAAGTACACAGCTAATGGCATGGTCGCTTGCATCATATATGATCTTAAAAGGAAGTGACCAATCTGGTGTTGTCAAAATATGTGCTGTTGTAAGTTTCGTCTTTAACTTGTTAAAAGCATCTAAACAATCATCATCAAACACAAAAGGCCATCTTTAACTAACAAGTTAGTTAATGTTCTAGCAATAAGAGAAAAATCCCTGATGAACCGTCTATAAAACCCTGCATTACCAAGGAATGCTCGGATGCCCTTAATGTTGGTAGGGGTGGAAGCTTTTCAGTCACTTCAGTCTTAGCTCGATCTACCTCAATCCCCCTGCATGAGATCTTATGGCCTAAAACTATTCCCTCTTGGAACATGAAATGATATTTTTTCCTAGTTCAATACTAAATGAGAATCCTCGCATCATTGTAACACTCTACCCAAGTTAAACAAACAATGATCAAAAGAGTCTTCAAAAATAGAGAATTCATCCATAAATACCTCCATGAATTACGCATTCATATCAGCAAGGATGGGCATAATGCACCTTTGGAATGTGACTAGTGCATTGCATAGACCAAAAGGCATCCTTCTGTAAGCAAAAGTCCCATAAGGATAAATAAAAGTGGTTTTCTCTTGGTCTTGTTAGTAAATGAATACTCGAATGTATCTTGAATATCCATCTATAAAGTAATAAAAAGCATGGCCAGCCACCCTCTCGATCATTTGGTTTACAAAAGGTAATGGGAAATTGTCTTTCTTGGTGGCTAAATTAAGCTTCCTACAGTTAATGCATATTTTCCAACTTGTGATAGTCCTAGTGGAAATCTGTTCACCTTTTTCATTCTCTATCACTATCATGCCTCCTTTTTTAGGCACACATTGTACTAGACTTACCCACTCACTATCTGAAATTAGGTATATAATACCTGCATCTAAAAGCTTCACCACTTCCTTCTTCACAACCTCTTGCATGTTTGGATTTAACCTTATTTACCTCTCCCTTACTGTCTTGCATCCTTCTTCAAGGTTAATCATATACATCACACATTAGGACTAATTCCCCCTAATATCAGAAATTTGCCACCTTATAGCTCTCATCCTTTTCTTAATGGTCTCTGGTTTTAGTTCTAAAGTGGGAGGCTTTACAATGGAAGGTAGTGTAGGTGCATCTTCTCTCTTTAACTTCTCTCTCTCAACCTCCTTACATAATTCCTTTTCACTCACACTCTCATCCCTGTACACTTTAATAATTTTCTCAACTTCCTTTTTATTTTCCTTCTCAACCTCCTTCACACAAGCATCTACAATATAAATCATTATACAAGCACTTCCATCCACCAATTTTTTGAAAGATTTAGTCATATTAAATTCAACCTGCTCATCACCAATTCTCAAAACCAATTTTCCTTCATGCTCATCACCTAATTCCCTACCAATATTCATAAAGGTTCTACCTAAAATCAATAGACAATTCCTATCTTCTTTAAAATCCAACATAACAAAGTCAACAGGAATTATAAATATATCCACTTTTACTATAACGTCTTCTACTACCCCAAATGGCCTCTTGATGGATTGATCTGCAAGTTGCATAAGTATAGATGTTGGCTTGATGTCTCCTAGCCTCAATTTCCTGAAAATAGACAAAGGCATCAAGTTAATACTTGCGTCTAAATCACATGAGCATTTAGAAAATTCAAAATCACCAACAACACATGGAATAATAAAACTCCCTGGATTTTGTAGTTTTGAAAGCATTGTGCCTGTGTGTCAATACTTGGGCATACATTCTAATGCCTCCACTGAAGACAAATTAATCTAAATTTTCTTCAACTCATCCAAAATTTTGGAGAATTAAGTGTCGACTTGATGTTGTCTTACCCTCTACAGATATGAAATCTTAGACTTATAAGGTGTTGGTGGTACATATATATTTTCTTCCTCTTTTTCTTCCACATTTTTTTTGTTGGCTATCTTCTTGAACACTTGGCTCCTCCAATTGCTTGCCACTCCTAAGTGTGATCATCTTGAGTTATTTATTTGGATTGGCCTTATTGTTGCTTAGTAAACTTCCTACATTCCTAAAAGACAAGGCATTAGTAAGTTGACCTACTTGTACCTACAAGTTATGGATGGATGAAGAGTTATTCTTATAGTCAAACATTGCCTATATTATTTGTTGAGTCTCTTCTTGTCTTCTTTAACCTTCCTCTTGGCTTGAGAACTTTGAACCCAATACGTTTATTAACTTGTCCATTTTGTTCTTCAAAGATCTAAGTCGGTCTTGCTGAAATCCAAGAGGTCCTTGCGTTCTCATTTGGCCACCTGCATTGTTAGTTCTCCATGAAAAATTTGGGTGGGTTTTTTCATCCAAGATTATAAGTATTAGAGTATGGATTATTACCTTGTTGCAATTGGCCCAAGTAATTTACTTGTTCTGTACCACTCACTCCTAGTAAGAAACATTAGTTGTGCTATGGTTGTCCTATCCATATAATTCACATTATACGTGCATGGTCTTGGCTATGGATGAATAAGCTCCTAACATATTACTCAACTGCTTGGTGAGGGTAGCAATCTACGCTTGTAAAGTTATCACTAAGTCAAGTGGAATCATCCCATTTTGCTCCTTAGACCCTTATCTACTCCTTTCATTTGACCACATACAACTATTACTTGCCAACTCTTGTAAAAGATCATGAGCTACATTAATGGTTTTCCTCATCAAAGACCCTCTTGCCACTGCATCTATTGTTCCTCTTGTGCTCTGAGTTACACTATTATAGAATGTTTGCAAAAGAAACTCCCTCAGAAGGTTATGATAGGGACAACTCCTTTGTAATTCCTTAAATCTCTCCCAAGCTTCATACAATGACTCCCCATCACTTTGTTGAAAGTTGGTGATCTCTTTGATGATTCTTGTTGTCTTGGTCAAAAGAAAGTACTTGGCCAGGAAAGCTTGGGCTATTACTCCCAAGGAGTGATTTGGCTTGCAATAAGTGAATTGTACCATACCTTTGCCCGATCCCTTAAGGTGAAAGAAAACAATCTCAACCTCACGGCATCATCCGACATCCCATTAAACCTGAAGGTATCACAAATCTCTAAGAAATTTGCAAGACAGGTGTTGGGATCTTTGTTGGACAGGCCATAAAACTACATACTGCTTTGAAGTATGTTAAGGAGTGCCAGCTTGATCTCGAAATTATTGGCTTGAATCGCTGGCTTTGCAACTCCTTGAGGAATGAAACCTAGCCTCATAAAATCCATCAATGTCCTCTCAGCTCCTCCTTGTTCTCCTTCTTTTGCCATATTTCTTTATATTTATTCTTAGCGTCTAGGTCTTCTTAGCTCTCTTTTGTGCCTTGTAATATATGAATGTTCTTCCTTATTAAGCTCATTGGACCTTCTCGTGTTCCTTGTGTTCATACACTTACAAAAACTCAAGGAAAAGTATCAAACACTCTTAAATCAAAGTCATTTAAACTAAACAAGATGCTAAACAAAACAATCCCAGGCAACGACGTTAAAAACTTGTTGATTGCAAAACCAATTACTTGTTTTACGCAAAAAACTGTAAGTATTCAAGTCATTACTTGTAGTAAAAAGCAGATATCATCCTATAAAGATTGTGCTTGGGCACCACTTAATTTAAGTTGTGCTTTGTTTAAGAATCAAATTTGAATAATAACTGAAAAATAAACTAAATCAAAACAAACTAGCAACAATCGAATAATGTAATAATGGAAATCAGTAAAAAGAGTTAGTCAAGTTATGTGACAGGGGATTTTACTATCATCAATGCTAATCTAGCCTTTTATGCTTTTATGGGATGTCGGTTCTAGATGATCATAGGGTTAATTACTCTCTCTTGTGTTAAAACCATTCCCTAAATTATAAACCCTAATTGAATTATGAAACTTGTAATATCTTGATTCACAAATTACCCACAATTATAATTAGTTCTAAATCTCACTAATAAAAAAAATCGGGTCTCGCACGAGATCTTTCTCTATGAAATTACCGACTAGATTGGTTAAGTGGCCAATTAGATTGCCTAACTCTCGTTAATTCAATATAATCATTTTCATCTGGTTCAACCTCTCAGTTTATTACTAAAATATGCAAATACATCAATCAATCAATCACAACACCCAACTCAAGTAAACACAAATCAACTAGATTAACATTAAAGATAAGAAAAATCCCAAAGGAAAAGTTAGATCATCGTGAACAACTTAAAATCCATATCCATACAACCTATCTCAATCTTACACATCAAATGAATAAAAAGATAAATAGGGAGGAAATGAAATTTAGGTTAGATGATTCGGGAGAGCAATAACATCAGAAGATCACCTATTTCGGGAAGCTTTGACGTTAGAACCCTCTTCTTCTTCTTCTTGTCTCTCTCTCTCTCTCTCTTCTTTCTTTATCTCTTTTGGGTTTCCTAATGTAGGAAAAAATCTAGAGTCCTTTCTAAGGTTCCATGCTAATCCTTTTATATTATTTACCAATTAAGGTAACCCTAGTGTCTTTCTAGGGTCCAAAATGTCCAAAATATCTCTTGAAAAGTCGAATATGAAAGTGACTCCGTGTCTGTCTATGTGCAGGCCATGATCGTGGCCCTTGGTGCACGATCATGGCTAGTTTACCTACTCTCTATCATGATCATGGCAGATTCCCCATGATTGTGGCCTTATGCTTGAGCTTCTGTCACGATCGTGGCCCAATGTTGGTGCTTTTATCACGATCGTGGTAGGTCCCCCATGATCGTGGCCATGTGTTTTCGTCCAGTTCTCCTCTGAAACTCTTTAAAATGTCCTGAAACACTAACAAACTCATCATGGAACCTCATATATATATATATATATATAATTGAAGCTCAAAAACATGTTCTCACCCAAAGAACACATAAAACACACACATTTTTTATTTAACACAAATCTTAAGCTAAACACACACTAAACAATCAACTTAACTACTAATCACATATCAAATTACCTATAAAAAATACAATGCAATCTACACCTATCAACTCCTATGATCAAGTTGCCATCAACAAATTACTCTAATTTGAGGCCCATAGTAGAGCACTTTTTATATTGTAAGGATCTTTTTGTTCCTATTTATGCGTTCAAAGGTGTGAAGGATGATGTTCCTTCAAAACCAAAGACAATGTCATATAGAGAATGGGAAAAGATGAAGCGCAAAGGGCATAATTCAACAATATATTAAGATCAGTATATTAAACCATGTGTCTCAAAAATGAAATCCTTTTAAGCTGTGGAAAAAGCTTGAAGGTCTGTGAAAGGAAAAATGCCTATAATAAGGCCTCTCTAATTAAAAGGATTGTAGACTTGAAGCAAAATGATGGCAAATCTATGCCAGAGCATCTAAATGATTTCAAAGATATAATCAACTAGCTTACTACCATGAAGATCATTTTTTATGACAAGTTTCAAACCTTGTTCCTATTGAATTCACTATCGGATAGTTAAAAGACACCGGTGGTGACAATCAGTAATTTAACTCCTGAAGGTATGATTTCTTTGGATGTAATCAAAGAAAGTATGTTCAATGAAGAAATCATAAGAAAAGAGATAGGAGTTGACAACATGTAGGTTATTATTGTGAGAAAGAACTGATTGAAGTCTAAACATGAGAAAGAGGTGAAGATATGCCATTATTGCTGCAAGTTAAGAAAAATTAAGAGGTTTTATTATAGGTGGAAGAGGGATCAAAAAAATCAAGATCATTAGAATGACGGAGATGATAAGAATACAGCCACAACTGCTATAAGCATGGATGATGAATTGTCCTTAGTTTGCATGACAAGTGAATTTCTTTATATTAGTGATTTGGTTTTAAGTGGCTGATTGACATATGAGCTTTGTATTATTAAAAAGGGAGTACTTCTCAAACTATAAGAGTGAAGATTTTAGGAGGGTAAAGATGGAAAATCAAATATTTTCAAAATTGATGGTATGGGTGCTATCTGAGTTCAGATAAATGTCAAATGTTGTTGACTCCTAATTTATGGCTAAATTTGTTAGACTAAAAAGGATTTAGCACACCTTTAAGGATAGGAAGTGAAAACTATCTAATGAAGCAATTATTGTTGCTTGAGGAGAGATATATTGCATCTTGTAAAGACATACTTAAAGGTGTGTGGTGGAGAAGTATACACAAATGAAGAGGAAACTTCTCCAAATCTATGACATCGATGATTAGGGAATAAGAGGTGAGAAAGGAATAAAATTACTAGATCATAAATCTTTTATCACAGTCAAAAACATCCTACCGTTTAATTCTTGTGATCATTATTTAGAAAGAAAAGTAGTATGGAGTCTCTTCCAAAAGAAGATCTACAAGGAAGATGAAAATATTAGAGCTGGTTCAATTGAGTAGGAGCCATAAAGAGGTACAAATATTTTGTTATATTTACTGATAAAGCCTCGAGGAAGACTTGGACATGCATATTAAAAAGGAAAGAGTCAAGTTTTTGAAACTTTCCAAATGTTTCATACCACAATAAAAAGGGAAGTTAGGAGGAAGCTAAAGTGCCTGTGACTGGATAATGAAGGTGAGTTTACTTCTAAGGTATTTAAAGATTACTATATTTCATGACATTAAACATGAGAGGACAAAACCTAGTTCTCCATGAAATAATGGTGTTTCTGAGAGGATGAATAGAACAATTGGGAAGTTTCGTTACATGCTTAAAATTTCTAAGTTACTAAAGACATTTTGTGGTGAAGCAGTCAGAACTTCAATCTATTTAATCAATCAAGCTCCCTCAATTCCCTTGAATTTGAGATTCTTAAGAGAGCATGGACAAGTAAAGATAACACCTATCATCATCTAAGAGTATTTGGTTATAAGATATTTAAACATGAATCTCATGATCAGAGACAGAAGCTTGACTCAAAGACGATACCCTAGATATTTGTTGGTTATGGTGATGATCAGTTTGGCTTCACTCTATGACCCAGAGAAGCATAAAGTGGTCAAGAGCAGAGATTTGATTTTCCAGTACCACGAAAGAGGTACAGACCTCCTAAAAGGAGGTAAGGTTACATATAGTAGCTCCTCTTATGGTATTGTCAACTGTTCTCTAATTTTTGCCACTACTAAGTAGTTCATAGGTGAAGGAGATGAAGAGTTTGACCAAACACATACTAATAGTGATCAGGTATAACCTAGAAATGATGAGCTACACGAACCATATCTAGACATTCCTGAAGACAAAGTCATTAAGGATAATGAGTAGGGGGAGAAAAAGGATCCAACAACTAATGATATACAACTTTGAAAGTCAATAAGGAAGAAAAGGCCTTTTACAAGATATCTAAGTTCAGAATATATATTAGTTCCTACTAAAGGAAGCCTAAAAATGTGCAAGAGTTTGTATTTTTTTAAAGAAAAAGATCTCTGGTTCATAGCTATGCATGAAGAGATGAACTCTCTGAAGAAGAATGATAAATATGAGCTTGTGAAGCTTCCAAAAGGCAAAAAGATACTAAAGCATAAATGAGTGTTTAAGATAAAGAAAGATGGTGACAAAATGGTGAAGCATAAGACAAGGTTAATGATGAAAGGGTTCGGTCCAAAGAAGGGTATAGATTTTGTTAACATCTTCTTATCAGTGGTTAAGATGATCACAATTTGAATAGTATTAGGTTTGACTACTAGTTTATATCTTGAAATCAAGTATTTAAATGTTAAAACAACCTTCTTGCATAAGGACTTAGAGGAGGAGATATATATGGAGCAATTAAAAGTTTTTAAGGATAAAGGTAAGGAGAATCCAAATTGAAAATTGAAGAAAAGTTTATAGGTTGAAATAAGCTCTAACGCAGTGGTATCGGAAGTTCGACTCCATTATGATAGGTTATGGTTAAATGTAAACTTATATCAACCCTTGTGTGTATTTCAAGAATTTCACAAGTGGGAACTTCATCATTCTTCTTCTATATATTGATGACATACTAATTTTAGGTCAAAATGCTGGAATAATCCAAAAATTTTAGGAAGATTTGTTTAAACCCTTTGATATGAAAGATTTAGGACATGCAAAGTAGATTTTAGGCATGAAAACAACTCAAGCTAAGAAGAGTAGGAAATTATAGTTGTCAAAAAAGAGATATATTAAACAGATTTTAGAATAGTTCAATATGAATGCCAAACTAGTTAGCATGCCCTGGAATCTCACTTCAAGTTGAGTAAGCGTGTAGTTCCTTAAATAGAAAAGGAGAAAAATGGTATCTCTTATATTCCATACTCATCTACAATATGGTCTTTGATGTATGGAATGGTGTGTAAAAGAGCTAATATTGGACAAGCTATTGGGTTAGTGAGCAGATAGTTTTTTAATCTAGGAAGGTCCACTAAGAAGTAATGAAATGGATTTTGAGATACTCGAAAGGTACATCTAAGTGGAGTTTGTGTTTTAGTGATTAATAGGACAGTTCTAAAAGGTTATACGGATGCAAATATGGTTGGAGATATTGATGGTAGAAAATTCACTTCATGTTTTCTATTTAAGTTCATAGGGGGCATTTCATGGCAATCCAAGCTGCAAAAGTATGTGGCCTTATTAATTTCTAAGGCAAAGTATGTAATTACACTGGAAGCTGGTAAGGAAATTCTCTAGTTGAAGAGGTTCATTCAAGTGTTGGATGTTAAGCAAGAAACATAGATAGTATTCTGTGACAGTCAAAGTGCTATTGAATTGAGAAAAAATACTATGTATCATTCTTGCAGCATATAGATGTCAGACATCATTGGTTCAAGTCTATAATTGAGGAGCAATAATTGATGTTGAAGAACATTTATACAGACATGAATGGTGTTGATATGTTGACCAAAGTGGTTCCAGAAGCAAGCATAAGTTTTATAGTAAGCTTATTGGGATATCTCTTAAGTAGATGCTAAAGCATCATGAGGCCTTCCCCATAATTGGGTTGGAATGGGGGATTGTTGAGTATCTAGCCCTATTTTGAGACAAGTATGACTTCTTGGTGATCGTAGAAACTTTTATGGTTCGTAGGGATGATGAACGAGCGAAGACAAGATGGATGATGGTTAGAACAACCTTTTCTGTGTAGACATGATCGTGTAAGGTGCTGGATGCCCATGTCCTTTATGTACATGATCATGTGAGTTAATCATATAAGTCTTTGAAAATTTATACAAAAGGACGTGAAAGGATGAAGACATACACGATCATGTACATGCCTATGTTCATGATATACAAGACCATGTGTGATGATTGTGTAACTCTCTGTGATTATGTATGTCTTTGATTTCCTTAAAGCTAGAAAAGACAGTCAATTATACGGCCATATATATGACTATGAATGGCATTGGAAAAATCTTATTTTCATAATATAAAATAGAAAAATGTGTAGGTTTAATATGAGAGTGGCTAAAACACCAAAAAATAAAGAAAAATAAGCGAAAGCAAACAAAAAGAAGTTTTATCATCCTTTTGTTGATTTTTTTTAAAAAAGGTGTTTATAAAGATTTTTTAAGGGTTAATATTGTTACATCGATTGGTTTCAATCCTAAAATTTGATGAGACAACTTGTAGTTATAGGGTGAGATAATATTTCGAGCAAGGTCAATTGTTCGGGATTAAATTTTATAAATTCCTATTTGAATTTATTAGATTTGTTCGTTGGTTTAGCCTATGATTTCTTTCCTCTATACTAGATTATTTTCAATGTAAATCTTGACATTTGTTTCATTACTTTGTTTTTAAGTCTCATATTGATCAACTGGTTAATTCTTGTTAGTGTTTTCTTAATCTTTGGTTGACTTTTAAAGAGTTGTGCTATTGACTCCCAACAAAAATAAGGTGTGATACTCTTGTGCTTAACAGGTAATTTGTTGTTTTTGCAAAATTGAATTGAAGAAAAAAAGAAAAAAAATATCTAACCTTGTCTCTTTAAGTGCTTATTTATTATCCCTAAGAATCAATCTTTCGAGGTTAAACCCTAAGTGCATATATGCTGTCAAATAATTTCAAGAATATCTATGCAAACATAGATTACGATATAAACTTATATTGGAGAACATAGAGAACATGACTAATTGCCAAGTATGATGCATAAAAGTTTTACAGAAATTTATAATTTGATTTAGAGAAAAATATACTTTAGGTGTTAAGATTTGTTCTTAACCAAACGTAAGATATTGTACATTTATTTTTATTTATCTTTTAACTATTCTATTCTATTTTGTTACTATAATTATTAATTATAACTTTATATTCTTTTAATAATGTTATTTCGTTAACTAATAAAATGTCAATAAATTGATAAAGTCTAAACTGTGTAGGTGACATATCACTTTAATTGAAATAATCTTTCAATTAGTTAAATTTAAGACAATTTTATGATAAAGTATCATCTAATTTAATATTTTAGGCAACAATTAGACTATATTAATTTTTTTTGTTAAATGATAGTAGTGCAAATTATACTTTTAAGTTTTAATTATAGATAATAAATTATTTCTCAAATTTTGACTACTTTAAAATTTCAATGTATAATTAATTGAATTTAAAATTATTATAAATATCAAAATTTAGGAAAATTAATTAATATTCTCTTTAAAATTTTCTATTTATTGTTTTGAAAAGAAGTGTAATTGTTAAAGTAATGACTCAAAATTAAAATGGTTACCTTATTTTTTTTAGTTTTTTTAGTTTTCTTCCTACTTTGTAGCTTTCAAATCAAAGTAATTAGGGTGGGGCACAAATAGAATTTTTATTTACTTTATATTTGTCTTTTCCATTTTAATAACTGCTGAATTTTTTGTTCAATATATCTAAATAATAAATATCAACTACTTTATTGTGACCTCCATTTAATCAAAACTATTAATCAAAAACTAACAATGCAATGATGTAGTTCTTTTTATAAATAAAGTTAGAAGGGCTAAACTTTTCAATTTACATTGAGTGCACTAGATTTCCAAATGGAAAAAATAAGCAATTGATCTTAGTAGAAAAGTCAACAAGATGATGTATTATAGTAGCTAATTAAGGAACTTTGTCACTTGATATTCTTCATATTGATATGTCCGATTTGAACGAAGAGAATATTCTCTTCTTGTTTGACTAGGTGCAACCAATTTACAAAGCATGTTGGTTTTAATGGTGTTGGCTTGCCCAAGTTGAGATTGAATAAGAGAGAACATTTGTTTCATCTTTCTTCTTTATATGCTTTATCTTGTTTTAGTTGCCTTTTCTTATTTATTTATTTACTTGTCTTTTTTTAATTTGTGTGTTTATTTACTTATTTTATCATTTATTTTTATACTTTACCTTGTTCTATATTTATTATATTATTTATTTTACTTCTTATTTTTATATTTTATTTACACATATTTATTTATTTATTATTATTATTATTAACTTTTTATGTCTATTTTTATTTTTATTTATTTATTATTTTAATATGTATATTTTTGTTTTCATGTGGTGTCTATTAGAAACAAATTCTCTATCAGTTAGGAGTAAGATTGTGTACTATTAAACCTCCTT
Source organism: Erythroxylum shatona (assembly GCA_027568895.1). Classification (NCBI taxonomy): domain Eukaryota; kingdom Viridiplantae; phylum Streptophyta; class Magnoliopsida; order Malpighiales; family Erythroxylaceae; genus Erythroxylum; species Erythroxylum shatona. Next base: position 15,243,897 of record JAOSBK010000002.1, read on the forward strand.
AAACACTTCGTATCAGCGTGACTTTCATTGGGTTATTGTTATTGTTATTATAGTTGCCTTTTCATTCCAATCATTTGACTGTCTCTTTTTCTAAGTCCTTTGTCATTCTCTCCTTTGTAGCTTCTACTTTTTAGTTCATCTCTTCTTCCAATACAATCTCGACGAACTGGAGATACTCATTAGGAACTTTGTAAAAGGCCTCAGTCACCATATTAATTTCTTTCATGCCAAACGATTTCACACCCTTTCTAAATAATTTATTACATTTAGGCCTTATCACTCTCATATCAATCACAACCTCATAAAGCTTTTAACTATCATTTTTTAACACTTTTTCAACGCAAGCCTATAAAAGAAAAGTAATGTATTAGTTCTTCAATAAAATTGTGGTGATGCTGTCGCCTGCAACTAAATATAAAAGAAATCACTTCCGTTTAAACAAATTAATGTAGTAGCGGTAAGCGGATATCATTCCCACGAGAAATTTTTAACGGTAAAGGTTAGTGAGTTCAAACGGGACAAATAACGAAAGTAAAGAGGGGGGTTTTTTTACTCACGACAATAATAATAAAAATCAAAGAGAAAAATCACAAATCGAAACAATAATTAAATCTGAAAAATCAATGGGAAAAATACCTTGGTTTCAGGTCACCGATGCTATCACGCTACTATGGATCCTCGACATAAAATTGCAATCATTAATAAACATTCATTGGGGGAAGTTTCTCTTAAGTGTAATGACTAGAAACATGTATCCTAGCATTCTTATTAAACAATAACCTAGATACGATCATA
>JAOSBK010000002.1:15290883-15318748 GCA_027568895.1 Erythroxylum shatona
AACCCAAAACCACTTCAAAAATTCAAAACATTGAAAAACCCTTACCTTGAATCTTCACCCAACCAAGGGGTTTCTTGGCTCAAATGGAAGCTTGAACCTTCCTCTAGCTTTTCCTTCTTGGTTTTACCCCAAAAACCCTCTTGAACTCCAAGAAAATGGAAAACCCTAGCTTGCTCTTCTTTTTCTCCTTCCTTCTCTCCACCTACGACCCTCTCTCTCTTCTCTTCTCTCAATTTTCGTTTTCCCTCTCTTCCTTTGCAAGCCAAGCCTTATTTCTTCCCTTTTATACCATCACTAATGCTAAAAAGTCCAAAATGCCCTTACTTATTAGCCTAGGAACTTAAATGCTTAAGTGACATGCCCAAAATGCCCTTAATGCAACTTATCCCTTCTAACACTTCAATTTAAATCACCTAAGCCATTTAACCTTATTAACATTAACATGTCAATTAAGGTCCCATACAAATTAATCTATCAAGACCTTAAAATTCATCAAATCATGCTCAATTAAATTAAAAAAAATTCAGGGGCCAACACTATTATACATCGGTGAAAGTTATTAAGCTGAATGAGGGACTTGCAGATGTAGGCAAGATGTGCCAAACTGCGTTACCAAATTTCTGATATTTTTATTATTTCGATTTTACTTATTTTTATTTTGTTGGTGCCAAAAAAGTTTGCGAAAAATTTGCGAAACAGTTAACATTTTTGGTTTTTCGATCTTGAATGATGTTTCTACAAGTTGGTCTCTTAATCCAAGCTGTACATTCTCCAATAAATCTTATCATTAGCTACTTCTTAGGGGTCTACGCAAGGTATCTTGGTTTTCGCTTTTATAGCGAAATTCCATACATCCTAAAGCCTCTTTTGTTACATGGCTAGTGATAAAAAAACAGATTTCGGACCAAGGGCAAGTGGCATGACAATACTAATACAATTTGTGCCCTACGTATAGTTCTTGAGGACTAGGACCATCTTTTTTTTCTCTGTAGTTATTCTAAAGCAAACTGGAGTAGACTTTTTCTGCATCTACTATCTATTAATGGATATTATTATTCTTAGGATCAAGCTCTTAATTGGGCTATTGGAAACTCTCAGAAAGGACGGACTAACGCTTCTTTTGTGAAAGTTGCTTTCATTACTGCTATATATTCTCTTTGGAAAGAACCTCATGCTCGGCTGTATACTAAAAATCTTCTTCATTAAGTTTCCCCTTACATGCAACTCACATGGAATCTTTAGCTTGGCTTCCTAGAATGTTTTACTAACGTTTTGATTCCTCTTTTGTTCTTGTATATATCTCTCATTGTAATGACGTTACAGTTTTGTCTATAGTTACTCCCTTTTCAATTTCCGAAAAAAGATTAAGCTTTGATTTCAAATCCTTATACTAGGCCAATTTGATCAATAAGCAAGTAAACTTGGAAGGTGGTTCGTGCATTTCAAATTGCTAGTATTATCCTCGACGTTAGGCATGGAATTAATTTGGCTCAATTTATGATTAGAGATTGTATTGGAGACACAGAAGTTTTCACGAAATAGGAACAGAATGTCGCTGTGGTTAGATAAGTAGTACTCTTTTTCCACTTGATTGGCACATGAGGATCGCATTATTTTCTGATTATGGGTCAAACATATTCAATCAAAGCAAAGAAAGAACTAAAGGAAAGAAACCCGAAACAACTGATCAATATGTTTTCTCTGAATGATGAATTTTTCGTCACATGTTTCTGACTTTTGTTTAAGCAAATTGAAAGCGATTGTGAGTTTGCTTTCAACGAGGCATAGAAAAGTGGTTACTAAACTAGGGCTGCGTCTTAAAAGTGAGATGCATTAAATTTGCAAGCATCAGAAAACTTGGAATTTGGAAAAGGACCACAATCATAGTTCCTGCCTTCCAGTATAACTTTTGTGCCGCTTACGTCCATTTGCATTAATAAGTCACATCTCACAGTAAGTAAAGCAAAAACAACTTTTTCCAACACCAAAATGATTGACAGTTTAATTAGCTAATTTGAGCTTTACAAGTAAATTACAAACAATGATACCAATCAAAAATAGAAGAATGACTTGTCTGGTTATTGGGAATTGGCCAGCCCCATTGTCTTATGATATTGATCGATGAATTTCACTTTTGAATAGACTATAGAACCAAAAGATTCTTTCCACACCTCTCTCCATTGGAATTATATGTGATTCTGTATTTTTAACCAAAAATAACAGATGAGGACACATGAGAAATACCAGTTCATTGCCAAACATCAGGTCCTCCTCCACTCTTATTTTCTCTATTCTTCACTTGTTCATCTTTATGACTTGAATTAAATCACAACATAAGACAGCTCAACTATATATATGATCCGTCTCTGATGTTAGAAGATATATATATATTTGGAGAACTTGATATGCAATAGTAACGAATGCAAGAAACAGATGAAACTGGAAGAATTGCATCACTAACGAAGGGCTCAGCCTTGCCAGTCTGGTCTACCTAATGTAAACTCCAAGCTTGGATTCCTGCAGCTCTTCATCCCGGTCGAATTGCAGTCCTACAGTGATTTTTAAAACCTGATTCATTATTTCTTCCCTAGTAGAAGTTCCTATTGTAGTTTATGAAGGTGCATGATTCGTTTAAATGTAAAAAAGTTTATCCATAGCATATTCTTAAAGATGCATAAACTTAAAAACTGATTAACGGGCTGTGGTAATGGATTAGGTCGGTACCTCACTGTGGTGTCTAGATCCAATTTGAAATTGGAACATCGCTTGCTGACTGCCGTCCATGTCAGTGGCTTTTGATTCTGGCCAGACCTCTCTACTAAGAAAATATACATAGTTTGGTTAGCTAGTTAGATGCACATTCAAATCATCTAAGCTCATAGATGAAGTGAGACCCCTAATTAAGCAATTATCGCCAACATTTTTCCTGTGATTTTTCAAATCGATTAATCCGTAGAAGCTACAGGGATTATTTCAAATGAAAAAACAACTTTAACACAAAACCTTGATAACTAACAAGAAGAACAGGCAGATTTAGCATTAAATGATAAACTGCAAATATCCCAGCATAGATTTCCAAGATGATATCAGGATTGCGTTTGAAATTGAACATAGGAGAAGAAAATCATCATTTAAACCAGGGAGAAGAAGATTCGTATCAATCGAGTAGGGACAATCGAGAGGTCCTTTTGCGTAAACATTCTAGTCCTTAGGTGTGATTAATACATTGTTGGTTTCACTGACTTCTTCATTTTTTTGGCGCAGTAATCGGTGCGAGGAACAAAACTAGAGCAAGGGGCAACACTCTCAATAGAATATGAAGAGTTTATTGTTCTAATTGCAACTAGAGTAGAAAAGGTTTATATTTGTACATAAGAAGCAATTCAGCTGCGAATGTAATTTCCAATGAAAGTCTCTTAACTCTTTCAGAAAGATTGAAATACTTTTCTAACCTAGCACTAGTTCTTGATTATGGAATATACTATGCCATAAAATGATTTCATCTATCCATGGTGTTAAGTGGTGTTCGTTGAATCCGATACAACTACAAATTTCCAAGAGATAGATCACAATAACACACCATAGCTTAACTATCAAACTACTAGCAAGCTAGTATCCACCGATAAACCCGTAACTTAATGACCAATCCTCCACTAATTGATTTCTGAAGGGTGCAGGAAATACGTAGCTAGGTATATGTAAAAACCTCCTACCATGTACTGAAACGAAACCTAATTGAGTTCAGCTTCACATACTTTTTCCCTTGGCAAGTAAGTCAGTAAAAAAAATTAGATGAAAATCTCAAATCCCAATGGTAAGTTCAATGAGATCTTATGCAACAAAGTAGTATGGTTGAGTGAAAGGAGGGAAACAAAGGAAATGAAAGAACCAAATAATTACAAGGAAGCAAGTGCTTAAGCCAAATGACTACAGAAAATACTCGGAAAATATCCTGGTGGATTGAATACAACCTAAAGTAGGAGGATTATAATACAAAAAAGAACAGCGAGCGTAGGCTTAAAAAGTTTTTGGATAAAAAGAAAAGTGTAACTGTGGTTGCTTTTCTTTAAGCCTAATTATAGTTTGATTGCAAGTAATGGTTGCTTTTCTTTTTGTAATATCGCATCCAGGGACAAATCTCTCATGTCGTCAAATGGAAGATCTTGTTAAAGAAAAAGAAAGAAAGCAATTAAGAAACAAAAAACTGGAAGAAAAGTAAAAGCTGCCAGTCTCCAACTTCTATTTTATTTTCAAGAAATGGGGGACGTGGGGTTTGCATTGTATTTATGAGCTAAGATAGCTTTCCTATATGCCAAAATAATGCATACAATTTTATGATAGAGATGAAGGGGTGACTCATTTCATCTCCCTTATATTAATATGATATAAATAACTCAGTATTGATATTTTAACATGCAAAGATATATTTGTATATGATCTAGAGAGGCCCAGAAAGAGAGAGAAAAAAGAAGATGAGTACTGACATTTATTGTGATACATACATACATACATAAATATACCTGGAAGAGTTAATCCAGAGAGTAGTAGCACTGGATGAGTAGTCGATATCCTGTTGCGTTGACCCATCTAATGGTCCTGCTGTATCTGTCGATCGACGGAGGTTATGGTCATTTGTGCTTTCTACTGGCAATGTATCTTCATCCCCACATTCATCTGATTGTCCTTGAAGAATTTTAAAACAGAAAAGAACCCTGATAAGCATGCATGGCATGGCATGATAACGCAAAATGTTACCTCCAATCTATGCATGTGTGAATGCTATATTAGTACTTCAGATAATGTACTTGAATATGAGAGAACTGTTACGGCGCTTATCTCTAATAGCGATAGGACTTTGGACATTCGATTTAGTTCTTCAATTAAACTACAGAACGTATTAGTTTAATAAAGAAAAGTTTACAAAGCAATTAATATGAAAACATGTAATCTAAAGGTGCTGCTAAGCACAAGGATTGAAATGAAGACCGAGCAATACGAATTACCTGAGGAGGCTGCTGGCTTATCAGTAGATTTAACAGTTCTATACATCTGCAAAGTCATCGGGGAGCATTGGCAAAAGAGTCAAGAGTCATCACCATTCAAAAACATAAAACATTAGTTGAGGAAAATTTTTATATATTTTTTAGATGCTTAGAACTTTCTCTCTCTCTATATCCCTCTACTGAGATTTTATTGGGTTAGTCATTAATCACGAGGTTGATGTTTGATAACGTGGTAATGAGGTGTGCATTATTGGGCAATGATGACTACTTTTGTCTTTGTCTCTTCTTTCTCTCTCATAAAGCAGAAAATTGTCCAGCTGAGATGTCTGAGAAGTTTCAGACTCATTTCTCTTCTATTTACTATTTCTGTAATTGATCCATCCATCTATCACTGCCTTCTTTGGCCTCTTCATATTATACCCATCTGACGACCCATCTATAATACCGTGTAACGTTTTGGTAGAAAGAAGAAGGGGAAGAGAGAGATCAGAAAGGAAGAGAATCTCAGTTGTGTTTTACCTGTAAATGGCTTTTCACATGAGCTAATGTGAGATCTTTGACATCCATGAGTTCCAGAACTGACTTTGGAGTAGCTCCTAAACCATTCCGAAGAAGGACAAGGAAAGGAAAAAAAAACATACACACACACACAGAAATCTAGCTACTGTTATAACCTAATTATAAGTAGATGAATTGAACCAAAAAAAGAAACAAAAAAAAAAGGAAAGAGTAGTAGAAAGAATTAAAAAGGTAAAGAACTCGTCTTTACTTTCATGTCCACCAAGAAGCTCAACGGCATGAACAAATCGAGCATGAAGGCTGCTTGTCCATCTCATTCTTGGTGCTCTCATACTTCTCTTTGTTTGATGCTTAGGCAAAAATCTTGATCTAACAAATCCATGAGAAGCTTCAGCTGATCCAACCCCATACTGATTTTGGTGTTGGTGGTGGTGCAACTGGTACGATTTGAAAGCATCCATTGGAAATCCATTAAACCTTGCTGTTGGTGCTAACTTATCGTAACCAGGCACAGACTGACTCGGCCCTGAGTTTAGTATAGACATGGGATCTATTACTCCACCAATTCTATAAGCTGATGAAGAGTGCGAGACACTCGGAGAGCACAATGATGAAGGGGGATAGAAGCACATCTTTGGATCTTTTCTGTCTCTAGAATGTTCAAAAGGTATAAAAGGAAACGAACGGTTCTGGTAAACTGGAATCCCTTTTATTGGCTTTGAACCATCCGATACATCAAGCAGAGATACCCCATGGTTTATGTGATTTAGGTTAGTGATAGAATGGCGAGGATGAAGGTGATTTTGTGTCAGGTAAGCCATGTGTGGTGGTTCTTCGTTTCCACGGCCTGTGAACTTCTTTTTGTTTGGTATGTCTCCGTTGAGGGCTTTCCCTGATGGATGTGCTAAAGACAGCTCTGTGTAAGCCTGAGAATCTGTTCTGATAGAGCTTACACAATCGGATTTGTGGAAAGAGTTTTGTCTTCCCAGAAGATTGTAGCATGCATCTGCTTTGTCGTTGATGCTGCCACATGTTGAAGAGAGCGAGGAACTATTAGGTGGACTAATGTGTAATGAAAGATCAGGAACTGGGTTTGAAGAGGGTTCGACGAAAATCCCATCTAAGGGCATCTTTCACTACCTAGCTTCCTTTACCAGATAGTTGCTTTTCTGGGGCAAATTTTGCCCTGGAAACTAGAGAACACGAAAAAGTTGAAATGGAGTCATCTCCCGCATGTCTTGTTGGATCTTTTTTTCTCTTTTGCTTACAACTATGAATGTGAGAGAGATTTGATTGTGGTGTAAGAAAAGTTTAAAAGGTTACAAAGAACGCCTAGCTTGATTTCTGTTTCAAGAATAAAGGGAGAGGATATGGCTAATAGCTTAAAGGGATAGGAGTAATGAACATAAAATCTTCTTCAACAAACAAACATGCTGAGGAAAGAGAGATGAAGAGAAAGAGGGAAACAAGGATGTGATGCTCAAGCAAAAAGGAAATTGTAAAGAACACAAAAGATATAAGAAATTCAGAAAGCGTATTGAAAAGAAAAGAAAGAGGATATCTAGGGGTAGTATATCTTGGAAAATGACACTAGCTAATAAGGTAGAGAAACAAAGACCTTCTTCACTTACTCACTCGCTATAGTCAAAGCAACAGGTCATAAAATGTTCAGAAAAAGATTTATATGATCACTTTGGTTTTCCATCCCCGGAGACGACGGGATATTAGAGACAGAATAACTTTTTTCTTCTGATTCATTTTTCCCCCACCTTCTGCGCTAAGCACCCTCTTTCTTTCTTTCTTTATTTCTTTCACCAGCTCCCTTTATTACTTACTAACATAGAAAACATAAAAAATATGATATGTCTGTGTATCACTTCTGAGTTCTGTCCGTGTTATAAAGTACTGTGTACATCTGTATAGAATATTGTTTCCTTAGCCTCCGAGAATATGGAATATTATAATAGGTATTAAGATAGACCCATTGACCTTGGTGATCGAGAGACTCCATTATTATCGTTTGTTTGATTTCATCGTAAACCCTAATTCTTCTACTTACTTGTACATGAACATGACCGTCGCCCTTTCTAATTCTTCATATTCCCAAATATTCCCTTTCCAATCTTTCAACAAGCTTGTCTGGCGCATTGGATTTTATTTTCTCATCCATCCATATGACCGTCCAAAACACTTCTTCCAGCTCATTGACTATGTCTATGCTACAGTTTCCAAAAACCTAGGCTAAATCGTAAATCATTTAAACCCGTTTCTTTAAATGCTGACCCTGAAGATAACAAACATGTTCTGCATAGGGAAACTCTTTGGTGTCATTTTCTAACAGGGATTTTACTATGTCACCTTCCCAGTGTGACCAAAGGAATCACCCACCTAGAGGTAGTGTCTGGACGGTGCATTAAATGCTCATTTGGGATACACTAAATGCTGTCCTTCTTCTGTTTCTGAATGCATTATTTTGACTAATAATGTTTTGACGACACAAAAAGTGAATTTAATAATAATATAATTTTATTAAAGCAATTTAAAACGGAAATTCGAAGTTCATGAAACCCCAAATACCAAAAGTTAATTTGGGGAATGAGAAGTTATCACCTTAATGAACTAGCCAAGCCAACCTCATTTCAAAAGTTAGTTTGTGTTTCCTTACAAGATATAGGCCTAACTATTTTTTGGCACAACCAATAGAAAGGTGAAGAAAGTGATGTTGCAACTTGTAACAGTTAGGATGCAAGCAATAGCTATTTCTTGTTATCTCTGATGAAATATATTTTATTGGTCAAGTAACAATCAAGCTAAACATAAAAATTCATCTAAATGAAGTTGTCCTAATTCCGAAATAATAAGAAGAAAAAAAACAAAGCAGAAATGAGAATAAGGAGTCTTGGGGTTACCAGTTATGTGAAGAAGTAAAAAGTGGTGGTCGTAGACCGACTGTTTTGTTTAATGCAAAGATACTTAGAAGAAGAGAATCGCAGTTCGTTTCTTCTTTTTCTATGGGTTTTTGGAGGTGGTGCAAATTAATGCGGAAGCAGAAAGCGGGGTCAATTCCAAAGCAGGAGTGCTCTTTAAGCTATTGCTTAATCTAGGTCTTATAGGAGTTTTGTCTCTCTCAATTCTAACGCAAGTGCTTGACTACGTGTATACGAAAACATGGATGAGGTACACTACACCAAATAATTTAGTTTGCAATGCATTCTTGTTTCACTTGTCCTTAGAACTTAGAATTCAGCTCCATTAATTAGCTACGGCAAGCATAGAAAGAAAGCTGGCCTTGACTATGCACTCCTCTTCTTGGATATTTATCGTTCAAAAGCATTAGTGAGTTGAAAAGGTATGCCAATATTTTAGTTACGTTAATGAATGTCGAATGGCAAATTTTGATGATTCTTAGTAGACGGGTTATGAGTCGATGATCACTTTAATAATAAGTATTTGGATCAAATAAATACAGACGATACGCGTTGATCAGGGCTAATAAAGTTTTGCATCAGCTCCGGTTGCATCCTCGTTCTCTTTCACATCAAAGAGGCTTGGAGCTTTTGTATGATATATTTTCATGACTTTTACCTCTTTAACTTTAATTAATATTATTTACAAAAGAGTTACGTATAAAGAAATAACATTTTATCTTCATCACTTGTAAAAGAAGTAGAGCATCTATTGTAAGCTTCCCACCATTATTGACCGGCAAACAACACTCACTGCAACAGATAAGGATATTGGAGACAATTCAAACATCACTAAATATTAAAAAATCGAGTGAAATCATAATTTGTGATGAAAAACAATTATCGCCTTAATGGTCGCTGAATCCGAGTAGCAAAATAATATCCACGAGGTCTTTTTGAAATCGTCACAAAAAGATTTTGGTTACACAATGTATTTGTTGATAAGACATAACCAACGAGAGCCAAAAACATCATACATAAGATTTTACGACGTACATGTTTAGTAAATAAAGGTTTTTACCTACTAAATCATAGTCGTAGGTAAATATTTTTACTGACAATTTTGTTTTTGTAGCATAATCGTTTTAGCTACTAATTGTTTGTTGTAGGCAAATATTTTTAAAGACTTTCTTGTAAATGTATTATGTAGGTAATAATTTTTTCTGACTGTGACAAATATTTATTTTAAATTTAAATTTAATTATAATTTATTACAAATTTAAGATAGTTTGAAATATAAATTAGTTACATTTTATAATTAATGTTGGTGACATCTTATTTAAATAATAATAAATTAAAATAAAATAAACATTAAAAATCAATTGCATTTTATTAAAAAAATAATTACAGGTTAATTACATAATTCGAACAAAATTTATAAATAAACTAAGACTCCTCATCGTCACTATTAATATTGACATAGTTTGAGCCAAGTAATTATTTGATCATCTTTCTAAGCTTGTTGACTTTTTTAACATTATGATCTAACTTTTCTTCTATGCATTGTAACTTAGTCTTTAGCGACTGATTCTCCTCTTGAAGCGACGTGACATATGCTGGTTGTGACGAAGATGCACCAAGAGACTTAAGGTCATGTCTAAGACCTTTGATATATCCCGATCTTGTATTAAGGACATTGTTACAAATGTCATCAACATTGAGCTGATTCTCCTTAGACAATAATGTCTGCAATAACTCCTGCATCCTGTCCTAAAATTTAAAGTATAAAATCGAGTTAACTGACAAAAATTATTACTTAGTATTACAAAAAAAATAAACTATAATATTAATTTTTTTTGTACATACATAATTACTTTGTGTCTCTTTAAACATCCAGTCGTCACCTTCCTTACAGTGTGTTAGCTCGTACAGTGTGATCATATCACACTCTTGTCCTTAGAGTTGAGTTTAACTCTTTTATAGGAATTTAAAAAATTAGAAAACGATAGAATTTATTATATTAAGAAATAGAATAATAAGTTGAAAACGTTACCCTTACAAATTCTTATCGGATGACAACAAATGATTTAGAGCCAGTGTTATGAGGATTCTTTATTTTTGCTCTGTTCACTTTAGCTTTCCCACACTTTTCTTAAATTAAGAGAAGTAGTCATGAAATGTACAAATAAAATTAATGGAAGTAAATATGAAGAGAAATAAAAACAAACTTGAACCTTTGCAGAGGCCTAATAACCACACATGACACTCTTATTTTCTAGAGTCACCCGTTTCGGAACATGTCTCCTTGCCTTTTCATAGGAAGGAAAAGACTGGTAATATTTATGAAGTTTATATCGATGATCCTTCGCTCTTTGTTTTAACAGTGAACTAACAGAGCTTGAAAGTTCAGGCTTGTTGATATCAACGATATTGAGTTTCATTTGTGAAGAAGACGTATAAGTTAACTTACTGTTTTTGTAAAGTAAAATCATAATACATATAACCAAATAAATTGAAATATTACCGAAACTTTGTGCAACGCATTTTGGAGCAAGTTGTCTTCCTTCAATTGCCTGGCATGTTGAAGGAAAGACAATTCATTTCTCACAACGACACCCAACTCACTGGACAATTTTGTAGATAGGATCTTATCCAGAGGGCAACATTGCACGGGGTCAATGGTCATAGACAACTTGTTGTTCATTACAAGATTCGTCCGTTGCAACTCAGCTCCTTTTGTGATACCTTTACCTCATTTTCTAATGTTAGTATTGGAACTTGAAAAACAAAAAAAATCATAAAAGAAAAACATACTAAACATGAAATGAGTAATTTCAGCATTATTGTAAATATGTTTAGTTAATAATAACATACCTGAAGATCCCTCAGCATTAATAGACGATGTTGGTAAAGGTTGTTGGTGACTGTCTTCATTTGAGGATGCAATTACTGGTGGTTGAACGATGGGGTCGGGTTGAGTTGGTTGTTGTGGGGGAGGAAGTTCTTCGATCATTGCCACCCTCTTTCCCTTATTTCTACCAGGTGTCATTATATTGAACAACTAAAATAAAATATGAAGATAACTTATAATCATTATTCCACATAAATATAAGGAAATCAATAGTCAAATACTAAACATTCGATATAACATTCCACATAAACATAAATGAAACATTTATCTGCATCGTCTATTGAAATGCCTTCGTTATTGAACTCCAATTCAATTTCTTGATAGACTTTATCTGCATCCTCATCCTCATCCAATTGACCAATATCCCTTTCACAAAAATCAAAGACATTCAACTTCCCAATTGCTACCCAATACAGTAACATTGACGTAGAAAACTTGTTTAACTTGACTTGCAAGGACAAAAGGATCATTATGATACCATGTCTTACTAACATTTATGCTAGTAATATGCCCGTTCACTTTAATGTTAGTTGGATCAAACCATTTGCATTTAAATAGAACGATCTTCTTATCTTTGATGTAGTGTAACTCTATTATTTCACATATGACATTGTAAAAGTCAATGAAATTGTCGTAATGACATCCTTCAATGATAACCCCACAATTTTGACTTCTAACTCGACTATCTCGATCTTGTATGTGAAATCTCACCCATTAACAGTGCAACCTGTGAATTTCTTCCCACAAATATAAGGCCCACATGCCAAACTATATAATGTTGTTATCGCTTGTTACACATTATGGTTATGTAATTGTATCATCTATACGACAAATTAAAAACAAATATGAGGATGAGACATATTCTCATATTTTCATATTATGTAATCAATATGAAACTTACTCAATTTCTAAACCATGATACAAACTTCTAACAATGTTTTTCTTCAACATTAATAATTCCTTTGCTGCGATTTGTCTCTTTGTGTTCTCTGTTTAAAAGACAATGACAATAAGATCTCAGAGTGAATGAAGAGAATTGTAATATGATTGTTTGAATGAAAAGGAATATACGTACACCATGTATGTATCAACTTTCTCGCAATTGTTCAAAATATACCGATAGCTGATTTCAAATTTGTCTTTAGTTAATTCTACATATTTACCCATTCCAAGTGGCCTAACATTTTGGGAGAAAATAGACAACCCACCGTTGTTATGAAAATCAATGTTATGATCTAGTCTATTCAATCTTGTCGCCACATCAGTTAAGTACATTGAACAAAAAGTCAAGTTTTCATTTGCTATATAAGCCTCTGTAATAGATCCTTCTGGTTGAGCTTTATTACGTACATAATGCTTAAGATAACATAAAAACCTGAACATAATTAGTTATGAAGATAGGAATTGTTACAAACAAATAACATAGAAAAAACTTGTTGAATTTACTATGAATTACTTTTTAATCAGATCCATCAAAATTGAACTAATCCACAAAGTTTTGCTTTATATGGTAAGTGAAAATGAACCATAAGTCATCCAAATTCCCATAGAGAGTTTAAGTCATCAATTAATGGTTGCATGTATACATCAATGTCTTTACCAGGAGCAGTAGGTCCTGGAATAAGTAAAGACAATAACATGAAAGGCTTCTTCATACACTTCCATAGAGGTAAATTGGATGGGACTAGAATCATCGGCCAGATGCTATATGAAGTACTCATATTATCGAAAGGATAAATCCATCTGAGGCCAATACAAGTCAAATATTATAACAATCTTATACAAACCAGGAAAGCTTTCTATCAATTTCTTTCCATATCGTTGAGTCTGCTAGATGATGCATAATGTTATCATCAATGCATTTCTCTTTATGCCACCTCATATCTATGGTTATTTTTGTTGACATAAAAAGTCTTTGTAATCGTGATTTAATAAGGAAGTATCGAAGGATTTTATTCGTTATATTTATCCCACTCCCATCATCCACCTGCCATCTTGATATACCATAAATAGGACACTCCTGAAGATCTTTACCTTCCTTCCAAAAAAGAACACAATCATACTTACAAATATGAATTGAAATATATCCTAATCTAAGGTCCCTTAACAGTTTCTTTGCATCATAGTAAGATTTTGACAACTTATGTCCAATAGGTAATGCATCGTTCAACAAGTCAATTAACATGTCAAAGGACTTGTTACTCCATTTATTATAAACCTTCAAATGCAACAACTTCACAACAAATGATAGTTGTGAGAAATTTGACCACCCTAGATGTAATTGTTCTTGAGCAACTGTTAATAACTTCCTAAAATTATCTTGTATAAAACTACCAATTATGTTCGGCATTCCTATTTCATTCATAGTCTCCATATAATTACGACAATTGTCTAACATCTCGTCAATCTCATCATCATTCACATCACAATCATCTACATCATTATTGTTACTGTCATCATAACATGTACTGCCACTTCTACTACAACTTGCTTCCTTATGTTCACCATGATAAAGCCATGGAGTATAGAATTTATCTATGCCTTGAATTAGCAAGTGATTATATACCACATCTTGACTTTAGAAGTCAACATTTAAGCAAACGATGTATGGACAAGGAATACTACATCTGTCACCCATTTGATGTTTTACAAATTGCATGAAATTCTTAACTCTTTTTACGTATTCAGTTGACCATTTTTGATGAGACATCCAACTCTTATCCATCCTAGTTATACAATAAAAGAAGATAACTCATTTTTTAAGAGGTTCAAATTCTTTTAGAAGTGAATTGAGATCATAAGCTTTTAGGGCTTATTTTGAGGTCATTCTTGGTTCCACAATCATAGTAAATGGCTAAATGAAGCACTGAAAGCAACCACAGATTGTAGGGAGTTTAAGAATAGAGAAGATTGCAACACCTAAAATTTTAAGTATGGAACAATCTCTCTGTTCCGTGCAAGAGCTTCCTTCAATCCTTGATAAGGAATATGTAAACTATAGCATAAGGAATCCAACAAAATAAAACAGAGGTTTTTTTGTTGAACATGTGGTGGGTAGGGAGAATATACTTGAAGATGCCACACAAATTCTTCAATTTTGGCTCCAATAAAATAGAGGAAGACATAATCTGAAAAAAAAAACTATACACAATCACTAACTAACACAAAAATTGAACTTGAAACATAAAAAAAAGATGAATATAGTTAGGGGTTTCACATTGGTAACAAATGAAATAAACAATTAGACTTACCTTCTACTATGGGAAGCGATAGGAGAACTCAAAGAGGTCGAAGAACAAATAGAAGGTGAGAAGGTAGATGAAGAGTACAATATTTGAGATACAAAAGAAGGAGGATAGAAGACAGATGAAGAGAATAGGGTCGGCTGAGCTTCAATAGCAAAGTTTTGGTGAAAATGGGAGGGAGGGAAAAGCTCTCACATTTTTTAAAACAAACGAGGGCAAAACAACGTAGTAACAAATGTGGGCAAAGCGTCGTCGTCCCACTTATTTTTTAACCTGCTCATCTTTTTGCGTCGAACAAAACTATGGTCACCAATGGTAGACAATTCGCTACTAATTATACACAACGTCGCCGAAACCCAAACATTTTCTTCACATTCTTAATTTTCTTAATTGATTAATATATATAAGATATTCCTACTACAAATAACAAAATAAAAAATTTGTCTTCCACACTTATATATGCAATTTTTCTTGATTTGCTTCATTTTTAGGAATTATTAATCTTTAATTTTAATTTGGTAGATAAACAAAATAAATTTGGAAAATTTTTAAAAATTAGTATCTTCTTTTTGTTATTTGTTGAATTAATAAGGAATACAAAACACATTTTATTTTTACCAAATTCATCACTAACATGACAACCTATACCCTTTAGGCCTTAATCTACCATTAACTTTATTATTTGTATAAAAAGATATATTTAATTTAAATAGCTGAGGGTTTTTGTGACGGAGTATATTTAGTTGCAGAAGACCATTTTCACGACCAACCACCATAATTAGTCGTAAGTGGTAGACAATTTGGTACCAAATTTTCACATAGTCGCCAAAACTGAAGCATTCTCTTTACTTTCTTAATTTTCTTAATTGATTGATATATATGAGATATTTCTAACACATCATACAAAATGAAAATTTTATCTTCTCACTTATATATGCAATTGTTCTTCATTTGCTTAATTTTTGGGAATGGTTAATCTTTAATTTTAATTTGGTAGATAAACAAAATTAAATTGGAACTTTTTAAAATTAGTATCCTATTTTTGTTATTAGTTGAATTAATAGGAAATGCAAACCACATTTCATTATTACCAAATGAATCAATGTTTAGTGAACATGATAACATTATTCTTGTTCCCTTCATCTACCATTAACCTTATTAGTCGAACCATATATTAGTCGTTATATCTGACATTTGTCGACCAAATATAATAGATCGTAGCAAATTAATTAATAATACTTCCAAACAATTATAGTAAACAAGAAATGACATCGTTTACCTAAACAAGAAAAATGATCAAACAACTATAATAAACAAGAAACGACATCATTTACCTAAACATGAAAAACGACGTCGCTTTATATTAGGTTTTCAATCACAATCATAATAAAAGGCTCCTCCATTCTCATTCAATTCGTGAACATTTCTCAGAATCCTCCATCCTACAAATCGCTATCTCCTCTCTTCTGATTGGGTTATGTATTGTGGTCATCACCATCGAAGAACCATCATTAACTGAATTGGTATTGTTCTTTTGTTCTATTTTCATTAACGAAGTTGTGCTAAGTTTAACTTATACATTTAGGTGTTTATTGTACGTTCGTAATTATGCATTTGATGCATGGGTTATGTTTTGAAGATGATTTACTGTCTGTCTTTGTTATTTGTATATGAGTTGGCTTCTTCTTAACGACCTTTAACGCTTCCATCTTCAAAGCTTCGTAACTATTTGATGAAAGATCTTCAAGAGTATTTTACTTTTACTCATTTCCATTAATAGTAATTTAGCCCAGTATAGATAATACTATATTTCTATATATTAAGAACATAGTCATGTTTATTTTACTTTAAATTCTAAATTTTGCATATGATACAAACTACACGATAGATTTATGAAATTTTAGTAATCATATCATTAGGCACATTGAAGATGTATAAGTGCCAAACTAGACTACTTTCACTTATCATCAAAATTGGAGTTGAACATATCATCATTTTATTCTAAATTGACATGTGCATAATGTACCTCTTAATATTATTAATCAAGGAATGTCGACATGGCAACTAGTTCCGAATGGTATTAATTCATTCTGTTTATTAGGAATATGGCAAAATTGTCCCTATTGAAGAAATAAACAATGCAAAAAAAAAATCCCCTTCATATACTAATGATCGTTTGTCTTCTATGACCGATCTTTTATTTCAAAGTGTTCAGTATCATCTGAACAACGTCACTTTCCTTATTATGTACATCTCATTTCCTTTTATGAAGCTATTATATATATTCATTTTTGATGATATACACTACATTTTTTAAGTTTTCTTGAATCCTGAAGATGACATGTATGCCCATGAAGGCAGGAGCGATGTCACAATGGTCCATAAAGGATTAGAAAAATCAGTTGTTTTGAAAAATTCATCTATTCCATAGACTTTGTCTAGTCATTCATATATGTATGTTACTCCAATTTTTGGTTCATTTAACATTTTACTAATCTAACAATATCTAAGTTCTATACTAATTGTGTTTTAGGAAAACCGTTTTGTACTGGTAGTATATTTGGAGAACTTGTCTTCTATACAAAATTTGGCTACTCATTCACTGTGTCCTCTAAAAGTTTAGTTATAATAGAAATGTTGTTGCAAGAGGGTGTAAAAAACCTACACCTGAGGGAAGAACTATCACTATTTCGATTGGTTCTTTTGAATGTGCAAGGACCCTTTTCGGGAATCTAGACAGCCGGAACTCATTTACCTTTACTAACTTTCATGTCACTTGGAATCCAAAAAAATAATTATATCATTGTCATTTATCAATGCAATCAATTAGACTCAGCTTTAAAGTTGATTTATTGTTGTATCTATAACAATTTGTCGAATAACATCTCTACTAGTTAGGGTCAAGTTACGTACTATTGAGTGTAGATTGTTATTGTTTTTGTTTTTGTTCTATGACTGTAAGAATTGTTAACTTTCAAATTCAAAGTTCATATTACTCCATATATCATATTATTATATTGATACATTTATTAAAATTTTTATAACTAATTTTTGCACTATTAGTAAATATTAATGATTAATTAATACTACTATTTAACACTTAAAATTATGCTCTATGTGTTTTTCTAACAATACGTTGTAAACATTCAAAATAAATCTCCAATAAAATATATCTTAACTATGATAGATTATAAAAATGTTAGTTTAACAATTTCGAAAAATGTGAACCCTTCCAAAATCGACACCAAATGTATTGCAAATTATTGTGGAACCTTTGATAATGATTTTCAGAAATCGTCATTGAACGTGGATCATTTAGTGACGATCAAAACAAAATTCGTCACCAAATGTTAATCCTTTGGTGATGCTTCTCAAGTATCGTCATCAAATGGTTACTTTTAGCAATAATGTGTAAAACGTAGCAAAAACCATGTAGCTAAATGCCTACGAGCCTTTGGTAGCAATTTTTGAAAATAGTCACCAAACGTTAGTGACGATTTTACATAATCGTCACCAAATGTGAACTCTTTGGTGCGATTTCGAAAATTGGTCACCAAATATTTACCAAATTATGATGACGATTTCTAAAAAGCGTCACCAAAAGTACATTTAGTGATGAATGTTTAAAATTGTCACCCAATGTGGATCATTTTGTGACAATTTTTTGGAATCATCACTAAATGTTCACCATTGGTGACAATTTTTGACATTCGTCACTAAATGTTAATCTTTTTGTGACGTTTTTATAACTAGTTGTTAAATACTTATTTTAATGACAATTTTAAAATTGTCGCAATATGGTCGCTTTTAGCAACAATTTTTGAAATATCGTCAAAAAAATGTAGCCAAATGTCTACTTTGTTGTAGTGACTAAAGATGTCATTTTTTAGATTACAAACAAATTGAATGTGTCTTTAATTTTTTTTTCTTTTTTTGATAAAATAATCGCTATCATTTCTTAACAATTTATGCGAGAATGGCTTTAGAAACTTTGGATTTCCATAATAACGGACCAAAAAATAGGTTTGAGAATTGGTATAGAAAAGGATAAAGAAATTGAGGGTGTTCATTGTCCAATCTCACCGCCAATTATAATTAGTTTGTTCATAATTACAATTGGTTTCCGTAAAAAACTTACTTATGTGGTTTATGTATAAAGTACATTGTGAATGTATGTGGATGTGTGATGATGATCAAGAAAAGGACGATTGGAATTAAATGCAAAGAGGCATGCTTTAAATGGAGGTTGTCCAGCTCGTAGTACGTATTGCTTGCTGTCTACTGGCTAAGTCTCTGAATTGTAGGCGTCAATGGGCTCTAATTCCAAGCCATTACAGTGGTAAAGGTACAAGTTGTAGGGTAGTACTAATAGTCAAAGAGTATAGTAGTGGAGAAGTGAATAAAATGAAATGTCATGGGGTCCAGATAATTTTTAGTGCTTTGCTTTACATACCCTTTGACAATGGAATAAGTTTGAGCGTGAAATAACACCCAAGCCACAGTATCTACCGAAAGAATGTCCTGTGAACCAGACTCCCCACCTTAGACCGACGCTTCCCTCTTAACATTCCCAATCAATCTCTCCTTCCCACCGTTTTGCACTCTCTGCATTCTGCAACCACCCTTGTACTTACAAGCATCCATATATATATGTTGTAGTGTATCTACATGTAGAGCGTACCCAGCTGGGAACAAAACATAATTTTTAAGAAATATTTTCCAATATATACCATAAATAATGTGCCTAACAATTTTGTGTCAGGAACCCTATTTTGCAAAAGATAAATCTGCACACAATGTTTAAAATTTCACGATAACTGGGCGTTACAAGTCCCGAAGGGAGTTCTTACCTAGCCTGGTTGAAGCATTCAACAGTTGTTCGGGCTACCATTTTTCTCTTTTAAGGCTGAGTTTGTTTTAATAATGCTAATGTTAGGTTATCCTTTGTTGAGAGGGTGTGTGTAGTGTGAGGTCAACCCAAGAATAAGGCCAAACAAGTAGCGACAAGATTGGAAGTTGTCTATTTCGCCACACTCCACACACTCTACCAAAAGGTAGTTAAAAGGTTCACTTGGAAAGATACTACTTAATATCTTAGTTAAACAATTATTAATTTATCATCTTTATATAAAAGGATAAGAGTTAAATCAGATCCAAGTTTACAAGATATATCAAACCTATATGTTAAATAATTAGAAATGTTATCATTACTTTCCTCTTTTTGCAGAGTGTACTTACTGAACTTTCCTGAGCAAAAAAAGCAAAAAAAGAAATAATAGCTTACTCTTTATAACTAAAAGAGATATTATGAAATTTAATAGGTCTAATTTAATTGCCTTGAATACATAAGTAGATACTAGTAAAGAAGAGTAATTCATAACTTGGATAATCTTGTGATTGATCATAACTATTCCATAATCAAGTAATTGGTCTTCCCATTATCTGCAGTCGTCTCTTGACATGATAATATTTTTTCTTCACTTCACCCAAAATTCAAGGACGATCTTCATCGGTTTTCTTGTAATGCACACCTCCCAGCGATTCAACCTCTATATATATGTTTCTAACAAGCATGCAGTATATGTGATACCACTTTATAACCAATTGAGCATCTTCATTACTCCAGAAGAGTTGTTCAACCCTCAATTCATAAAATGAATTCCATTGGTTCTCTAAACGTAAATTATTGATTAATGATCAATATATCGACATCTGAATTTTAAATATCCTCTGTAAATGATGGAAACTAATTCTAATGGCTTGAAATTAGACTCTATACATTTTCTTCATATTTTTTGTCACTAGAAACAAGATTGTTATTAACACCAGCACCGTTACAATTCACATTATTATTCATATCAATTCCACCATCAACATTGTTGTCAGTATCTATTTGTGACCCCAAGCTTTGATAGGAAATTAAGGTTTCTGAACCTCCAATTTTTAAAGTGTGTTTCAAGAATCGGGTTTTATTCGCAGAAACATTAAATTCAAATATATTTACAAACACCATTTAGGTAATTATTTTCTAAATTTTTATTGATTTTAGAGAAAATCCTCCACACTTGGGATATGCAACCCAAATATCTTGCAGCGTGTCAGATTATACAAATATAAATCATAGTTTAACGTGATAAATTGTATGTTATTACCTCAAGAAAGCAATGACATTTGTTTTAAGCTGACTTCTAACATATACTGTAGAAATGCTAATTAACCAGGACAGCACAAATCTACATTATTATATACATACAAATAGTATGTGAACATCACTTGAATTAATTGGTGGGTCAAATTTTGATATTTTTACAGCATACAAACAACATTGACAGTTGAGAAACAAAGACATAGTACCACTACTGGGGTTGAAGTTGACAAATGAATACTATTATGTTGACGATGAAAAGAGAGGAAGGAAGGAGAGTATGCAACGCATATGTATCTTTCCTTCTCGAAGAGGGGAAAAGGGTGGCAAACCTAGCTAGAGAAGTTAGATGGAAGGTAAGGCCCATTCCTCAAAATGACAGTGATAAATGAATTGCCAGAACTTTTCCTGACACAACATCCAAAGATGGTTTGACGTGAGAGGTGATTGAATGATTTTGTAATCGATTACTTTATGATTGCATTTTCTCAAACAAAAGCAACTTTAATACCAAAGATAAAGTAGCAACTTTAATTATACAGACTTCTAACATTTCGCTTCTCTCAAAGTCGTCTTCTTTTCCCTCTTTTTCGGCTGACAAGCTAAGCCAGACAGAACAAAAGTAAGACAAAGGAGTTATCATAAGGCTATGATGACCATATGATATATGCATATATGTTTTAAATTTGTGTGCATGTCCTACTGTGACAGCTGCAGCAGGATTAGTAATTCTGTTCGGTGACAGCGTTTTTCACTTTCCATGGCTGTGAAGTTAAAGAGAGCATATGGGGATGTGGATACTAGCCCATGCATCCGTTGCTTTGACGAGAGATAAAAGAGAGAAAAAGAAGGAAAAGAGCTTGTGGCTTTTGTGTAGGGGTGCGTGTATGTTTGTGACTGAGCTTTCACATCATGCTCTTGTTAGAGGGTCCTGCGGAGATAGTCCTTGGAGAAAGTCGCTGACTATGTTGTCCGCCCCGCATTTAAAGCGGGGGGGTTGGGTTTGTATTACTATTTACTCACTCTTCATATACATCTATATATATGTGCTTATATCGTTGGTGGACCCATGCTTTCTATTCCAAATGGTGTTAGCTGATATACATCCAAGAGCACGAATGGTCCTTGTCACCTCCCATACCTCATTTGGTAAGCAAAGACATTATGCAGAACAATTTAATGCGAATCGAAACCTTGTGCCCATTACACTAGCAGCTGTAGCCTCCTTCAATTTGCTGTAAATTCTAATCTGTCTGGAGTCGCTGTCGCAAATTTTACACAGTTGCAAGGATGGACTGAGGACACTTTTCCCCACCCAAATGTTATTCTTTACTCTTATTTTTTTGTTGTTGCACCTATTAGTATATAAGATACAATTTTATTACATAAAAATAATAGATCGACAAAGTATGTAATAATTCCTGCCTGGATAGTTATTTTCACGACAATATGTTGAATGACTACTTCAAGACCTAAAGTTAATTATTAGTGTATTTCATGCCTCCACAACTTAAATGCTTGCTAATAAGGTTTGGTTTTCCTATTATACCATAGGCTCAACATTCAACAAACTTCTATCCCATTCCTTCAGCCAACATCCTCCCACATTTGCCGGGGCATTTAAATGTTGAACGAACCGTGGCCTGAGAAACGTGTCCAGACGCTAATTACGGTTGGCATTGTGCATAGAGGCTAGTTTTATAGATGGGCTTCACCCTAGTTTCAGTAGAATGCATATACATACCTTCCGAATCATTTCTTTATTTTTATCATGCGTCATTTGGCAGTTTCATTTACGCTAAAATGGAAATTTGATGGTGAAGGTATTGTCTCCTATGAAAATAGAGTACAATCATGATGGAAGAAAATTGGTGTTGTATGTACGTGCGAGGTGCCAACTAAGAACATATTTTCCCATTATTTCTTACTATTCATACGGAAGTCAATGCATAATGTGAAGGCTAACCACACGTCTAATTTTTTTTTCCTATAAATAGACATTAGTTCTTAGACTTGAAATCATCAACATTTGAAGTTCCAAAAAGAATTATATATTAGAGAAAGAAAGAAAAAAAAAAATTAATTAGTAGCTATTATGATTGTGTGTGTGTGTGGGTTATTAGGTTTTGAAGATACATCACCTTCTATATATTGTGTATTCCACTAAAATTATTATAATGAAAGTTTTCTTTCTTTGAACATAAGCAAAATCAAAACATGTAAAAGAAGATTTCTTCTTTTCTCTACTTTTTTTAAATTATTATTATTCAAAATTACTTGTTTCCTTATATCATATTTGTATGAAGATTTTTTCGCCCCTAGGTGGTGGTCAAGTTGGTGGAGTAGGGAAGATAGGGCCAAAATGTCTTGTGTTTGAATCCCCTATTTACATTATCTCGATCGAGCTTATCGTATAGGGTTTGTCTAGTGCGGAATACTTCGTTGGCGTAATTTGCAGGCTATTGCGTCAATCAGGAGTTTTACCCAATACGCAATGCGCAATCGTAGGATAGTAGCTGCGGGTTCATCCACTTAAAAAAAGATTTTTTCATTATTAAATCCTATCTCTTCCTAATAAACTGGCACGAGTTATAAGCTTTGTATTTCTTTAAAAAATTACTACAACGAAGTTCAACATCGCTACCCAAACACAATATAAATTGTGAAAAGCATTGTAAAAAGAAAAAGATACTGGCTAGTTTGAACAAGGGCCAAAAAGTGGAGATAAATAAAAAGCAATATTAACTGCTATCTATTTGTGTTTGTCTTACAAAGTATTGGAGAAATTATCTATAAAAATATGACGAACGTCCTTGTGGAAGAAGTTGAAGTTACTAATTGCCTTGATTCAATGGAATGATATATCTCAATACAGAACAAAATATGAAGAATCATCATTTCCTTACTTTTAATTGACGTGTAAATTTATAATATTTTCTTAAAAATAAATAAGTTAAAAATTTTACTCATAAAATAATATATATTTTAAAAATATGTTTCAATTTTTAAAATAAATTTCATTATGTAAAAAATTATAAATTCAAATTATAAATTAATTTTGTTTAATAAATGGATACTAAAATATTGTTTAAAGAATGAGCGACAAGCGACGAGCGAACAGTGAGAGCGACGAGCTGAGAACCATAATTTCTAGATCGCCAGTGAGAATCGCGCCTCTCTGTGGCTTCTTCTTCTTCTCCTACCACATCCCGAACACCTCTTACCCCATTACATACTCTTTCTCCTACTCACAAGAACATTTCTCCCAACCCTAATCTTCAAAATACAGACCCAAACATTAGATCCCTGACCAAAAACCCACCCCCCAAAACTATCTCTTTCATCAATCGTACCCTAAACATCCTCGATCAAAACCCTAGTAGATGTAGGCGTAGCAGATACCCAATAGGAAAAAATCTCACAACCCCTTATGATGAAATTATCAGAGAATATTAGATCATGGAAATCAGTAGTGGCTGATTGTATGGAGGAGTCCTCGACAGCTAAAGCTTTGACCTACTACCCCTCGGAGGTTAAGGAGGACAAGATCTTTGTCATTCCTCCACCAGAGTTGGCAAACAAGGGTGCTGCTCATCTCCGACTAGCTCTGATAGGATTCTTTATAGGTAAGCAACCAGCTTTTCTAATGGTTCAGAGGGCATTAACAAAATCCTAGCTAGAGTTTGGGCTTAAGGAAATCTTAATTACGAGTTTAAATAATTTCTTGTTTAAATTTGACTCAGAGATAGGATTGAATCTGGTTTTGGAGAATGGTCCTTGGCATATCCAAGGCAAACCCTTATTTTTATGTAAATGGTGTTTGAATGTGGGGGAACAAGAAGAAGTTAGGTGTGCTCTGTTATGGGCTAAATTTTGTAACATCCCTGTAGAATACTAGAATATAGAAGGGTTGGGTAGAATAGATGTTGGACATCCCTTGCTCATGGATAATCAGGCTGCTAGAATGTCTAGGATTATGTATGCTAGATTGTGTGTGGAGCTCGAATTACAAAGAATTTGGCCTTCTTCATTTCAGCTGACAACTTACAATAAAGAAGAGGAAATAATCTTTAAGGAAATAAAGATAGAGTATGAGTGGAAGCCTGAACTACAAACATAGAAGAAGGAATGGGCACCCATGAGAGGAATGTTTGAGACTGTATTATAATAGGAATTGGAGAAGGGGAAGGAGACTATAACAAATAGTTTCAATCAACAGAGAAGGGAGCAAGATTTCGCTTCTAAAAGGATACTTTAAAGTAAAGAGGAGGTTAAAGATTTTAAGAATCAAATTGAGCATAGTCAGGGTAAAGGATCTTAACAGATTGATCAAATGTCTGGGATTGAAATACATAATGGTAAGGAAGCTAGCCCATCTGGTAGTTCTACTTAATAAAGCAAGGATCAAGAGAAGCAAGATGACACGAGTGGAGACCTAGAGGAGCCAAACCATCCTGTTGTAAATCAAATAGGTACCCACTCTTCCTCTCCTATTTCTGAAATGGTTCCTAGTACAGATAATCAGAGTCCTATTATAGGAGGGGTAGGGGGATTTTACTATGAGAAAAAGTAGGAAATCTAGGAGGAAACAGAAGTAGGAGTTCTAATTCTAGTTTTTGTTTTTATGGATTTAGTCTTTTGGAATGTTAGGGGTATTAACAACCCCAAAAAATAATTAGTTGTAAAAACTTGTCTGAAGAAATTGTCAGTTTTTTTGTTTGTTTGACTGAATCTAGGATTAGGTCCCCTTCTTTTTTAAATAATGTTTGCTTCTCTATATTTCCTAGATGGCTTTCTTATAGTAATGTAGATCATGTTTCAAATGCTAGGATTGTGTTAGCCTGGAACCTAGGTTGTCTCAGATGTTCTATTATAAGAACAAATGATCAAATGATACATTTAGAGGTTACCCCGATGAATAGTTCATTTTCCTTTCTTATTACTTGTGTTTATGGATCCAATAACCTCAATCATAGGAAGAATCTTTGGTCTGAATTGTCTAATGTCAATAAAACTGTTGGTAACTTTCCTTGGATTATAGCTAGGGACTTTAATGCTATTCTATTCTTTCATAAGGCAGAGCCTATAAATACTTCGGTTATGAATGGTACGAGTGATTTTAGGAAGTGTGTGGAGGACTGTTCTTTGTTTGATTTAAATTCTAGTGATCCTAATCTCACTTGGAACAACAAGCAATGCGGAGATCTTTATATTGCCAGGAAGATAGATAGAGCCCTGATTAATTCAGCCTGAAGCTTTAGGTTTCCCAATTCTTATTGTGTTTTCCTTAACCCAAACATCTCTAATCATTCCCTAGTTGTGGTTAAGGCTCTAGCCAACCAGCAGAAGAGATTCTCTCCTTTTAGATTTTCAAATTTTCTAGCTTCTTAACCTAATTTCTTTCAGACAGTACAAGATGCTTGGTCTTTTGAGGTTCAGGGCACTCGGCACTCCTATGTTCTGTGTAGTTCCAAACTCAAGGGGGTTAAAAAAGCTCTCAAAATCCTTAATTTTGGTCAGATAGGAGATGTGAATGACAAAGTAGACAAGTGTCAAGTTATTCTTAATAATATCTAAGATCAAAGGAGGCTGATGCCTAATTCTCCTCAAATGGTTACCAAGGAATTTGAAGCTATTAATGAATTAATTAGAGCCCTAAAAGACTAAGAATCTTTCTTTAAATAGTCCTCCCATATTAAATGGCTTAAAGAAGGGGATAGGAATACCAAATTCTTTCACAACTCTATTCTAGCTAACCAAAATAGAAACCACATACACTCTTTGCTAGTGAGAAATGGTAATAGAATTGTTGGTCTTGAAGAGATTCAAGATCAATTCCTTGGATACTTTCAAGGTTCTATTGGGGATAAAAAGGACACTCTCCTTTCCCAAGATTTTGTGGAAAATCCTTTTCGTCATTCCTTGCCTGAAAATCTCTTACATTCTCTCATTGTTGAAGTTTCAGCACAAGAGATTAGGGAGGTATTCAATTCTTTCAATCCAAATAAGGCTCCTAGGCTGGATGGGTTTAATGGGTTTTTCTTTTTACAAACTTGGCATATTATAGGAGGGGAAGTTACTAGGGCTATTCAAGATTTTTTCCATCATGAAAAACTTCTAAAAGAGCTAAATTCTACTTTTATCACTCTTATACCCAAGAAAGATCATCCTTCCATAGTGGTAGATTATAGGCCTATTTCTTGTTGCAACATGATTTATAAGGCGATTGTAAAAATCATAGCAAATAGGCTTAGAGAGACTCTTCTTCACATTGTCAGTCCTACCTAGAGTGCTTTCATTAAAAATCATCAAATAGGGAATAACATCTTATTAGCATAAGAGACTTTCAAGAACTACCATCTTTCAAAAAATCATAAGAGATGTGCATTTAAAGTGAACCTTTAAAAAGCCTATGACTAGATCCAACGGGATTTTCTCCTAAACATACTAGTAGTTATAGGCTTCCCTCAAAAGCTCATAGAATGGATCCAAGAGTGTATAGCTTTCCTCTCTTATGCTATTTTGATCAATGGATCTCCCTTTAAATTTTTAGAGGGAAGTCAAGCCTAAGACAAGGACACCCACTATCCTCATTCCTTTTCATTATTTGTCTGGAAGCCTTTTTAAGGAGTGTGAATGATTGCATAGATAGGAATTCATCTTTCAAATACCATCGGTAGTGCAAAATCCTTAAAATTACCCATCTTTTGTTTACTGATGATTTTCTTTTGTTTTGCCATGCTAATTTAAATTCTGTTCAAAATTTGCTTAATTGATTGGGTACCTTCTCTAATTTATCTTGTATAGACATGAATCCTACCAAGATGGACTAATCTTTGTAGGCCAAAAAGAGAGGGAGGCTTAGGTATCAAACATCTATTGTTGGGCACCGTTTCCGGAACCCAACCTCTTGCGAATATCATAAGACTTGAGCGTATCTTTACTATATCATTCTCTTTAATACATTACGTACAAATAATTTTCATCATTTATATTTGAATACCCTCAAAACAAAAGGGTTTTATAGAGCTATAATGGCATCTCAAGCCACCTTACAACATAATCCAAAATCTCAAAATACAAAAATTACATAAACTACAAATTCTTGAAATGCGACTAAAGCCTTGTGTTTTCCA
>JAOSBK010000002.1:15358286-15380475 GCA_027568895.1 Erythroxylum shatona
CAAAAATTACAATTTATGCATATATGGGGGCCATATTAGGCATACCCATGCCGAGATACATTTTCACCCTCGTAACCTATTCCAAATTACCATTTTACCATTTCCATCAGTGATGGGATGTTACAGCTATCACTCTCAGTCCACTCCAAGTTATCTTTCTCTTTACATCTTGTTATTTCTTTTATTTGATGTATAAGACAGATATGATGACGATGAAATGGTATTTAAGGATGTTCTAAACTCTTTTAGGGATTTTTTCTTGAATTAATGTTAATTAGACTACTTTTGATGTTAATGCATTTGATATTGTGATTATTTGTCATATTTGCATGCTTTAGTAACAAATCAGGTTAGTGAATCGATAGCAAAACAATTAGGTTGGGAAATGAGAGTTAACAATCTAATAGATCACACAAACAAGCAAATTGGTAATTTACACAATGAGAGAACTTGTGTGAAGACCCGATTGTATGTTAGAGTACTTAAAATCTAATTAAAATGTGGGTTATTTTTATAAGTGAGAGATTGCAAATTTAGTAATTTGATTCAGTTAGGGTTTACAATTTAGAGTTTAATGATTAGAACTCAAAAGAGAATAATCTACCCTTTGAAATTCTAGGACCAATACTGATTAACTCAAAAGTAATGAAGTTAGCATTTGATGATAGGATAAATGTGTGCAAAATTTTAAATTGCTTGTGTTAATTTAGAATTTCAATTTTCATTCTATCCATATTCAATTGCTTAATTTTTTTGTTTATTTTTATTTTCATTTTAATTACACTTTTAGGCCTTAGACAAGTTAGGATTTGATTAGTTTAATAATTTCTCGTGGGATCGAGACCTCATATACTATGCTTACGACCTGTGTGCTTTTGGAATATTTAGGGTTTTATAATTGTAAAATTTGCTCAATAAGTTTTTGGCATCGTTGTCGAGGAATTAGCTAGGATTAGTTAAAGGAATTTTTGCTTCTTTTATGTCCTTGCAGTTGCATGAACACAAGAGTTACTCGAAGTTCAAGTAGGATCATTAGGATATTAGAACTAGACATCGCCTGTTTAGAGCGAGCAATCTGAAGAACAAAATGTGAAGCAGAAATAGAAGAACCAATGGCAGATGAATTCAATCAAGGAGGAAACCAATGAAATCAACTGCAAACCCTTATAGATTTCATGAGACCAGGGTTTAGCATTGCAAATCAAGGTATGACTCGACCACTGATACAAGCACCCTTAAATGAGATTAAACCAACCTTGCTAAACATGTTGCAAACAAATGTGCAATTCTACGGATTGACTAATAAGGATCCTAACTCTCCTATAGTTAACTTTCTAGAAATATATGATACTTTCCGATATCATGGGATGTCAAAAGATGTCGTTAAGATGACACTATTTTCTTTCGCACTAAAGGATAAAGCCAAGGCATGGTATCATTCTCTAGGTCTCACAAATGTCATAACTTGGAAGTAGCTAGTGCGCGCATCCTAGATAATAATTCCCTCTCACAAAGACTATGAAGTTAATAAAGTAAATCACGAACTTCCAACAAATATGATAGGGAGTCACTTTATGAGGCTTGGGAAAGGTATAAGGATTTGCAAGGAGGTGCCCTCACGATAATTTACCCTAGGAATTTGTGCTTTAAACATTCTACCATAGAGTTACTCCATCCACACGAGGCTTCATAGATGCAACATCTGGAGGATCTCTTATGAGAAAGACTATTGAGGAAATGAGGGATTTGTTAGAGGAAATGACAAGTAATAGTTGTCTTTGGACGATTGACAAGAGTAGACAACACACAACCCTTTGAGAGTAAAAGGGAGCCATAGTTATTGAACTAATAATAGAAATGTGAGCCAAAATTAACTGCTTAACCTGATAGCTTAATAATACGAAACCTCCTCTTGAACTCCTATCAAATCAATTCAATAGAGATGTGAACTATGTGCACAAGACAACCATGACATCATCGACTGCTTTCTTATGCAAAATAACAAATTGTAGTACCTTAATTATATGGGAGCATAGTTTGGTTATCAGGTTCAAAAGAGGCAATTGGTAGATGCTTTACTGACACGAAGTGAGGGAATTCTTTCAAGCAACACTGAGACAAATCGAAAGGAAAGGATAATGGTAATCACATAGACCAATGAAGAGAAACTTAGAGATATTAAAGAGGCAAGGGAAGAAGAAAAGAAAAGGGCCAATGAACATTGCTTGCACAGAAAATATAACCTGACAGAAATCAACAATATCAGCTTGCGGTTCCATACCCTATCCTAGAATAGAGGAAATCAAAGGAAACATAATTAAATGAAGTTTTTGATATAATAAAGCAACTAAAAATATGACACACTCTTGTAAAATCCATAAAATAGAAGTTGGTAAATCGAGAGGAACTGAAAAATTTAAAGAGTGGAGTAGTAAACAAGGAGACCTCCAATGAAATGGTAGAACTACTACGAAAGCAAGAAGATCCATGAAATTTTTACATTTCATGCACTATTGGTAGTGCCAAAGTGGATAAGGCTTTTGCAGACTTAGAAGCTTGTATAAGTATGATACCTTAGACTACTTATAAAAAGATGGAGTTAGGCCAAATAACACCCATTAGGATGTGTGTGCAAATGGTTGATACATCAATCCACCATCCTAGAGCTGTAGTCAATGATGCTTTTGATAAGGTTGACAAATTCACTTTTCACACAGACTTCATCATCTTAAAAAATTGAGGAAGATTTGAAGACATCCATTATCCTTGGACGAGCATTTTTAGCCACCACCTGATCTCTTATATATGTTGATAGAGGCAACTTAACTCTAAGAGAGGGGGAGGAGAAGGTATCATTTAAGGTGTCTAATGATATAAGAAATTCTTTCAAATATGTGGACGTTATCAAGAGAAATAAGTCTTGTGAAAAATTTTAGAAGAGTTACACTCACAAGGGCTAACTAGAACATCCACAAATTCGAAAGAAGAAAATAAGGAAGAAAGGTGGTAGAAAGCACAGTCATGTAGCTTACTTAAAGTTTATGAAATCAATTGTAGCACTATCATTATATGACCCATTTGAACCACTATTAGCAAAAGAAGTATATCGAGCTAGTGACAGTAAATGAAGCACAACGTGGGAGGCAACCTAAGATTTTTTTTACCTTTTTATTGTTTCATCTTTTGTATTAGATTAGATTTTCATTTTTGTTTTTCTTATTTTCGATACAAGTGAACGCCTTGAAGAAATCAAGTAAAGAAGTATGAAAATTCTTAGTGTCACGATCATGACTCATTGGCCACGATTATGAACCATTTCTGATCATTTTTTCATAATAATGAAAGAGGCCTAATTTTAAGTGTCATAAGCATGATAGATTTGGGGACTACTTCCAAACTCATTTTTTTAGGGTTATTTTAGATTTTTAGGCCCAAGTAAAATCTAATCTTTACCCTAAAAAGCCCTAGGGCTATAAAAGACAAAAGAATGACCTGATCTAAGAGAGCCCCCATTTTCCACCTTTGGAAAGAACCAAGGAAGAGGAGAAAAGAGGAGAGAACAAGAAGGAGTTGTTGTTGCTGCTGCCACTCCCACT
Source organism: Erythroxylum shatona (assembly GCA_027568895.1). Classification (NCBI taxonomy): domain Eukaryota; kingdom Viridiplantae; phylum Streptophyta; class Magnoliopsida; order Malpighiales; family Erythroxylaceae; genus Erythroxylum; species Erythroxylum shatona. Next base: position 15,361,883 of record JAOSBK010000002.1, read on the forward strand.
CCTTTAGGGATTTGTTCTTGAATAAATGTTAATTTAACTGCTTTTAGGGATTTGTTTGTTGAATTTGCATGCTTTGGTTACAAATCGAGAGAGTGAACAAAAGTAAAATAATTAGATTGGGTCATGATAGCTAATAATATAACAGATCACACAAACAATCAAATGGGTAATTTATACAACGAGAGAACTTGTGTGAAGATCCAATTGTATATTATTGTACTTAAGATATGTGGGTTGTATTTGTTAATTGAGAGATTGCAAATTCAGTAATTTGATTCAATTAGGGTTTATGATTTAGAGTTTAATGATTAGAACTCGAGAGATAACAATCCACCCTTTGAAATTCTGGGCCCAATACTCAATTAACTCAAAACTAATTAAGTTACCATTGGATGATAGGATAAATCCTCTTTTCTCTTAATCAAATAATCTCCCTTGCATGATTTTCGATTCATCAATTGGTTATGCACAATTTTAAATATGTTGCATTAATTTATAATATCAATTTTCATTATATTCATATTCAATTGCTTAATTTTCTGCTCATTTTTATTTTCATTTTAATTACACTTTTAGGTCTTAGTCAATTATGTGATTGACACAATGAATAATGCTTTGGAATACAAATTTTAATACTAAAAAAAGAAAACATATGCAGACTCCAACTGATCGTGACCTCTAACTCTTATCCGAATGCAGTGGTTTGACTTCAGTTAGTCTAACTGGGTATCCCCTGAACCTGAAAGACAATATTGCAAATTTTGGATGAGTTTTGCGAACTCAGTGAGCAGACCATCCTCGATGGCTAACTCATATCACATAACACAAATAAGTTCATATTCAATTTGTAGATAAATATCAACACATATAGCATGCCACTTCATTAATTCATCATGTGGCATCAAATACACTTTATTCACTTATTTCATTTATCACATTTGGAACAATTCAAATAGTACAATTTAGTTATTTAAACATGCACATCAATTGTATATGCAATGCTTATGAGACTCACTTTCAATTATTACATTATTGTGACAGAGTGTTTATAACTATCTTGTATCTATTGTGGACACCAAGCTTATTAAAAACTATCCTATATCTGTTGAGGATACATAGCAAGCCTTTGGCTCTTAATCACATTATGAGCTTTAAGCTCTTTTCGGTGGCTACTTCGGCCACACTGCCATTATATGTTCATACATTTATGTAATTAAATGCATTAAATCATATAAGATCATTCAGTCACTTTATTTCACTTTACAGATTCACTTTTACATGTCATCGAACCTAAGTTTGGCATTCAACAATTATGTTGAGAATCATTTGTAGGAAAATCCCAGTGTGTGCATCACATACATGCGGTGCAAAAAACAAAACAATTTGTTTCGGGACTTTCCTGAAGTCCAGGATCTATGTGTCTATACAAAGAAGCGCCAGAATTCTCAAACCCCAATAACCAAAGGAGACCACCCTCTAATGGTATCCATACAAAGGTCAAAGAATCTAACCGAATCAAAATCTTTGATTCGGAGCTAGAACAAAGAAGAAAGTGCTAGCTCTTACCTTTGTTCTTGGAGAACAACTTGAAGGAGAGAAAGAAGATGAAACTTGAAAGTAGATGGAGAGAGCTTCGGAGATGGCTTAAAAACTTTGTTTTTGATCTTGTTAAAACCCCTCTCATATCTTATGATCCTACTACTTATTCACCTTACTTCTTTGTCTTTTATGGATTTTGTCTCTTATCCATTAAAGACAATAAATGTCACTTTGACAAATTCTGCCCATCCTTTCCACATAACTCATCTCCTTTATATATATAAATATATATAATGCACAAATGCTGAAGCAGTCCAGTCACACTAGGGTCGGTGCTACAGGATTCTGAGTGTGAAAAAACAGTAGAGACTTATTTCAGTAATATCGATGTCACGATCTCATCGGGACATATCACGATCTCACTGGGATCCATTTGGTTCTATTGCTCTCCATATAATAGTTCTCTATCCAAAACCATTTTATGAATTCTCCGAGTCCCTCTTATGCGTATAACCCATTAGGTTCTCGGTTATGTTGGCCACTTAGATTAATACTTAATCTAAGCAAGTCATAAGTGGTGTCTAGCAACACATCATGACCCCCATTTGACCAAAAAATAAGTGGTTTGATAAATGAATCCGTACTCATCACGAGCCATCTCACGAACCCGCTCATAGACAATTGTTGTGCAATTCGTCCTTTCACCATGCTATACCCCACTTGGTTATGAGTATGGGCAAAGTCTCAACTATCACTAGATTGACTACGTCAAATCTAATTCAAGTGTTATTAGTTCTCGTCCTGGGACTTATTACTCTATATGTCAATGAAGACATTCGTTATGACATATGTGCTCCGGCTAGAGATTTCCAAGTAATGACACCGACAAGAGGCCGTGGGTATCATCTTTTGTTATCATAGAAGTGGTGAATCCTCTATTGGTTACTCAATTATCTTTGAATACCTCAAGCTATATCCATTCACCACCCTATAAGTAACCTATGCAAGCCAACAAGGAATGAAATCAAAGCACAGAATCCGTATCCAAGATATCTTTGAGTACCTCAAGTCTAAGGATACTTGCATCATTGCTATGATGAGATTATCACTAACATTAAAATAGGACATCCATGTGATTATCTCATGGTAGGTCATCCAATGTACTTACTATCTCTAGTAAGCATTCACATCCTAACTCTAAACATCTCATTTGATCAGTTTCTGAGATCCACTACTTGATCAATCAAGGAATTTGATATGTGCAAGTCTATCCGAATTAACGATGTCCAATCTCATTAATATTATGACTAGGGGTAATTTAGATACTGACATAATTGCACATTATAAGAATCTCAGTAGTATGATCTCATCATAACTTCCTTCATGCTGTATCATATACCATGGACTTCATTAATTTGCTTATAGATCGCTATCAATTCATGAATAATGAACACCAAATTAATGAAATATTCCTTTTTTTATTTCTAAAAATAATGTCTGTACACAACTTTGTACAAAACGCACTAAAGGCAATTACCTTTAGGGCACTACTCTAGCATCACTTACTCCTTACTCATTCACATTCAAGCAAGTACTTCCAATATGTTCACATTTATCAAACTCCTCAGACTATTAATGTCTGGAATTAACACATTCACATTCACATCAATAATAATTCAATACAAATGCTTAAACAAAATAATTGATTAAGAGGAGACCATCTAGGTCAACTCACAGTATGCTATAGATTAGCTTTTGCTTCTAAGATCCAGAAAAGTCTGAATGCTGATGTTCCATCTTGTGTATCCATATCATGCAATACACACATTGAACACACATTACTAATTGCACAATCATACAAACACAATCATAAACATATGTATATGCGATATGTATAATGCATGCTCAATTTGACTATTCCAGGTATGTATCCTCTATTCACATCTCATGATCATTCATACTTTAAAACTCTTATATGTCTAATTTGAACTTAGGTTTATACCTTAATGAAACAAATTTATTCTAAGTTCATCACTCAATCATGGACTAAGGTTTATAGCTCAACACACTTTATTATTATAATATCATCAGTCAATCATTCACCAATGTTATTCTCACATTATATAATCATATAATATCAAAACTCTCATTCATTCTTACTTAATACACATTAGTCATCTCCTTACAATCATATTAGCATTTCTAAAAAAACTTTTATATCATTAATAACTCATAACTTCCAAATTGAGATACATTCATATCAAGTCAATCCATTCTTTAATTCTAATGTCAATCGAAATCCTAACTAATCAATCACTTAACCACTTACTTAAGCAACCCTTTAGGTTCATTTCAAACTTCAATTAAGTACAAAGCACCATGGTAGGGCAAGAAGACAGTAGGCCAGGATCGTGCTTGTGCACGATCGTGCAACCACTTGATGATCCCTCTCTGTCATGATCGTGCTTGTGAATGATCATACAAGTACTTGGTGATCCCTTTTGACAAAGACTATGAGGTAGTTAGGCAATACATTCTTCTAAACAAATGTTCCTATATATCTTAAGTTTCTAACGATATTAATTTCATATAGTTTGGTTCAATATTCTGCAAGTTATACCTAAAATGCTACAGAGTGTTATCACACTGTGACAGCACACTGTACTCAAATTCAAGACAAATTTTGAAACCCTTAGAAATAAAATTCAAATTTTATTCCTGCATAAAAAATTCCATATGTCTTTAGTTTAATATAAAAACAAAATCATCCCATTTAGATGTCTACAGTTCAAGATATGGCTAGAATACATATGCATATCTAATGGAAACATTACAGCTAACATATTCCAGCCATTCTCTTTCAATTTTCTACATTTTTAACTCCTACATTTTACATCTAACACATATTGTAAATAGATCATCTTTTCTACCTCATTTCTTATTCATTTTTAGCTCCATTTCAGCTCATATCATTCATAAACAAATAATAAACTATGGTTCATTATAAACATAAAAATAAAACATCAGTATATGCATACATTTATCAAATTTTTGCACACATTCTACTCCATTATCACCTTCATTTTATCTCTAACTATAATTATAAAAGTTTCTATTCATCAAATCATGAAGAACAATATACTTACTTGATTAATTCAACTTTTCTTCAAAAATCACCATGAAACCCTAGCCTCTAAGGTTATATGATCATCAACTCTTCAAGGGGGAATAGGTTAGGCTATCATTAAGAAGAAGAAGACAACAAGGATCTTGGATTGGCAAAGTGAAGGATGATATTAAGTCTCAACGTTGAGGGTCAGGTTGTGAGAGTGAGGGTAAGTATCATGAATAGAGAAGAAGAAAACAAAGAAGAGAGCATGCTGTGAAAATAACAGGCAATTAAAAGATGGTCTTTCAATATATATGTCATGGGTTTAATGCTTGGTGAGTGTCATGACACTGACCACATAAAAAATAATGCTACTCGTATTTTTGCTTAAGCTAACACATGACTCTTAATAATCAATCCATTTGTCTCTCAATTTTTAATCCAATTGTCTCCCAATTTTCTATGACATTTGTCATTAAATCTTAGTTTCACTTATCAATAATTTCTAATGCCATTTGACATTTATTTCTACTACCATCTATTAATTATTTTGCCACTCGACATTTTTCCTCGTCCAAAAATACCCAAATTTTCAAAATATTCCCAAATTTTTAACCAAAAATTTTAAGTCAATAATATAATTCATCAAATAAATTTTTAAGACAAAATATTCACTATTCATATCATAATCATTTAAAAATCATTTATATCCCAGAATAAGTCAAATGAAAGCATGAACATCCATTGTAATGTGTACAAAAAAATCAAATTAGCGTAGTTGTATGCTAATATTATGCATGAGCATTAAATGCATTTCCTAATTTATTGATAATATCTCTCATGTGCTATTATTTAGGGTTCTAACCCTGAATATAGGAAAATGGGATATTACAATTCTCCACCCTTAAGAAATTTCATCCTCGAAATTCTTATCTGATTTATCAAATTATTGGGGGCTGGGGGGTTGTGTTGCCAATGTGTTCTCATATTCTTCTCCTTTTTTCCCACATAACTTATTCACTCGATGATTTCTTCCAAAAGACTATAGCTGGTAGGATCACTCGATTTTTTTTAATTTCACTTCTTGTGTCTATAACACATTTATCGAATCATACTGATATCTCTTATACATACTCACATATAACATATTGTGAATATGAGACATCTTAGTTTGTAACACTAACTCATATGTCAATGGTCCTATTCTCTCAATAATTTCATATAGATTAATGTATTTTGTGCAACCATTTGATATTCCATATCTCTTTAGTGCTGATCCAGCTAACTCATGTGTATTTCTTGAGTCAGTTAAATTCTACTACAGATTAATTTCTTTTATCAACACTATCTTAAATCAATTATGGGCTTTCAACAATCCGTAGGCCCTCTTCATCCCATCATAAAGATGAATGACTCTTTTTGTCATATTACACCTCATACAATGACCTACCAATACCACTGTGATAACAATTTTCATAATCAACTTCAATCAGAATTGTATATCGATCCCATAATCCACTCCAAAATATAAGCTCTAATCATATCCGCAACAGTTAAGACTGTTGGCATATCAAACATTCAGTTATGCATTCAACCACTTGCATTCTTCAACCTTTGCCGCTAAATGTTATTTTGGCATATTACTACTAGGTTGTATAGCATAGTCTACTATCTGTGCATTATCCAAAATCTTTTTTCTCAATCATCTCCATCGAGTACACATACTCTTTACTTCAATCATAAGGTATCATTTTCTAATTTTAACTCAGAATTTGGATTCGCTTTTAATTTCTCAATAAGATTCACAAATTTTGGATCCTCACCTTGGACTTTTATAACCCTTTCATGCAAAGCTAGTCTTAAATTCAATATAACTAATAATACTTCATTTTACCCCAAACTCAACTCAACATTCAATCATTTTAATTGAACTAGATTGGGTAACCTTGATATCTAAATTTGTGCTACCCTACTATTGGATTTTCTGCTCAATGCATTAGATAAAACACTAGCTTTACCGGATAATACTTAATTGTACAATCATAATTTTTAAGAAACTCTATTCATTGTCTCTATCTTATATTCAATTCTTTCTAACTCAATAATTTTCCTTAAACTTTTATGATCTAAAAGATTTCGAAATGTTTCACCCTACACATTATGTCTCCAAAATTTTAAAGCAATTACTATTGCAGCAAGTTTCAAATCATGTACCAAATCTATATACATATATATAGATTGAATCAGAATACATCCTAATTTCCTGATGTGAAACATCACTATATACTACATAACTTCCAAATCCAGATGGAATAGCAAACACCAGTGCTGTAATTAGTCGGTGTTTTAATTCCTTAAAACTCTTATTACATTTATCAATCCATTTGAATGGTACATTCTTCCTCAGAAGTTTTGTCAGAAGGCTAAGATCAATAAAAAACCCTTAACAACTTCTATTAGCATCCAATATCTAACTAATTCTAGAAAACTCTAGATCTCATATATATATTCCTTAGAGTTTCTCACTTCTTCATTACCTTTATTTTCTTCGATTTTCCCAATATGCCATGTTTAGATACGGTATGACTCAACTTATTACTTGATCAAGCCAAACTTCACACTTACTGAACGTGGCATATAATTGTTCTCACTCATGATATGTAAGACTAACATCAAGTGTTCAAAATGCTCTCTTTACTTTTCAAATATACTTAAAATATCATCTATGATCACAGTCACTAATTGATCCAAGCAAAGTTGGGACACTTGATTCTTCAATACCATAATACTATTAGGGGCATTTGTTAACTCAACAGATATTGCCAAAACCCAATGAGCCATAATTAGTTCTCGTAATTCCTAAAGTAACGAATTCCTCAAATGAGCTAATATTATCTCAAGTTATTTTCAGTCTCCCAATTGACTTCTTTTCTCGAAGGATTTTCTCCGTTCATTTGATTTCCTCTGATTTCTTATTGACTTATTCTAATGTGAGACCATTCTTACTAGTTTCTCCATACATTTTAATTTATTCAGAAGTGTCAAAAAAAATTTAGCATAGAAGTCAAATCTTACTTGTACCTTCCGAATATACAAATATCAAATACATTGTAGACCTAAATTCCTTTAACAATAGCAATAATGTCATCTCAAATTTAAGAGCCTAATAACGAAGTTAGGCTGCTTTACAACAAACAAAACACATATAGTCTTTATAGCATATTCAACTTCTTATGCTTGAGTCTTAATTAAAAATGGGACTCCAATATTCACTTTTGATTTATTTAATAGTCATTCATTCCTAAAAATGAAACATTCAACTTATATGATATAATTCAATGAAAATTTCCATCAAAAGAGGATTTCTCTTACCAATCACTTGTACTCTTTACATATTCTTTATTAGTCAACTACATTCATCATTATTTTTTAGCCATTCTTAATACCTCAACAAGATCAATTTTTAACTATTCATAATATCCTAATAGGATCAATTTCTATTATATCTTACATTATCAAAATATTCTTTATAATAAAGTTTAGTGGAGCAGTAGGCAGATTCCTTTACTCTAATACCTTGCCATGTTCCATGTAGATCATTACATCTTATCTAGAGATGTATTTTTGACAAGTCACCAATTAATTTCTTACAAAAAAGATACCTTAATCTCAATTGATTCTAGATAACATTTCTCCTTTTGTTCCTGCCCATGATTGTGATAGGAGCTTGTGGAATTGGCCACAATCATGAGGACTTTGCCACAATCGTGACATAACCAAATAATCTTAGCCATGATCATGACAATCATGGGACTATACGAAGATCGTGCTCTATTCTATTTCCTTGAACTTACCACACTTAGTAACATCATTTACACTCTCAATCTATCCCCAAATGATCATTTTGAACTCTTTTGTGCACTACTCTGAGTCATCTTAGAATTTTAAGTATGGAAACTATGAGTAAAGAGTATTCAATAAGTTATGGATCACTTCCTATTTCATATCCAAACATATAATACTTAGGTACTTAATAATATCACTTGTCAAAGTAATGACAAATCATATATATACTCACAATAACAAATCAACTTAACCTTAAGAACTCCTACATATATCGCTATCATTTATCTCATCTTCTAATTACCATTTATTCATCTTACATAAATACATTCTCAATCAATTCAAAATTTTAGGTGCATAACCTCCATGAAGTTTTGACCTTAATTTGACCGATATAATCTTATGCTAAATTATAACTCTTATCACATTTATCAAAAAAATCATTTCAAGTCCAAGTTCAACCTCTCAAAGTCTTAGAAAATTTTATATTCTTTTAACTTAGCTTATACACTTTAAATCTCGTCATTCATATTTATTTCTCTACTTTCCTCAATAAATCCACGACAATGTATTCATACCTATTTCACATTCAAGGATATACGTCACAGTGCAATATTGATGTTATATTCGATGATACATCCATAAATACAAATGTAGTGAATCTCTATCTATCATATTGAACCATATACTATTTCTCATTTCTAGATATCTACGAGCTTTCATTTTCTTACACTTTGATAGATCGTCATTCTTCTCATTATTTCAAATTGCTTAGACTCTTAATGAATGTTCATATGTATGACCTATGAAAATGCGACTTAGACTAGGGATCTGTTGCCATTGCATGCTATGATATGTCTAAAATGCATGTCCCTTGACATATATTTTGAAAAATACACATTAAACCTTAGCTTTGATACCAACTCTGTAACACCCCACTCTCATAGGGCATATTCCTGAATAAACCATTAGTATTCGAGAACATACTCTATAAGGTGACATGCTAGGGCAATCAGTCGATCATATTCAATTCAAAATTCTAAGCATATCACACGCATATCCAGAAAATTGATAATTTAACTTGCGGCCCATTTTATTCATAACAATCTCAGTTATAAATGTCACAACCTATAAACACATCATCATAAATTCTAGTGATCATCTGGGTCGAATACGAATGCAAAATGTGTTTCATCAAACCGATATTATAAGAAAAATTCATTTACACAATAAATAATGCTTTAGAATATAATGTTTAACATTTAAAATAATAGAAAACATATGCAGACGCCAACTGACCCTGAACTCTAACTATTATCTGAATGCAATGGTTAGACTCTGGTTAGTTTAACTGGGTATCCTTTAAACTTGAAAGATAACGTTGAAAATTTTAGGTGAGTTTGTGAAATCAGTGAGCGGACCATCCTCAATGGCTCTCTCATATCACATATCATAAATAGTTCATAGTTCATATTTAATTTGTAGATAAATATCAACACATATCGCACATCACTTCTTTAATTCATCATGTGGCATTAAATATGTTTTATTCACTTATTTGATGTATCACATTCGGAACAACTCAAACAGTACAATTCAGTCATTTAAACATACATATAAATTGTATATGCAATGCTTATTAGAGTCACTTTCGATTATTATGTTCTTATTACCGACTGCCTATAATTGTCCCATATCTATTAGAGATATCAGGCTTATTAATAACTGTTTCGTATCTGTTGGGGATACCATGCTCATTATACATAGTGAGCCTTTAGCTTTTAATCACATTATGAGCTTTAAGCTCTTTTTCGGTAGCTACTCATTTCATAACTATCATTATCTATTCATTCATTTCTATAACGAAATTCATTAAATCACATAAGATCAATTAGACACTTTATTTCACTTTACACATTCACTTTCACATGTCATCGGACCCAAGTCTGACATTCAACAGTTATGTTCAGAATCACTTACTCCTCACTCACATTCAATCAAACACTTCCAATATGTTCATATTTATCAAACTTCTCGGACTATTAATGCCTAGAATTAACACATTCACATTCACATCAATAATAATTCAATACATATGTTTAAACAAAACAATTAATTAAGAGGAGACCATCTAGGTCGACTCATGGAAAGCTCCAGATTAGCATTTGCTTGCAAGATCCAGAAACGTCTAGATGCTAACATTCTATCCTGTGTATCCGCATCATGTAATACACATATTGCACACATATTGCTAATTGCACAATCACATAAACATTCAATCGTACATATATGTCTGTGTGTTATGTATAATGCATGTTCAATTTGACTATTCCGGTTATGTTTCCTTTATTCACATATCATGATCATTCATACTTCAAAACTCATATGTGCCTAATTTGAACTTAGTTTTACACCTCAATCAAACGAATTTATTCTAAGTTCATCACTGAATCATGCACTAAAGTTCATAGCTCAATACACTTGATTATTTTAATATATCAATCAATCATTCAACATTACTATTCTAACATTATATGGTCACACAATATCCAAACTCTCATTCATTCTTACTTGATACATATTACTCATCTCCTTACAATTATATTAGCATTTCTAAGAACACTTTTATATCATTAAATCCTTATAACTTTCAAATAGAGATACATTCGTATGAAGTCAATCCATTCTTCAATTGTAATGTCAATCAACATCCTAATTCATCAATTTTAGCACCTCGCACTCGCAAGACATGTACTCGACATCTATGGTGATATCCGAGTATATACCTCGCAAGGGCGGCATGTTAGAACAGTCATTCAGTCAAAATTCATTACAAATTTTGATTTCTTTAAAACAGTGTACACGTAGTAGAAATCATTAATAAAATTGGGCTTGTTTAATTTTTTAAAAAAATTTCCATTCAACAACCACTTAGGCCCATTTCAGATATAAAACACTTGTAATCATAAAGTCATTTCATTACTAAATCATTCACATGCACTTTGTACAATTCTTCCGAAACATAAATCAAAAACAAAATCACTGAAGATATTTGCTGGTGCAAATTGATCCCAACCCTTAACTAATACTCATTTTCAGTGGCTGAACTCCAATTGATCAAATTGGATAACTCCTCTGAACCTGAAAAGTTGCATTACAATTTTTATGAGTTTTGCGCACTCAACGAGTGAACCATCATTGATGATTTCACCTAGGTTAGATACACAAAATCACAATTTCACATATGTTCATTCAGATCATGAATAATCCAAATACTCACATTATTATGGCACATCACATAATCATTATGAATCAGAATAGATATATATAAATACAAATGCATATGAGACTCTAGATTCGTTATTATTGTTGTGACCGAGTGCCTATCATATATGTATACAGATACTTGTCCATTAGGCTTAGTCAGAATAGAATCATGGAGCATAGCTTTACGTGCAAGCGCTTTCATATTGGATACTCCGATCACAATGCCGTTATTTGAACATGCATTTTATGACATATATCAAATTCAAAATATGCTATGTACAAGTCATATGTGATGCAAGTAAGAATCTCATAGTCATTGGACCTAAATCTGACATTCAACTTTCGTTGAGAATTCACATAGCATGATACATAATTAGAATCTCATAATCTTCAGACCTAAGTTCGGCATTCAACTTTCATTGAGAATTCACTTAGCATTCAGAATTTCAAAGCAATTAGAGCACTTCCAATACATTAAAATCCAAAGAACTTCTAATATATTAAACTCCTCAGAATTTAAGTCCAAAAATTTAGAAACAATCTTAAATAGATAATAATTAGAAGTTTAACAAATTTAATCAATCCTAGGAAAACCATCTAGGTTGACTCAAAGTACGCTCCAATATGTTATTTCCTGGACGATTCAACAATGTCTGACTGGCGTCCAATGTGCTCCTCTATATTATACAAAACACATTTACAAATATCACACTTTTGCACAAATGTATAAATATTCCTTTAAACACATCTATGTATAACAAATATGCACAATACATGTTCAATGACAATCTTAGGTATCTTATTGTGATTCTTATCACCATATCTTTCATATATAAAAACCTTTATAAGTTGCATTCCACAATAATCAAGTCACAGGTGTGCAAATGTCACACACGCTCGTGCATACACTCAACAAAAACTCACGGTCATACAGTCCAAAATAAATCAGTTATGCGTGTGAGATCCTAACTGATGCTCGTACTTATCAAATGACCATTTTAGAGTTTTCTACCAACATACTTTCAAGTCAAATTTGCATCATCATTCTGATATGGTCAATGATATAATTAGGCAACACTTTCTTCTAGAAAATTATTCTACAATGTCTTAAGTTCCTAATGACATTAAGATCATACAATTTCGTTTAGATATATGAAAGTTATACTCCAATTATTTCAGACTATTCATAAACTAAGGCTGCATTCTATAATCAACTTTAATTCAAAATGTGGAATTATAAAGACAAAACTAAAATTTAATCACTTCAAAAAATTTGTATCCATATGTCTCTAATTTACTCCAAATTAAAAATCATTCCATTTGGATAACCACAAAACAAGATATTGTCAAAATATCGAAGTATGTTTAATGTAGATACTCCAGTTATCATTTTCCATAACTTCTCATCATTTTCATCTTAATTTCCACAAGCAATCCATTTTAGAAAGCTATAATTTTAGGTGGAGATGAAAAGCAATGTATCTTGAATCTAATGGTTTAAGAATCAAGTCATTTAGACATCGAGTGAAGAAGTTATAACAAAAATACCAAAGGATGTTTAAAAACAACTATTTTTCAAAAACGTTGAAGCCCGCAATCGTGCAAGTATCTAGACCTATGAAGTTTGCACAATCATGACTTTGCTATTTTTTTAGAGAAATCACGATCATGTTTTCTCCCTTCTTCTTCTTCACCGAATCTCTTCTTCTTCCCTCTACTATATTTTGTTTCTCCATCTACTTCATCTGATGCATTTTTCCATTTTTTTCCACACTTTCATTTCATCAAAAATTTATCATTTTATCAACTCTATTCCAACACCTCATCAACATCTTCATTTAAAATCTTTAAACTCATTTATATCCATCTCTGAAAACACTCCAGACATTCACGTATGAACAGTACAACATCTATATACGATTTTCTCTAAACCAGAATAGAATATATATTTATTCATCGATTTTTATGCATTTTCTTCATAATCGATTTTCCAGCGCATTATTATCAATTCTCCATTAACATCGAAACTACTCAACTTTCTCAATTCATGCATGAACTCATTTTCAACCATCAAAACATCATTAGAATTAGTTATAGTATTCAGAAAAACTAAAATGACCACTTACTTGATTCAACAAAGTCTTCAACAGTGAGAAGGAATCAAAATACTGGATAAACAAGTTAATGTTTTTGGTGATAGTGTTTTTTAGTGGAGAAACAAACAATGAAGGACAAAACTTAGGCTACATAAACTTTCTTTTCTACACATGTGACTACGTGTATTACCAATTTACTACCACATGTCACCTACATGTAAGCCATTTGTCAATATTTAATCAGTCCACATGTCAGTAGAATTGGTCTAATTTCGACATTTGTCTTATTCTCCTAATACTCGAAATTTCCAAAAATCACCAAAAATTTTGAAATACTTGAAATATTACCAAAATTATCAATTCATAATTAAATCGCATTTATAACGCAATTACACCCCAAAAATGTCAATGAAAGCATGTATAGTCATTTTAAAGTGCAAAAATGTGCATGTCATGATTAGCTTAACCATGTTATCCATTTTTTAGTTTCTCAGTAAATTCTCATAATCACTTTTTTTTCCTTAACATGGTAACGGGATGTTACGATTCTCCCCTCCTTAAAGAAATTTCGCCCTCAAAATTCTTAACTAATTGATCAAGAAGGCAGGGTATGGCTTCACCTTATGCTCTACTGTTTCCCATTTAACTTCATCACTCGAATAATTTCTTCCACTTGACTATAATCAATGGAATCAATCGATTTTGTAGTTACTTATCCTGATATCACACTGTCTTATCTATTTCCTCAATATATTTTAGATTACTCAAGTTTTCATTTCCTGTACTGGCAATACATCTTAGTCAGATTATATCAATATTTCTTAGCATATTCACATATCACACTTTATGAATTAAGACATCTTTATTGGTGTTACAAACTCATATGTTAATGGTCCTATTCTTGCAAGAATTTCATATGGATCAATTTTTGTCAAGCTTAGCTTACACTTTTTTGTCCAACCTAAGCACATCTTGGCAAGGTGATGCTCTCATAAACAATTCATCTTTTACTTGACAATTCACATCTCTTTAGTGTTAATACACTTAACTCATATGTCTATCACATTTTATTCCAAATCTTCAGTGTTGCTCCTCCTAATTCATGCATCTTTATTGAGTCACTTAATTTCTAATACACATCAATTTCACTTATCATCACCATCTCCTACTTCTGGCCTTAAACTATTTTTTTAGGCCTTATTTATCCAAATATAAAGGTTGTTGACTCTTTATGTCATGTAACAACTCATATGATATTCTAGTGGTATCCCTGTGATATTGATTGTTTTGCTTAACGTCAGTTAAAACTAAACATTGACCTCATGTTTCTATGAACTCCAAAATATAAACTTTAAGCATATCTCCAACATTAAGACTGTTGGAAACTCATACATATAATCACTCGTTTTTACATCCATAGCCAACAAACATTATTTCGTCGTATTCCTACTAGGATGTGTAGCATAAGTTGTTATTTGTGCTTTATCTAACAATATTTTACTCAAACATCTTTATTGTGAACATAAACTTCATATTACAATCACAAGGTCTTATTTTCCTATTCAAACTCAAAATTCGGGTTCATTATCAATTTTAAATTTCCTCAATAAGATTCATAATTTCTGAATCCTCAATTTGGGCTCTGTTAATCTTTTTATGCAAAACTAATTTTAAATCTCAAAGTAGCTAATAATACTTTGTTTTGTCCAAAAGTCAACTCAATGTTCTATGCTCTTCATTGCACTAGAATTAGTAACCACAATATCTGAATTTGTGCTATTCCATTATTGAATTTTCTGTTCAAGGATCAGATATGTACACTAGTTTTACAAAGATAGTACTCATTTGTACACTCATAGTCCTTCAATACTTTTATCCATTGTCTCAGTCTCTTATAAAAAATTTTCAAACTTAATAAGTACCTCAAACTTTATTAATTTGTATATTTATATGTAAATTCGAAGTGTTTCACTGTAAAATAGTGTCTCCAAGCGTTCAAAGCAATGGCTATTTCAACAAATTTCAAATCATGTATCAAACATTCAACTCATGAGACTTTCGTTGCCTCTATGCATACAAAATCAATTTATTATGTTGCAACAAATTGCATCTTAATTTATGATGTGAAACATCATTGTATATTACAAAATCTCCAAATCCAAATGATATAACATCGATGTTATAATTCCTCTAAATTCTTTTCACATTCTTCAGTTATACAATTTACCCGTTTTTCCTCAGACATTTTTGTCAAAGAGCTAAGATCAATAAAAAATATTTAACAATCTCTAGTAAAATCCAATAGACAACTAGTTTTAGAGAACTCCAGATCTCTTATATATGCCTTGGAGTTTCTCACTTTATCATTGCTTCTATTTTCTTTGGGTCTCCCATTATGCCATGTAGCATCACATAACACTTACTTCACATATCCCATTTTCATTCAAATACATGTCCATGATATAGTTCAGTCAATCAAACACATATTTAAATGTAAAGGCAAAGCTCGTGTGACACACTTTCCATTATTTCGTTTTCGTTCATTCTTAAAAGTAAACCATCTGGTCTACTTCACCTTATTCGATGAAATTTTTCTTTCAAAGAAGATTTCTTGCTGCTATCTACTATATTGTTTATCTAATTCTTATCAATCAATTAGTCTCATCATTGCTTATTAGACATTCTTAGTACCTCAGAAAGATCAATTTTAACTTTCATAATAACTCCATAAGATCAATTTATGTCATAACTTATATGATCAAAATATCCTTATAATAAGGCTTAGTGAAGCATTAAGCAGATCCATTTATTCTTATACCAAAATTGTCTACTCCTCTCTTCTTGCCTAAAGGAATACTAACTTAATTTCTATACTTCTAAATAGTAGGGGACAGGAGTATATAGATCAGCATAATTACAGGAACTTATGAGGCACCACTTCTTAAATCTGATGGGAGATGATTACTCAGTGGCTTCCTTACCTAATGTGTTGCGGTTGTTTGAATGCTTAGTAGATCAACATATTAAGGAGCTTATAGTGGCTCGAATTTTAGTGCAAGATATCAAGAGAGTCTTATTCAACATGCATCCTTCTAAATCACCTAGTCCAGAATGGTTCATTGCGCTATTCTTCGAAAAGACTTACGATATTACTAGTAAACTATTCTCCGAAGTTATGCTAGAATTTTTTACTTCCTCTAAATTGCTTTAGGAGTTGAATCATACCTACATAGGCTTCGTTCCAAAAAAAGAACTCCACAAAGTATGAATGAATTTAACCTAATCTCTTGCTACAACATAATTTACAAGGTCCTGTTAAACTCCTAGCTGAGAGACTCAAGATAGCCATTTCTAGCATCATCAATCCTGCTCAAGGGGCCTTCATTCCATAACGAATAATTGAGGATAACACCTTTTTTTACAAGAATTGATAAAGGATTACAATTTAGGAAGAAGACTTAAAACTGCTTAATTAAAGTGGATTTTTTAAGGTTTTTGACAATGTAAATTAGAAATTCATTCATGTTTCTCTTGAGGCTCTAAAGTAACCAACCTAGTTTATTAGTTGGATTATGGCAGGTATTCAATCCCCTTCTCTAAGTATACTAGTGAATGGGGCTGCTACTAAACCTTTGAAAGTTTCCAGAGGTGTTCGTCAAGGAGATCCATTGTCTCCTTACTTATTTACTCTTATGATGGAAGGATTTTCTAGATTGATAGGTAGAATGATATATTGACATAGGATATTTTAATTCCATTATAAATGTTCTTCTCTCAACGTTGTCACCTTATGTATATTGATGATCTTCTAATTCTTTGTGGAATTGATGAGCACTCTATTTCTATATGACGTATGCCTTAAGATTATTTATTGATTGGTCGGGTTTAAAGGATAACCCTAGAAAAGTTGTATATACTTTTTTGCTGATGTGAGAAATAGTACGAAAATCTAAACTTTGGTTGGGCTTAATGTTCAGGATGATCCATTTTGTTATTCGGGGGCCCCAATATCTTCTTCTAAACCTAAGCTTCGTGATTGTTTACCCCTCTTAGAAAGTATCAAGGAAAGAGTGAATGCTTGGCAAAATAAGTTTCTCTCTTATGCTGCTAGGTTAACACTTATCATCTCAGTATTAAGTAGCCTACATAATTACCTATGTGCTCATATGGCCTTACCTAGAAAGGTGATTAGGGAGGTTGACAGAATATTGAAAGCTTTCCTATAGTTAGGTCGAACTGAGAATGCTAAGAATGCCAAGATAAAATGTTGGCCCCTAAATTTTTTTAGGAGTTAGTTTTTTTTTTGGGTCTATGTAAGTAGATTTATTACATGGGTTAGTTAAATTAAAAGTAGTAAGAATGCATAAAAAGGGTATTTTTGGGTAGCTTACTTAAGTTTAAAAACCATAAGGCATTAAAGGAATGGCAAGGTGGACTTTTCTCAATCATTAAGGGTAAAATGGGAAGAAAAAAGTATTGTTTTCTTCCTAAAGAGGGGGAAAAGAAAATTAGGAGAGAAGGAAGTGAAATAACAAATCAAAAGAGAGAAAGAAGAGAGATTTCGGTGGTTGAGAGGAAAGAAGAGAGTTTAGCTAGGGTTTCTTCTTTTCTAAGGCTTCTAGAGAGATTTTGAGGTTACGTAAGAAGGGAAAAAGGTAGAGAAAGACAAGAGCTTTCTTTTGAACTAAACATCTCTTCATTTGGTGAAGATTTAAGGTAAGAGCATTTTTAATGCTTTG
>JAOSBK010000002.1:15413040-15426572 GCA_027568895.1 Erythroxylum shatona
ATACTAATTAATCCCTATCAATCTCATCCTATGACAATTTACTATTTTACCCTTCCTGTCAGGGGTGGGATGTTACACCTGTGCTTTGACATCATTCCTTGTTGCCTCAAAATGAGGTCACTTATAGAGTGGTGATTGGGTACAGCTATTGGTATTCAAGGATAAAGAATTGACCACTTTTGATAGAAGGAGATAATACTCACAAACTTTTATCGAGGTTATTACTCGAGAGTCTCTGGCCAGAGCAGCTATGTGTCATGAAGAGAGTCTTCAATGATATATAGAGTAATGAGATCCCAGGACAAGAACTAACATCACTTAGACTAGATATGATGTAGTCAGTCTAGTGGGAGTTGACACATAACCTATACTCCAAACCAAGTGAGGTATATTATGGTGAAAGGACAAATTGCATGATAATTGTCTATGGAAAGGTTTATAAGTTAGATAGTTAACTATCGAAGAATTTGTGTGTTAATCCACTTATATTCTGATAAATTGGCGTCATGAAACCCTTCTTGATTTGATTGAATTAATAGTCAATTCAAGTGGCATGAAACCATCCATGATTTGCTCAAATTAAGAGTTATTTTAAGTACCCAAAATAATAGGGAACCTAGGGGTCACACGCATAAAAGATCAGCTGAAAAACAAAGTATGTATAGTTACCTTTAAGTAGGCCACAATTGTGACCGAAGGCTAGACAAATGTAAATAAGTGAGTTCTTCACTTATGTACAAATGAGCTAACTAATCAAAAATATACTCAAGTTAGAGAATAAGGTGTCTAGCAAAGTTATAGAGTTAGAGAGAAGTGTCTTGAGTCTTATTTATGTAATTTATGAATTTGTTCCATTAATCAAAGTGCATGCAACATAGTCTTGATCTTTCTCTCCATTAGAGCATCTACTTGAACTCATCTAGTTTGGTGCTCTAACCACCCTTAGACATTGTTTCTTCTTTATCTTTGTGTGTTCTTAAGTGATCAAGGAAGGGTTTGGTGTTTGCAACAACCCAAACAAGGAGAAGAATCAAGAAAGGAGGAGAATCAAAAGGTTCATGTACTATTATACCATGTTCACATAATCTATTTATGCATGCATTTGAGATTAAGTCTTTTTGGGATGTCATGGGGTCAGAATTAGATTTTGACACTTCCACTGCTTTATCATGCATATGATGCATGAATCCATGTCTGGCCTTACACTAACATGCTCATCCACTTGAAACAATCAATATATACTACTACTTAAGTTATTTATGAACATCTACTTGTATATGTACACTTTGATAAACATTTAACAATCAAGTTGATGAGTCATAATATTGTTCAATAACAGGGGAAGCAGATGTAAAGATGTTTGACCATGAAAAGACTCAAAAGTTTAGTAAGTTAATTTGTCCCTCTTTTATAGCCCAACAATAACGTGAGCAGAGAGAATAAATTACTCAAAGTATTAATTTAATCAATTAATAAAATGAAATTTAATATTTAAAAAGTATAAGACTTGCATTAGCATTCATTGGCTAAAGGTATAAAATTTATATTAACATTTACATCCATATCTTTCCATTTGGCATCATCAATGAAGTTTGTTGGCCTTTCCCTAATAGTTGCTAAAGAACTATATTTATTAGAATAGGTATTATCTTTAATTTCATAGTAAGAAATTGTACTTATTGAACTCAATCTTAAATTTGATAGTCATTGCTTATATCATTAACCACTTTAGGATAAGATAAATAATTCTACTACTTATTAAGAAAATTAATGAACATAATTGTAACTCAATAAAATTAGAATGATAGACAAAATGAAACAAAAAATAGGAGTTAAACATTTTATCGATCTATATCTCTACTTTACTACCTATTCACTACATGTTACAAACAATAAAAGAATATTAGATTTCTCGCAATTCTTATATGTTTGAGAACTTTTCTTTATTAACCAAATTAAACATAACCATCAATCAAATTCATTCAAGTTAAGCCAAATTTATTTATTTTATGGAATATTTTGTTCATTCAACTTTCTCTTGTATTGACTTGAGAACTTTTCTTTATTAACCAAATTAAACATAACCATCAATCAAATTCGTTCAAGTTAAGCCAAATTTATTTATTTTATGGAATACTTTGTTCATTCAACTTTCTCTTATATTGACTTGAGAACTTTTCTTTATTAACCAAATTAAACATAACCATCAATCAAATTCGTTCAAGTTAAGCCAATTTTATTTATTTTATGGAATACTTTGTTTATTCAACGTTCTCTTCTATTGACTTTCCTTCTCAGTAGATGGAAAACAACCAATATTTCAAAACATAATATCGTACACTTAATATTGATCCCTTAACAACAAATCCATTATATATCAAACAAAAGAAAATTGTTCATTCATTATTGAAATGTTATATCCAAATGGTTGTTCTTAATGATGCTACTTCATTATTTAGTTTTATGAATAATGAACCAATTTGAGTTGGATAATTAGACAAAAGCACACTTTCCAAGTTTCTATATTTTGATCACATTCTATATTCAAAAAGAGCTAATGATACTTCCTATTTTCTTAACATTAATCCATTAGTTAGAAGACATAAAGTGATCACCATCCTTATGCCACTAATACCTATATCTCAATCCAATACTAAAGCCTATAAATGTATTGACAATTGTTACTATATATTTCAAATTAAGTAATAAGCAATCATACAAAATCAAGACCTTATGTTCTTAGCATTGATCCATAAGTTGTGAGACATAAAATGATTAGCACTTTTATGCCACTAATCCCTATATCTCAAACCAATACTAAAGGTGATAAATCTATTGACAATAATTACTGTCTATATCTAATTAATAATTTGCAATTATATAAAATCAAGACCAACTCAACAAATTTTGATGTTCAACTCAATAATACCTCAACAAATCATGTCAACTACAAGAGGATTTGATCTAAAGGATGACAACATGATCGGTCATTACGTAAAATCACAACATAATGGAAACAAAGGAACAAAAAATTAAATTACCTAAAACCTCTCCACCTAAATGAAAGCAAAATTATCCCACTAAAAAATGAAAATGACAATTTTTAACTTAATATATGGACTTAAATAAGCTTCTCTACAATAGTACCGAAAGTCTAATTACATTAACATCTTTCAATTTATAGAATAACACTATTAATTGGTTATGTGCGAAAAGATCATTGCGAGCAAGTTTGTTTTCTTAGTTATATATATTGGTGATATATTACTTGCTACTAATGATTTGAGCATGATATATGAAACAAAATATCTCTCTAAGAATTTTGGAATGGAAGATATGGGAGAGGCATCTTATATGATAGGAATTAAAATTTTTCATGACAGATTACAAGGATTCTTAGGACTATCTTGGAAAGGTAATGTCAAAAGAATTTTAAAGGGATTTAATATGGATAATTATGTATTAAGAATTGTTCCTATTCAGAAAATGGAAAATTTTAGTCTTATGCAATATCTCAATAATAATATATAACAAAAAGAGATGAAATCAATTTCTTATGCTTTGATTATAGAAAATTTAAAGTATTTGCAAACTTATACAAGACTGAATATCAACTTCACTATCAGGATATTGGGTAAATATTTAAACAATCTAAGTGTTTTTTTTGAAAGATGAATGAAAATATATTAAACTAGCAAAAGCTACTATACATAATTACAATTAGTCATATGATATATACAGTTACAAAATCACATTAGTAACGTATACAACAAAATAGCTACTACAAAAAAAAAATTACAATAGTCAATTTCTTCTCAGTAAACAACCTTAGAAGTGTTTATTAAAAAAACACATGCTCGTGTATTCAAGGTCTGATCATCTGGAAGTAATTGGACAATCGTATTCAAATTTTATTGGATATCTTAATAGAATATCTATATTTGATTACCTACTTCTTTTAGCAAATGGAGTAATATCATGAAAGAGTAGTAAACAATTTATCATTACTTTATCCACTATAGAAGCAAAGCTTTTAGCATGTCTTGAAGTCACAATTTACAACTAAAGACATTTAAGGAACGTATATATATAGGATGGAGTATCATTAAATGACATTTATTTGTGATGATGTTAGGACTAAAGACATTTAAGGAACATTTATATAGAATGGAGAATCATTAAATGACATTTATTTGTGATGATGTTAGCAGTGTAAACTCATTTACATGTTTGATTTTACATTAATGATTTCTTTACTCATTTACATGTTTGATTTTACATTAATGATTTCTTATTTTGTAACGGCTAAATGTATGATTTACACCTTAATGTTTTACAAAAAAGTCTAAGTTTTTACCGTTATCTTTTGTACCACTTTCACTCTAACGATATTAAAATAGTACTCATTGCACATTGAAAATGGTAGGAGAGATAATAGTAGGGACTTATTTATATCTTTTGTGAAACATTAATGTGAAAACCATTACTTCAACAAATACTTTCCATCGAAAGAAATAGGATTTTTTCGAAATGAAACAAGGAATAAACGAACCATGAATAAATCCAAGCAACTTTTTTAAAGTCCAAGCAATCTTTTCGCAGGCATTTGCCCCCCACCCAATTGGGGAATCAAATTGATTATAGAAACATGAGTTTAATTAGTTGATTTAGGGAATAACGCAAACTTTTTGAGAAATGTTAAGCAACTCATACCTTTTGCCTTTTATAATAGTGTACACAATCATGTTTAATTATTATAACAAGAAAGTCTATAAATCACAATTGTGGACCATGATGAAATTTATTTATATCATTATTTATATACCTAATATAGTCAACAATGAATGTTATCGTACATGAAAGGTAGTACGTTGCCTAAATAATTTTATTTAACTCCAATCAATAATTAAATAGTTAAATCAATTTTAATTGTTCACTCGATTCTATAATAGTTATAAAGGATATAAATTAGTCATTTCCTTATTCATTTAAGTTTATGATTAACATATGTAAAGAAAGGGTGGAAAAAAAAGAAATCAATTTGTTCTAAAAAGAGTTTGCTGACATACTTGTTTGATCAAATTTTTTAAGTATATATTTTATATTTTATATTATGAAACATCATATGATTAATGTTTGATTGTGTTAATCAATATTTATATTCTATATTCTATATTATTATTAATGTTTATTTTGGTATAATGTTAAGTTTTAAATTCCAGACCTGAGAAAATTGATTCACAGAGTAGAACAGGTTTCCACGAAAGGAAATTACTTTGGGAAATCAGAATGACTGTTCGGTGAAGCTTCGAAAAGAAATATAGTGTTAAATGGATAAATATAACAGAGAACACTAACAAGGTTCAGCTTAGAAAATTTTCAGCCCCTGCTGCGGCTCCTGAGATTGTATGTGTCTATCATGGAATTTGTAGTGATTGAATTCTCTTCAACTTCTTCTGAAGTATAATCAGGGTCTTCCAAGGTATCGTCCTCTGGTAGCTCCGTTTTAAGCCAATAAGGCCAGTTTATTTGGTATCCTGTTTCCCATGGCAACTGTTTATGGTCGCTTTGCATGGCATTGACCTTCTCCATTAATGTCAGAATCATCTTATGATTCAAAGCTTCGTAATCCCTGTCAGGAAATATAATGAATCATAAATTCTCAATTTCGAAAGTTTTAACTAAGATTGGTAGAGTTCCCGTTTCACTAACCTGTACGTGTAAATAGCATACAAAAGCTGAAAGGAAGCAAGAAGCACAAACAGTAACCTGATTGTATTAATCATCCATGTTTGCTGATCAATAGAAGTTGCCGTAAGCCGAAGTACTGCAACTTCTACGGAGAATGCAACACACCAACCTGTGAACCAAAATTAATTTGTGCTATAAGTTTGTACTCCACAAGGACTAAACTTCTAAAACAGACACATAAAGATAACATGCTTACCTATATGTAGTCTACCTCTTACTTCGTACGTTTGCTTTGTACTCGTGAACATGTGGATGATAAATATTAACATGCAGTAGATAAAGAATGCTTTTACTATTTGCGACTCTAGCAACATTGTGTTATGCAAAGCAAATAGCTTCTCCAGAACTACGAACATGCTTGCTTGCTTTGATTCAAACGCTTCCTGCAATATATATATATATATAACAAGGAACTTGTTAGTACTCGTATGTGAAGGCATATATTATATATAGTTCAATGCAATAGTGACCTGTGCCGCCAATATTGAGTTTGAATTTTGGATCAAGTGATCGTGCACTTGCTGCAGATGCTGTTGCCTTTGAAGAAGCTCTTCCTGCTGTCTACGGCCATACTCGGCTAACCGCTGTAGTGTAGTCCTGTAAGTTGAAAAGAATATGAGATAGATTGTGCAGACGTGTTAGTTTTGGAACATTCCCTACTTTACCTGCTTTCTTCCAGTGCTTCTGATTGGGATTCAGTCAGGAGTTGAAGGCCCTTGAGTGCAGTGGATTGACCATCTAGAATTTCTTGTTGCTTATCCAAGGATCTCTCCGCCACATTCTCGATATTTTCAGCCTTATTTTGTATATTCTGCATCGTTGAAGACATGGTTACTTCAAGATTTCCCATCTGCTTCTCAATTTCAGTAGCTTCGTTCATCAAGTTATTTACTTGATGGTCCAAATTATTATAACCATCCTGAATTATCGCCATCCCTTCCTTGAAATTCTCATTCATCCTTCCTTGCTGTTCCAGCAACTTCAATTGGGAATCAGCAATTTCTTTGGATTGCTCGAAAACAGCTTCTGAATGTTTGGACAGAACATTCATTTGATCAGACAATCCGCCCGCTGTTTTAGCTACATTCCGAACTTGAGTGTCAACGGAATCTAATGAATCATGAATCTCGTTTGAGCTCTGCAACAGTGAATCTGCTTTCTCCTGTATGCTCTCAAGCCGGCCTTCAGCGAATTCCGCTGAACTTTTCAGATTATTTACTAGTCTCTCCATTTTATTCTTGAAGGCATTGGCCCTAATATTATTGAAAAGTAACAGGGTCACTTGTCCATCAAAACAACAAAACTTTAAGAGCATATATTGTTTAATTCATAAGAACAAAAATACACTTAACTGTAACTGATGGCATATAGAATTGGTTTCAAGCAAGAATTCTAAATACACCTTATTCTCATTTTCAGTTAACTGCCTGAGACAATGAACCATGGCAGATTCTTTGTCACAATAAGGGAAAGGTGGCCTCCCTGAGTCCTTCTGAAAGCAATCACTGAGGTGCCAAGCGAATCTGGAACGCTTTTCCTCAATATCAAGAATCTGAGAGCAACCAGAAAAGAGCTTCTGATAAGCATTCTGCCAGCAAGAATTACTGTGGGCCAATTTGTTTCGGGCATTCTCAACGAGTTTAATTCCCTTGTCGTCTCTGAAACCATCCATCGAAAATTCAGCAACAGAAAAGTCCTTTGTGTAGGAGGGGGGTTCCTTGCGAGCCTGTGATGAGGAAGAAGAAGAAGAAGAGAACCAACCCCATGATCGACAACTTGGAAAAGCTGAGATAAAAATCACGAGAAACACAATATGATGACTAGTGTAATGACTCATAATATTAATAACAATAAGGTTGTATTCCTGTGTATCTAGTAACTAATATTGCTCTCTTTTTTCACCGGGAAACGGACGACAATATGATCAGTCGATTGGTATCGTTATATATACAAACAAAGACGACTGCACACCAAAAATGATGTGTTAAGAAAC
The DNA here is from genome assembly GCA_027568895.1 of Erythroxylum shatona. Taxonomy (NCBI): domain Eukaryota; kingdom Viridiplantae; phylum Streptophyta; class Magnoliopsida; order Malpighiales; family Erythroxylaceae; genus Erythroxylum; species Erythroxylum shatona. Next base: position 15,420,785 of record JAOSBK010000002.1, read on the forward strand.
GTCGCGACTGTAGCTGTTCAACGCAAAAAAACGGTCTGAGAAGACGTGAGAAATGAATATTAACTATTTATGTATCATAGTTATGAACACGTCGTTTGTTGCCGCTGCCGTGAAGGGCAGGGAGTGCTTGAGATTATGCTCCGTTGATCTTCCAAGTAAACAGACCAAACGGATAAGGGCACACTGACATCATCAAAAATTCACTTATCTAATTATGTCCCATTTCCCACATATTTTATGATCATGTTATGACTTGTACATGTAGATTATGGCTATTTGAACTATATTGAATTTTTTAAGACTTTGATGTATTTCGTTTGTAACCATTCTTTTCTCAAAAAAATTATTTTATATATGAGTTGTATTAACTTTACAACAATATGATTATATATGAAGTTTAAATGCTACATTCTTGTAAGTATTTAACTAGATGAGAAAATTATTATTATTATTTTCTTTATAAAAATATATTTGAGATCTTATCATTCTGCTATTTCACCCTAAAGATGAGCATGATCTAAAAAAAGTTAATTAGTTCAAAATATTGTTTAAAAAAGAATAAAAAAAAGTCAATGCACCCAATACACAAAGCCCTCCACTTTACGGAAGTCTAAAAAGGTTATAATGTATGAAGCCTTATCATTGTAGTTTTACAAATAGACTCTTTCCGTAACTTAAACCTATCACTTTATGGTTACAAAAAAATTACTTTATCAAGTGCTTCAAGACTCATCCGTAAAAGAAAAAAAGAATGTATGTCATATTATTAAAAAAAAATTAACAATTTTCTATGGTGATTTATCTAAACAAGAGTTAAATCATTTATTTTTACAAGGCTACAAGATTAATCAAATTTTGAGGGTTGCATTTGCTAACAAATCTTCAGAGTTCATTTGACACTTTTTAAATTTTGAGAGTTGTATTTTAAAACAATTTTTTTGGGTTTATTTGAAACTTTTTGTCTTACAAATTAACCATAAGAAAGAAATAAAAAGTTCTTAGCATTATAATGCATCATAATTAAGTCCAAGGTGGTAAGATATTATGATAAGAATTAAAAGATATTCTTCTCTATTCGGAATATAAAGGAAATGGTGGATTTACAGTGATTATATTAACAAAAAAGGGTTATAAATATATTGTTCAATTTTAGAAAAAAAATTGAAAATAATGGTTGTTTCATTTTATTATTAATATTAACTAAATAAGTGATGATCAATTAAGACAAATTTTAACATACATACAAATTATTAATAGATAACCAAATCAGATTTGAAAAACAACATTTTCTAAATTATCATACGTCAATACAAGTAACATTCACAAATGTGTATAAAATAATAAAAATAAATAAAAATCTTTTAAATAAAGTAATTAAAAAGAAATCGTTAAGGCTATCAAAGTTATAATAATCTTTGTAATTTGTTTTGAGTTGAATTAGGATGCTTCTTTAATTCAAGTTAGAATTAAAAATATAAATTCCTTATTAAAAAATAATGTGCAACAAACATAAAATAGAAAGAAATAAACAATAAAAAATGTAGGACTGTCTATATTTGGGAGTCAAAAACAACTAATTTACTATTAAATAATTATGACCAGAGTTACAATAATTAAGTTCATAACAAGATATTTATATGTATGCAAATCTTTGCTAGTATAAGCTCAATCAAATAACCTCTTATGAAATTCAATGTAATTTAAACGTAACTTCAATAGATCATAAAATCCTTCTAGAGTTTGAAATTACAAAAACATAATATCAACTAAGGTTGATTGCCACTAATATAATCATGTCTTAGGTCATAAATTTTATTCTCTTTTCAAAATAAGCTACAAGATTTATCAGGTTTGCATCTTAAATCGTATATCTTTTTACTTCTCTATACACATAGTTATGAATCTTTCTTCCTTCTCTAACAATAGGATCCCCACATTAACACGTATGTGTCTTTACCTCTTAATTTCATAAAAGGACATGCCCTAGGCCATGGTTGCCTAAAAAGCTTCCAAAAGATGCTTGTTTTCTAAAACCCAAGATTCTAATTTCTTGTCTATGAATCATACACAATAATCTTCACCTTGATGATTGTATAAGTTAGCTATAATCTTATTTAATACCATGAGACATTAATGAAGTCTAAGTAATGTTTAAACTTCTCTAAGATAATTGAGTTTTTAATCAATTGGATTCTCTGTATTGTGAATCTTTTTCAATAAGGTTTTCCAATTGCAATTAACTCTTTGATCTTATGAAACTTGCATTCATGTACTTAATGTCTACATAATACACTTGATTTTTTTAAAATAAATGGAACTTTGACTACACAATATATTTGATCCTACCTTAATTGTTGTCCACCTCTTTTACTGGCCCTGTAAACTATAATACTTCCTTAGCAGTCTCAACTATTTCTATATATTCTGCTTTAGTTGTAGATAATGCAACTATATATTGTAACTTTTATGTCCAACAAATAGCCCTTATGCATAAGTAAATATGTACCTTACGATAAACCTCATATTATCCAAATCTCTTATATAGTCTAAATCCATATATCCCACAACAGAAGGATCACCTCATTGAATGATAAAAACAATCTCATTCTTTGATAAACCTATCAAATGCCTAAATATCCAACTTGATTGCTTTATAATATCATCTCCTAAGTTTTGACATGTACTTACTAAAATTACTAATAGCATAACTCAAACCTAGCATACCATAAATCATTGTATTTATTAAACATTTAACGATGCTAGTATATGGTAACTTAGAACATATCATCAACTTTTGTATCTATTCTCGGACATTGTTTAAAGATATCTTGAAGTGATTAGCAAATAGAGTGCTTATAGGTTTTTTCTTACTCTTTCCAAATGTATCCAATGCCTTCTCAATGTATTTTGGTTAAGATAATCATAATTTTCTAGAACTTCCACCCTTTAAATCCCTATTTTTAGTTTATTCTTGATAGTACCCAAGTTTTTTTTCTCAAATTCCTTTTCTAATGAGGTCTTTTACAATGAGCATACTTTTTTAAGCAATTAGCAAATTATCCACATGTAGTAGAAAAAAATAAAAGATCTATCATCAAGATTCTTATCATACACACAATAATCATACTCACATCTTCTATAGCCAATTCAGATCATATTGTAGTTAAACCTTTTATATCATTACCATATAGATTGCTTTAACACATAAAATGAATTTTTTAATGTACATATCAAATGCTCCTTTCTAAGTTGACTAAAACCTTTGAGTTGCTATATGTTAATTTATTCATCTAAGTAATTACATAAAAAGTTGTCTTCACTTCTACTTACTACAAATGGATCAAATCAAACTTGGTAATAACACTACCAAAATCTTGATAGAAGTATGATGAACAACTGAAGAAAAGATTTCACCACAATCAATCCCTGTTTTTTGTATGTATCATTTTTCTATTAGTTAAGCCTTAAAATTTTCTTCTTTTTCTGTTACTACTGACTACCTCTTGTATGCCTGTTTACACCTTATGGGCACATTTCTTTTAAAAAGCTACAATAACTCTTATTTCCAATTCTTGTGAAATAATCTTAGTTCCTCCATCTATCCCCTATCTATCCGTCCTTATTCTGACTTCTTATAATCTCTTAAAAGCTAGGAGGATTCTTATTACTTTGGATGACTTCGAAGGATAGTATATCTTCCTAACCATATTTATTTGACGACTTAATAGTACGTCTTGTTTTATCTAAGCTTGTGTTGATGCTTTTCTCTTGACATTAATCTTTCTTTTTTAACATAATTTTAGCCTCTTTCAAGTATGATATAAATTGACCTAGTTCCACTTACACCTTTTTCATATTGACTTTTTTATACTAATACATTTGTCCATATATTTGCTTGAATATATGCTACTTATCAAACATCACATCCCTACTAATTAATATATTCTTTGATATCGCATCATAAAACTTGTATCCCTCTATACCTTTAGGATAGCTAATATAGATAAACTTAACACAACTTTAAATCAAGCTTTGACTTATCACCAATGGAAACATAAATATGTGTGTGACATCTAAAGATTTTTAAATCTAAAATATCTTTCTTATTTCCTACCCTTAATTCCTTTACTAGTCCCCCCATTAAGTGTCTGCGGTAATTTATTGATGAGATAATATGTCATAAGCACTACTTTTGCCTAAAAATTCTAGGGAGTTTTGGATTCAATATCAAACACTGGCCCTTTCAAATATGGATCTTTTATATTCTCTAAAGCATTGTTTTACTAAGGTGTTTTTTGAATTATGTAGTATCTCCATATTTCACACTTCTCACAAGATGTTTAAGATTGTCCATATACTTAATACCATTATCTGATCTCAATTACTTGATTTCCTACCTATCTAGTTTTTTAACTTAGCCTTCAATAGGTTAAACTTTACAAAGATCTTTTATTTATACTTCATAAAGTATTTCCAAAAGTTTCTTAAAAAATATTAGTGAATTTTACAAAATACTGAGTCCAGTTAATGTTAATTCTCTAGTATGATCTCATACATTAGGATGCACATAATTTAGAATTCATTTAATTTTACACTTATTAATCTTAAATATCACCTTAAACTACTTGCTAATTATACAAAACTTGCACATTTCTAACTTTTTTTACTTGATGCCCATCAATAGAGTCCTTTTATAAAATTATGTGATCCTCTACTTACTAAAATGGCCTAATAATGTATGTCATAATGTAATACTATCATAATATAACTATATTGCAACATCTCCACTATAAATGTACTCTCCATCAGTACATAGATATTTTTCAGCAGTCTTGGCCCTTTCATTATAGTTAGTACATCCTTTATTATCTTCATATTGTTCCCATTGGTTTATAGCTAAAACTATATAAAATATCCAAAAAAAATTATGTTCTTTTTCAAATTTGGTATATGTTGACATCATATAGCAGCTTAGCAATACCATCAAACATCTTTATCTTAGTATGTCTTATTTTGAAGATTTTGCTCCAACTAGATAGTGTCAAAGTTTTCTAATATGTCTGGCATAAATCAATCCTTGTTTAGTATGATATGATATAAACATCTTGTATCCAAAATATATAAGTCCTAAATTGCCTAGTTGAAATGTAGACATATCTTTAAGATTGCAATACATGTCCCTGCTCTATAATACATTACCAGGCTTTGATGAATAATCATATTTCTTTTTTTCACCCTATTTATTCTTATTTGGAAAGTCCTTTTAATATATCCAAATTATTAACACTTGTAGCATTAGACTATCTTTGTCCTTCAATGTAGATCTAAAACTCCTCTCGGATGAGTCATCCTTATTCTATCGATATTAATTATCCATTGGTTGTCACCTAATAATGCAGCAGTGATGTCCTCCATACTAATTATATCTTTGCTCAATATAAGTATGATCACCAACTGTTTGTAATATTGATGTAAATAACAAAGTGAAATTATTGCTTTATCCTTATCTGTAATAGTCACCTTTAGTCTTAACAAGTCACTAACTATTTGGTCGAATTTATTGGGATGTTGTACCAAATATGTTCCTCCCTACATCTTCAGACCGTATAAGTCATTTTATGTGATATTTGTTAGAGAATTGCCTAAGTCATTATATGTGATAATGTGTATGTTTAGTATACATACTAGGATATTTAGCCTAGGTTTTGTGCTATTTTCATATAACTTGCATGTGTATGTGATTGTATATGATAAATTGCATGTTAGGTTATAAATGAAGGTTTTTAAG
>JAOSBK010000002.1:15426672-15437808 GCA_027568895.1 Erythroxylum shatona
TGTGATTGTATATGATAAATTGCATGTTAGGTTATAAATGAAGGTTTTTAAGCTTAGGTTTTGCATGCTTTTCATGTTTTTTGATGTATATACATCTTGCATGGTTGTATGTCAATGTTTGGATAGGATTTGGACCTTATTTGTGTTGATTGTCAACTTACTTGCATGTCGACTTATTGTAGGTATCAAAGGAGAAAGTTGGAAATTCCTAGGTAGAAGTTGGAATTTTCCAAGTTCCCAATTGGCAATTCTAGCTTGTACCACATCTATCCTAAATCAAGTTAAGTACCCAAAAGGGTATTAAAAACCCCATTTTAGGCAACAGAAAGAGAGGAAGATCATGCAGCACACAAAAATAAGGAAGATAGACACATTTTTAGGTGGATTTTCAAAGAGAATCAAGTGATTTTAAGAAATCTCAAAGCTAACTCATATAGTTCCACTTTTTTCTTCAATTCATAAACCTGTTATTCCCTCTTCTCTCATTTGTTTTTGTTTAGTTATTGTATGGAGAAGATGTATGGACTTGTTTTGAGGATGATGTTGATGTTTGTAATGGATTTCTAAATAGATTTTAGGGTTGTTCTTACCATAAATATGCAAGTACTCACTTTGGTTTAATGCATGGTTTGCTTTAATACTTATGATGTGTGAACTTTATATGCCTTGCTTACATTGAGAAATGGAGTTTAGAAATTAGTTTGGATGTACCATGAGAAGCCTTGAGAACACTTCACACATCAAGCTGACATGACATTTAAAGAGAGATCTTGGATGTTTTGATGGTTGTACAATAGATAACTTCATATCCACTTAATGGTTAAATAAAGTGTGTAGATTAAGAGATCACATACCAAAATTTAATAGTTATTTTGGGCTTATTTGGTTCGATTATTGAGAGAGAAAGGACCAGTACATTAGAATGCCTAGGACTAAGCATCATTACATTACCAAAGTGAGGGATTATCTGGTATGGAGAGAATGACACTAACCTTTATAATTTAATTCTCTGAACCAAAATTGTGTTCTTTTTTTATGACATTTTGAAGTATGTTTGCAAGCCTTTAAATTATGAATTTTTGTAATTTCAATCTCTCATTATTTAGTTTACTCAAACAAAAATCAATTTGAATTACAAGGTTAAAAACCAATCTTCGAAGGAGCAATACATTTTAATCTCTCATTATTTGGTTTACTCAAACAAAAGTCAATTTGAATTACAAGCTTAATAACCAATCCTTGAAGGAACAATACGTTACTATATTATTTTACAATAGTTGTATACTTGCAGTTAGCAACTTCAATTAATTTTAAAACTTTGAATTAAACATGAAGTAGCTATAAACACTGTATAGTCTTTACTTCATAAATAACTTATTTATAAGACACTTTGACATGCATCAACTCCCTATCTTCTTTCATATTTACACAAGGGATGTAATCTCTAAGACCTAATATATGACACAAAGTCATACAATTCTAGTTATTCGCATCTATAACTCTTCCTTATTGAGTTTATTTTTATCTTCTAACTTATTATCTCGCAACCCCTTTAATATGCATTGTTGCCCTAATAGATCCTTCACTCTTTTTTATCATAGGAAAAAATTCTTAGTTCCATTGAACATCTCTACGCCAAACTTTACAACCAAAATCATTGTTACCTCAACTTTACTTCTACCTATTAATAAATGAAAAACATCAAGAATATAATAGAAATAAATAAATTACAAAAACACAAGAAGATTTTTAATAAGGTTCATCTATTTGCATGCACCTACAAAATTACAAAAACACAAGAAGATTTTTAATACGGTTTATCTATTTGGATGCACCTACAACTTCAAAAGTCAAGAGCAACTATTGAATAATTATAACGTAATTACAATAATAAGTTTATAACCATATAGTCATAAGAAAATCTTAGTTGATATAATTTTACTCAAATAAGGTCTTAATAAACCTTACCTACTCTAAACATGATTATAATAGGTCAAGTCCTTTTAAAGTTTGAAATTCACCAAAAAGATGTTCCTAGATAAGGTTGACTATCACTAACACTAGTATTTTAAAAACCGAACCATAAGTTAAACCAGTAAAACAAAATGTTTAAGGTTTAAAAAATTCAACTGGTATTAAATCATCATAAAATTGGATAAAGATTAAATAAAATTAAACATTTTAAAATATGATTGAAAAAGATTGTCCTTATTCATAAAAAAAATTGAAGTTTAATTGAAAAAAGATGTTATTGAATAAAAAATTAATTAACTTATTTTGGATTATAAAAATTTATTAATTTACAAAAATTGATCATTAATTAATAAACTGATCAATTTTTAACAATAAAAATTACTAGAAAAATTAGGTCAGTAAGCTAAAAATTGAAAAAAAAATAAACGGTAAAAGTTTTTCGATTGAACAGTTTAATTAGCTGTACTTTTCAGTCGTTGATTGACAGGGTTTTGGGGTACGACGATGTCATTGGATATAGATGTCATTGTCTTTTTTTCAACATGTGACACGAACGCTAAGAAGCCCTTGTTCTAGACCATGGATTTTACTATCTCCTTCCAGAATACGGCATGGTATCTATCAAGTCCACGTCTGGAGACGTTGATCCTTCTACTTCTTTACACATTTAGACGTGACTCAGAATGCCATTGTGGATCTTTCTACCTTATCCATGTGCAAACATTGGTTGTATATCAAATCATATCTTTCACAAAAACACCTTTGTCACGTGAACACACCTGTGTCTTTACCTCGTGTCTTCACCTCTGATTTCCAAAAAAGAGCACACCCGAAGCCATGCCTGTGTCCCAAGCCATCTTCACCCAAAAAACTTTTAAGAGACACTCGTTTTCTTCTCGAAACCCCAAGATTGCAAGTTCATATGTATGAGTTATACACAACATTCCTTGATCGGGATTATTATTAGGCAACCATGGTTATTCTTAAGGATGACATGACACAAGTTCGAATAGTTTTAGAAGCTTGGGCCTGTTTAGATTGGGACAAAAATCGAGTTTCAAACTTTTGACCAAACTGGCCGATTTTAAGTTTACATCTTGAATTTTTTAGATGCAAGATCATTTTGAAGTCCGACCAGATCGAACACTTTGAGTTGTGCTAGACCGAACTTGGACTGTTTTACCTACCCTAGTTATTACATTGTTTTAATAATTGGTCCTCTTCAACCTAGTAACGCCGGCTTGGTGTCTTTAGTTTTTACTCCAAAAGAATGCCCAACCATCAATGAGCTTCACTCGCTTCATTGTTTGCGACTTTGTCACTGTCAGGTGATCCAAGGGCTTTTGACGGCTTGAAGAATGACTAAGCTCTCAAATAGATTGTGCGGTCGTCATATGGTCTAGTAGTAGTAACATTCTGTGATCTTGTCAAGTATTCAGGTACAAGCAAAAGAGCAATGAGCTTCCATAACAAATTAAATCCCCAAGCCTCATTCCAAGTGAACAATTTGGAATGATAGCAATAAAACAAAGAACTAATTAAGATCAATTCAAGCACATAATCTCCAAAATGATCTTTTACTCTTAACATACAAAATTACAACATCGAAGTAAAGATCAACATAGAAGGTACGTATTATTTGATTGCCCCCGCACATCTTGCTATACAAAAGTGAATATTGGAGCATAGACATTGAAGACAGTTCTGACAGATTCAAAGCTTCAGTGTGAGGTCTGGTGTAGAATTTTCCAAGTCCACTGGAGGAGTTTCAGCCGATAAATTTATGTTTGAGCTGGTTGTGAGTACAAAACTTGGAGCACTGTCATCAGCATCAGCTACCTGACGGAAACTACCTGGCCACAGAAGTTCTGCCTCATCATCCTCCACGAAGACTGGCGGGCCCAGAGAACCATGATCAAACCTTGCACCGCTTCTATTATCCGGTGGCATGAAGCTGTTGTGCACTGAAGAATGTGCTTTGATTCCTAGGGACCTAAATGTAGATCCATGCAGAGGCAAAGAAGCAAGACTAGCATACCTCTCTGAAAAGATGCTCATTCTCATTGCTCGCTTTGCCAATGTTCTCTCTCTTTTATGCGCATTTTGGTGACCACCAAGTGCCTGTGAGCTGAAGAACTTTCGCTGACAGTAATTGCAAGAAAATACCCGCGATGTTGCCGCTGCAGTAGTATGCAGTGCTGGTTCATTGCTACTTTCGCTTGTGCTTGACATTGAGAAGCCAACGGAATCCCTTCCCCCTATCTCATCATTATAGTAGCTAAGTGTTAAGTCCAAAGAAACTGGTTGAGAACCAGACTGAGTTACTATGACGTCTTTCATAAGGGAAGAGTTTATCAGACTGTCATTGGAGTGACGTACTGGTGCTTCTAGGATGGATAAGTTTGAAGCAACTTGACTGCTCACTTCTGAATCATTTTCCGAGGAAGCCTCAACTTTGAGACCAATGTTCAGTTTCATATTCACTTCAGTAGCTTGCATAGAAACACCAAGATTGAGATAAGTCTAAACCACCATCTGTGAAACTACTTGATCCTTACCTGTTAATTTTGCATGTTAGGTTTAGTACTTCATAATCGATTTTACTTCAACTAACAATACCTCTGTGAAAAGACAAAATAAACAAAAGACACTAAGAAATCTACAGTGTCGAGAATGATACGCGGAAAAAAGTTGCGCTAACTAAAGAACATGGGGCGATTCACGTATTATTTCCATTGTAGAGCATGCTAATTTCAAAACCTGAAACCAAGGAATGAAGGAGTCTCAAACAGGGAGTGGGCAGATTTACTCAATAGAAATTGAGAAGCCTGCTTTACTCTCTCCAGAATCGCTGATAATCAAGGATTTTCCAAAATCTCGATTCCACTATGAAGATAAAGACAGATCAAGTTAAGGGACCTCATTAACAGTACAACGTTTCAGGCTTAGCTATTCTTTTATGATGTTGAAATTTCAACTAAAGACATAAGGCATTCAAACCATAAACTTGCCTCCGTGTTCCTCCTCAGCCCTGCATGAGTTCAATATAGGCCTTGCTGGTGATAAAAGAGGGAGATATGAGGCAACAGAGGGCAGAGTTCTGGCAGAAGTGGGTTAAGAATGAAAACATGTTTTTCATCATGTGCATAATAATTTCCTTTCTTAACGTGTATTGACAATTAACGACTAGAGCGTTTAAAATTTCGACAGGATAATGGCACTTTAGTGTAAGAACTTACCTTTTATATCTAATGTCTTGGGTTTTGGTATAGGACATCATTCATCAGTTCTCAAAACTTTGCTAACAGCAACTAATTGCCATCAACTTGGCTTAGTAAATTGGTTATCCAACGAAGAGCTAGAGTTTCATGTTCTGTATTTGAGAGTTCTTATCAAAAGATCTGCAGAACTAGAAGAAAAGTATTCCCAAGAATCTTTTATGCAGGAGACAGTTATTGGCAAGGCAATATTAAAGAAGGGAGCCATATAATTTACACACAACAAGCATAGGTACCCTAGTCCTGGATCTAGAAAAGAAGGGGAAAAGGGACAAGTCCTACACTCGTTCAAAGTTATGCAAGATTGGGATGCTGCGCTAAATAAATACATACATAAATAATACCTTCGAGAAGTACCTAAAGGCCAAAAGCTGAGACTCGAAGTTGAAACAAATTTTTAGTAAAAAAACTACAGTAAAAATTGACCAACTCAATTCAGTCAAAAAAATGTCCTTTGATCCAAAAGACAAAGACTAACTCAGAACTCAACTTATACATAGTTTTGAAAAGGAAAGACAGAATAGTAGGGGAGCGGCTTAGAACAGGGAACTACAGAAAGAGCAACCTTCTGCCTATTTTTGAAGCTCTTAATCTAGCGTGTATGACCAACGTGTGATGAAATACATAAAAGATATGCAAATCAGCGAGGCGGTATATGGAAGGTGATGTGGAGACATCAACGAGCGCATAGTTCAGGTGACAATCATCATATTCACAAGTCAATTGGAGTAAGTTTGACCTTCAACACATACCAAAGCAACCCGAAAGAAGCCCACATGGTAAAATCCACAAACATACATGCAGAGAGACAAAAAGGGAAAGCACAATTGCAATAACAACACCAAGCTCCATTGATCAGTCGGTTGCTCTTTAAGAAATAAAATGACCAAAGGAAGAAGTGAAAGCAGAAGGTTTTAGTATATAGGCTCGTACCTCCTCTGCAGCAAGTGGCAAGGGGTCAGTACCAGGCTAGGTTGTGGATACGCGGACAAAAAGAGAGAAAGCTGCTTAGAAACTTTGAGAGGTCTGCCTCAGTAGTGCTCTTGTTGGTATGTTTGATTATCAACACAGAAAACCGGATGGTGACTCTGTTAGTGTTTGCAACGTAACTGTAGAAAGACGATGACAGAGAGGAAGGTAGACAAAGAAAGGGGAGATATTTGGTGGGTATTAGTGTTAAATTATGAGAAAGCAATGGTAAGGGAAGAGTGGAGGAGACAGCGGTGGGAATGGGATGCAAAAATTTTATTAAAAAAAAAACAGAAAAGAAAGTGGAAGTGATGAGTGATTTAACAAAATAACCAAATAAAAAGGGACATGATGTATTGACATAAACACACTTTCAAATCTCAGGTTCTAAACTGGCGAGTGTACTTGGTTTGTTTTGGGCAACTTCTAACGACAGACAACTGCTCACACACTCATTCAAAGTATTGTCAACAGAAATATGAACTGAACTGAGATAAGAATATATCTATAGAAACAAGGATCAAAAAGACATAAAGCAAAACAATCGGAAAGATGTTTTATTCAGGAGTCCCACCAAAGATTCTCTCTTTCTCTCCACTCCTAAAAAGCTTTTGGAGATGACTCCAGACTGCATGGGGTCAGCTCTTACACTCTCGTTCATAAGATTCATCACTTTGCTGTGCATGTCCAGAAGCTTATCTACTAAATACTTCCCTTAATTAACCTTCATATATATCCTTGACACCTATATTCATCTATACACAGGGAAAGACATGCAAATAATTCCATGGCAGCTTAGTATTTATTGTGCAAATAATATGAAATACATATTCAATCTTCCCCACACAAAAAAAAATCAAAAGTCACATCTACCTTTGAAGGATTTTAAAACTCCATTATTCTTTCCTTTATGCAAGTTGATACCATATAAATGTATTTTCTATTATTCTTGAGGAGCATCCTCCTGTCCACGATAGTATTTTCTATAATTCCAGTGCTGGGAGCTACTTTTAAGAGTGGGATGACGAATTGATGATATTAGTTTTATTTATTATGGCATGCACTTGAATCTTGTATCAGAAGCCTAGCCCTAGTCTACAAACGGCCATAACATGCACCACTTGCGAAGCTAAAATCTAGAAGCACTCCGGAGAAATAAGTTGGTATAATTCAACTCAAATCAAGTCAGTTAGTTTCTTGAATTTGAATTTCTCTTATCACAATGTACTGTGTATTGAATAAAGTGCTAAATTAGGCAAAAGATAAGGAGGCATACTAGTGAGATTGAATTTTGTTCAGTGCCCCAGGAGAGGAATATTTTCCAATATACATCTTTTTTTCTCCAGTGAAAATGTCAGTACCTTGCAACTCAATCTTAGTAAAGCAGACTGTAAGTAGGATTTATTTTCTAAAATTGATATATATAATATAAGTGTACATATTAGATATAATTTTGAAATTATTTGTTCTTGTTCTTAGCCGTGCAAAGGGACTGGTTGAAAATGCTATGAGATTAATTAGATAAAGGTCTCATGTATATATATTGTCAACTAAAGACTCTTTTTGAAGGGTGGTGGTAGATATAAAGTTGCATTGACGTGGATATGTGATCTTTTGTTTTGATTTTATCACAACTTTACAGTAAGCTTTCATTCAAAGAATATTGTACGTATTTATTCGTTAATTATTACAGGCAAAAATCACGGAACGGAACTTGTAGTACATCACACAGTTTAATATGTTAGAGAATCCTCTCCTCCATCCACATGTGACTCCTCCATTTCTCATCATCCGTTAAAAGCAAATAAGATTTTGAATCCAAATTTTCGGTTTGATAATTTTAAATTGCATGCCAATTTTAGTCATTTAAATATAAATGTACTCTTTACGTACACTTTGTTTTATTTCCTTGGAGCTTAAAACAGTACTCATCGTGAAGCTAGCTTTTAGGGTTTGCCTTGCGCATTGCATTGATAGTGTTATTATGAAACTTTAGATTTCTATCTAGTTTAACTTCTTGTTTCATAGTTTCAGTTCTTTATTGAAACTTTCTATATTAATTTTTAAAGTAATGTTGCATTTGCATTATACAATAGTTATACTAACATCTAAGCCAAATTATATTTATATATTAGATGGTTAGTGAGTATATATTAATTGATAAAGATAAGTCTTTCAGCTAAGAAATATTAGATTGACTGAGAACTAAGGTTCAATCAACTCCTTTTTCTTTTAACAATGAGCCCTACAATTCTCGAATCCCTTATCATATATTTAATAATTTAAATTTTATTATAAGAAAGAAGATACATACAAAGGAATAAAGGAAAGTATATGATGCATCTAAATTGTAGTAAAATTGAGTAATCATTTTCTCAAAAAAAAAAAATGAGTAATCATACAACTTATAAATAAAATATTTGGATCTCATTTCATAAAAATAAAATATTTCTGACTCAACGTTTATAACGGAATAATTTTTGTTGAATCAAAAGTCAAAATTAAATTTTACCATACAAAAATTAAGCAGACTTACTGATTGTTTCATCGAAAGGCACTAATTAGTTTACACCTGAGGCACGAGGGAATCATACTTCATTAAACCATATCTGCTACAATGGCAGAGGAATCCTAAAGTAAACAGATATTTACATATTGTTTACTAGCTATATACTAGCTCCATGCATAGCCACGCTATACCTATAATTAGGCCATTAGCGACCCAAAACATATGTTTGTCGAATATTACTACTTCCAAAAGCTTAGGTTAATAAAATGTGACGTGGGTTCGTGTTTAGCCAATCCAACATCGACATGCATATCCAATTCATGTGCCTCTGATAGAAAAGAGGCACTGTTATATAAAACAAACCGAGCTGTCTACTTGTCAAGAAAGAAGAGAATAAGAGGAAGCAGTCAGTTCTCTTTCGTGCCTATCCATGACTTTCCTACACATTACACAAGGTAATAATACGACACTCTTTTGTTTTAGTACAGGCAGTTAATTACCGACAGTTTCCTAGTATTTCTCAATAACCCCCTCCCTGCCACCACTAGATTAAGTCCGAATAAATTAGGAAGATAACGTATACAATTTAAAAGCTAATGGTCATAATCATAGTTACTGTTTAGGACAACCCTAAATGCCTATGTCAGGCTGCTTAATTAGTTTAATTGTTTTTGTCGATTATTATTACCAAAGAAAGGCGTGTGTGTTAAGGGCAGATTGGTTAGGATCCACTTAGAAAGAGACTGCTGGTATATATGAACCCCCAAATATCGAGTTATCATTCGGACCAATGGGTTTGATGATGCAATGGAGAATAAGGTTGCATGCATCCTTTTATTTAACGTTACTATTTAACTGATTAAATATCAAAATTCTAACAACCGGAGTACGTTGGAAATTTTCAATTAGCTTGCGTACTTATTTATCATTTTCTTTCCCTTTCAGTCACCAGATTCCCTTAAGCGGGTTGAATTGATAAAATCTGGTCCAATTCCGTTTAGCAGATAACAGTTATAGGAAAGCCCATAACGGATGAGGAAAAGCCCCGCATGAACACGTACGCCAGAAGAAAGGACGAGACGTTTGTACGGGTGCTTATGCCTCTTGTAGCAACAATCAATCCATATTATAAATCCCATTTTTGTCCAACCATACTTGAAGGCGATGGATTAGGTACGAGTTGTCAATTGATGTCCAACTCAAACCCCACGAATCCTTGTTTGAAAATAATTTCATTTTAGTTTTTAAATTTAAACGACATCGTTTTAAAAAGTTTCTTCTAAACATTATTTTTTTGGGTGGTACAAGCTATATTGAATTTTAAACCAAACCTCAAGCAATCGCTGATGGGATTGATTTGTTTTCATGTATAATTATATGTATAATAAATCTTCGTAATCTTTCTTGTTAACTGATCTTAGTCACTTTTAATATTCTAAAGACTCAAAGTTGTATAAATATTGCATATTGTGTGCACAATTAACTGTTTAAATGTTGAGGGTAAAAAACTTCATCACATATACTATTTAAAATTTTTGAAAAACCTTAATTTATATGTTTTAGCAACTTTGAAAGAACTTGAATATTTCATATTTGACACTGTACAGAGGTTAAATTGTTCACTAACCTAACACTGAATACTGATACATTGTTCACTAATCAAACAAACGTTTTATTTAATTAAATTAAGATTTTAGTTAAGAGTTGAAACATAGAACTTAATCTTGTTCCAATTAAGGAATATACTAGTTGATACCTAACCAAAGGGGCATCGGCTGGTAGAAGGTAGAGCGTCATTTAACTTATTATGCATTATGTGATTAAGAACGAAATTCTTGAATTATATTTGGAGTGATTGACATATCACTTAGGTAATTGAACTTTTAGCTAGCCTTTGTTTGGATCCTCACTTGCACAAGGGAAGGGAAAGAAAATATTGAGGGGAAAAGAGAAGAAAAGAATGGAAGAGAAATGAGACTTCCTTTCCTCTGTTTGTTTTCCTAATTTATCAAAGTAAGGAATTGAAACTTATATTGGATAAAAGAATTTTTTGAGATCTTTATGCCCTTGATTATAAGACTTGTTTATCTTTTGCTATGAAAATTTCAGCATACACAGATAAAGTATTATCATATTTGATAACAGAATTCCACGATAAAGCTTCAAGGAATTGAAATTTCTATTTGTAACTAGAGTTTTTAACTTTTCAATTGCTGTGTAATATAAACAATATCTTTGGCATAAAAAAAAAAGAATTTCATAATACACTGCATGCTTATTCCACTACCAGTTGTCATATGCTTATTCCACTACCAAGATCAATCTCATTCATATGTCAAGAGAACATCTATTCTATTTTGTAGAATAAAAATGAAAATTAAGATTTAATATGCATATTAAAATAAA
>JAOSBK010000002.1:15445042-15456904 GCA_027568895.1 Erythroxylum shatona
TAATAAACTCCTACTGCTAACTAGAATTCCTAACTAAGCAAGGATTTAGAATCCAAACTCCTACTGTCAACTAATAATGAAGTAACAGAACATAACTGGAAATAATAGAATTTAAGTCTTTTTTCGCATCCTACCGCAAACCTTGCCGCGGTCAAGATCTTCTATGTAATCCAAAGCTAACTGGTCCGCATCAACAGAGAATGATTGAACCACTCTACCTCGATAACTCACTAAACGACAACGATGAACGCAACACAAAGAAAGTCAAGTTTAGAGACCAAGAAGATGAGAAGATGATGACTGCTGAAGGGTTACACTTACCATCCTTTAAAGAAAAGCTTATGGGGTTCAGGAAAGAGGCCACAAGAATGGAGTTAGAATAGGATATGAGTGTGGATCTTAACCCATAAGATGTTATGGTTATTGATGGAATATACATTCCATCCATTCAATTCTCGGATTGGATTAAGACCGTCTTGGATGCATCACTACAGCAAACAATAGTTGTTCATCTGCTAGGCATAGTGTTGGGATTACAAGGACTGCACAATCGCATTGAGGCCTTATGGAAGTTGACCAGAAAGTATAAGGTGATTGATTTAGAAATCATTATTTCTTTTCAAATTTCAATAACCCAACGATTATGTCAACATATTACTAATGGGCTTGTGGCTGGTGAGGGGAACTTATCTCACAGTCCAACTATGGAATTTAGCTTCTACCTTAGATACTACATCGAAGGCTATGATTGCATGGGTGACATTCTCGAGAATGCCTCTACAATATTACCCCAAAAGCACTTTAATAACCATTGGCCAACTATTGGGGAAAGTCATTTGGACTACCTATAACACTATAGTTAGGATAGAGGCAATGGATGGGAGATTACAAAGGGCGAAAAATGAAGGACTACCATGCATTTGTTTCACCTGTGGATGCTATAGACATGTGAATAAAGAGTGTACAGTTGCTATAGTTGTGGCTCCCATGGTGGTGGAGGTTTATTTGAAAACCCAGAAAGTAGGCCACTGAGTGCTGACCTAGCCCACCACCGAAGACACCAGATTTGGTCCATGGATGCACATGCTAACTTGCGTTAGGAGAAATTACAGGAAATTAGTCATAAATATGGGAGGCATGCAGTCTACTCCTAACAATATGCATAATAAGGAGCGTATGGATTCGGGATCAAGATTTTCTTCGTTGACATTAAATACAGAATCTAATTTTTCAGCTAAAGATTACAAGGATATCCCCATCGAAGATACCCTAGCCAAGAAGAAGTCCCTATTGGTAGGTAGCAGGTCCCGTGGACCATACCGTTAGAATGAAGCTACCACCTCAGCAAAAGGACGGGCCCTAATACCCCCTCTCAATAATGGGACTACCATTTCCCAGCCTAATGTGATCTCTGATATGATAGGGCCCTCTGTGAATATATCTCAGGCACATCTAGAAGTAGCAACGGCAACTTCTCCCGGGATGGCGATGTAAGGCCTGGAGTTTTTAGTGAGGACCACCACCCTTGATCCTAGGAAACACGTTGTCATTGTCATAAGTGAACCAACTTATCACTTCTTAAGGAATGAGGCCATAGTAGTGGAGGGCAATTCCCCTTAATAGCCCTGAACTGATGGTAGCATGGGAATTAAAGGACAACCCCCAATCCGCCTAGTATTAAAGGAAAAAGGGTATTGATAAACCTGAAGGTCAAGAAGGCACATGACTCAAAATGATGTCCACCTCCAATTGTAAAAATTTGGAACAGTACCTGCATGCTGATGTTAGTCATCTAACAGGTAACACTGACGAGATGGTGGCAGTAAGGATGGATAAGGAGACTCCCCCTAGAGCTTACTAAAGTTCCACATTCTTTCTCAATAATGATCCAATGATGGAGATTTTTTTTGAATTGTCGAGGTATAGATAGCAAGAGATTTTTACATTTTTTCTAATACAAACGGACTCATAATCTAGACATGGTGGTCATTATAGAACCTAAAATTAGTAGTACAAATGTGGATGTTGTGATTACTAGTATGGGTTTTCCTTACTCCTATCGTGTGGAAGCAACTAGATTCAGTGGCAGAATCTAGATATTATCCAAGGAGTTATTGAACATCAACTTGGAGTGTAGCCACCCTCAATTCATTCACTTCCGTATAAGAGATAGGACTCCATGTACTTCTTATTTTACAGTCGAGATAGTACTATCTGTACTTCTTATTTTACAGTCATTTATGTGAGTCCAAAGGCATATAAGAGGAAGCATTTATGGCCTACATTGCAGAATCTGAATGCGAATATAAGGATCATCCATAGCTACTTATAGGTGATTTTAACAAAATGTTACTGGCAAAGGAAAGGAAGGGAGGTTTGCATTGGAGAAGTGGCTCATGTCAATTCTTCAGACTTTTTATAAAACACAATAGGCTACAAGACTTGGGGTACACAGGACCTCGCTATACTTGGTCTCAAGGACCGATTCTAGAAAGGATTAATAGGGCATTGGGTAACCACTCCTAGCTTAACCAATTCCAATCTTACCCAATACTTCATCTACCAAAATTCCATTTTGCTCATAGACCTTACTCATTAAAATGGGGAGTTGAGCAGAGGCAACCCCTCCAAAGGTCTTTCAATTTCTAACCCCATGTATGACTCATGAAGCTTTCAAAGATTTAGTTACTATCCATTAGCAATTGGGCACTTGTATGTTTATAGCAGCTAGAGAGTTTGCATCAGTGGTGCAAGATTGGAACTTGGCAGGTTTTGGTAACAGAAAAGAAGATTTGAGGCACAACTCAATGGCCTCCAAATGGCATTAGAATTGTATTAGTCCAGGTAGTTACAGACGCTTGAACGACAACTCTTAGAGGATTGTGAGAAAATACTCAATCAAGAGGAATTTTTATGGCATAAAGGGTGCATTGTGATTAGCTTCAATTTGGAGATAAGAATACCTCCTACTTTCATGCTAAAACCAAAGAAAGGTGATAAAAAAATAGAGTTGATATGTTGAAGATCGATGGTATAAATTGGTGCACTGATGAGGCTTCCTCATTTCAAGTTCTTGTGAACTTCTTTACCAATCTATATACCAAAGACAAGGAAGCACTTCGAAAGTATGTGATTCGGGGTAAATTTCCTAACATAGACGACAGGGATCTGTGTCAGCTAGAGAGGCTAGTTGTCACAACTGAAGTAAAACAGGCTATGTTTGACATGAGACTTATGAAAGTTATCCGGGCAATGGTTTTACAACCTTTTTTTTTCAAAGTCAATGGGACATAGTAGGCAATTCATTGGTCAACATGGTGCAAGAGGCTTTTTGTAATGGTACCATACTAGTGGATATGAATTCAATCCTTTTAGTTCTTATACCTAAAGTTGACAGTCCTATGAACCTGAACCAATTCCGCCCGATTAGCTTGTGTATTGTGTTATATAAACTAATCACGAAGGTTATTTCAATCGATTGAAACCTCTGCTCCTTAGTTTGTAAACCTATCCCAAACCAGTTTGGTGTGCGGCTGTAATATCATAGACAACATCAGGCATCAAATGGGCAATAAGTATATAGCAATCAAAATATACCTCTAAAAAGCTTATGATCGACTACGCTGGGAGTTTATTGAAGATACTTTGAAGGACATTAGTTTACCAAGTCGGTGGCTTCAGCTTATTATCAACTGCATTAGCTCTCCTCAATACAAATCATTTAGAATGGGTCAACATCTGGAAAATTTTGGCCTTCGCGAGGTAATCGCCAAGGTGATCTCATCTCCCCGTATCTTTTCGTATTGTGCATGGAATGACTCTCTATGGCCATTAAAGAGCAAGTTTGTAATAAAAAATGAATCCTTTTCAAACAAGTAGAAGAGGGCCTTCTGTCTCTCATTTATTTTTTGTCAATGATTTAATCCTATTTTTAAAGGCATCTAGGGATCAAGTGGAGATTATTAACCATTCATTACAGGATTTCTATGATAGCTCCAACCATTTGGTGAGTAAGGAGAAAACTATGTTCTTTTGTTCTAATAGCATCTCTGAGAGGGAAGCAAGACAACTTAGTAATAGGTTAGGTTTTAAGCTTGCAAAGGATTTGTCAAGATATCTTGGTGTACTACTCCTTCACAAGCAGATCACCAATAGTATGTATTAACTAATTATAGATCGTGTTCATTAGCAATTCACAAGTCGGTTGGCTCACAATGTATCCTTGGTTGGTCACACTACTCGTGCTCAATTAGTTGTGCTTGTTATCCCTTGCTATACAAGGCAAACTACACCGATTTCTCAAGGCGTTCTTAACCAAATTGAGGGTACTTATCAGCGCTTTCTGTGGGGAGCTACTAGAGGAGAACAGAAGATGAATTTATTCAAATGGATTGACGTATATCAACCAAAAGAACACAGCAGTCATAGGTTGTAGAGGTTGAAACAAAGTAATGAAGCTTTTCTAGTGAAGTTAGCTTGGAATATAATTGCTTATCCTCAGACACTTTAGGTTCAGGTTTTAATAGGTAAATATCTTTAAGGAATGGACATCATACCTGAGATAGTGCAAGCTGGTTATTGCTCCTTATTTTGGTGAGCCATCAGTAAGATTTGGCAAATCATATACCAAAGAGTTAAGTAGGCATTAGGAAATGGTGACTCGATATGATTTTGGGTCGATATGTGGATGGGACACACTAATTTCTCTGCTTTGGCCATGACTCCTAGCTCATATACAAAGAAACATATTCAAGTGAAGGAGTATGTCAATGAACAAGGACAATGGAAATGAGATACTATACACATAAGGCTCCCAGCTTTTATATGTTTAAACATAGTAGCCATGAGCCTCTTTCTATGCATAACATACAGGATATAATATATAATGGTTGGACTAAATTGGGGGCTTTTACTGTTAAATTAGCTTACGAAAAATTATGTAATAATTCATATCATCCGCCGGATAATGACTAGAAAATTGTTTAGCAATTCCAAGGACCACAGTAGATTTGTACTTCACTTTGGCTAGCTTTGCACAATAAGCTCTTGACCAATTTGGAAAGATGTAGATGACATATTAGTGGTGATACCAATTGCTGTAGTTGTTTTGCAATAGAGGAATCATAGATCGACGTACTATAGGATTGCATAACAACTTAAACATTATGGACTCAACTTGTTCCTCCCCTTTTTTGGACTGATTTCTTCTCAACAACGCCCACATCATGGTTGTTGAATAACTTGTCCAGGCATAATACTTCCAATGCTAAAGATGAATGGAGCCTAATCTTTGGAGTTACATATTGGTTTATCTGGAAATGGCATAATCATAGGCTTTTTTGGGCAGTCCATCCAAACCAAGCGTGGTTATGATTATGGTGAGAGTTCACGATATTGCTAAGGTCAATTCTATTACTCGACAAACTCACCCACGGTTGGCTTACCATGAAGTCCAAATTGGGTGGCATGCCCCAGTAGAGGGGTGGTGTAAGCTCAATACAAATGTTGTCGTTAATGTGTCTAGTAATCTGACATTCACAGTTGGTTTGTTGAGAGATGCATGTGGGACCTAGGTGATGGGTTTTGCCTTTTGTATTTGTCATTGTACTCCTGTAGTGTCGAAACTTTGGGGAGTTCTTAAGGGGTTGGAGTTAGCTTGGAACTTAGGAGAAAGGAGAGGAATTTTGGTGAATATTATATCCGTAATTACGCTTATTACAGAGGCAAATCCTTCAGTCCATTGCAACTGGAACTTGGTTTTCAATATCAAAAAGTTGCTTAACTGATCTTGGGAGGTCAGAATTGTCCACACCTATCGGGAAGGAAATTGGGCCACTGACTAGTTGGCCAATTTCGTAGTAAATCCCCTATTAGGATATCATAAAATCACGAACCCTCCATAAGGGCTAAGTACAATACTAGATCAAGATAGATAGGGTAAAACCTGTTTAAAAAATGTGTTTTATGTTGTTGACTATATTGCGGTTTGGCTCCCCTTTTATCAAAAAAAAAGAAGAAAGAGATAAAGATACTTTATGATGAATTCAAAAGGATGAGAAAAAGAGGAAAAGTTGTCATCTTTTTAGGTAAACGTGAAAGGTCTCAAACTTCTGGTAATCTTCTTTTATAATTATCATTATCCAAATTTTATAATAACTCCGGATAAATATAAAAATAAAATTGCCAATAATTTCACTCATAAAAAAATTTATGAATCACTATTTGAAATAATTATTATGATTCATTAAAAATAAAGAATTTATGATATATAGAGATAATTTAATCAATGTGAATTATTATGCTTATAAAAACTATTTAAAAAATCATACGTCAAATTTTGAATACGGTAAATAAAAAGGCAAACTGGTAGGTTAAATCAATATTTTAAAAATCAGATCAAAAATTAAATTAATAAAACAAAAACTTAAGGTTTAAGAAATTCAATCAGTATTAGACCGTCATAAAATAAATTAAAGATTAAATAATATTGAATAATTTAAAATAAGATTAAAAAAGATTTTTCTTAATTTAAAGTTTAATTAAAAAGATAGATCATTAACTAAAAATTAATTAGTTTATTTTAATTTATAAAAATTAATTAATTAAAAAATCAACTGATTATTAATAAACAGATAAATTTTAATAACAAAAATTATTAAAATAAATTAAACCAAAATTCAAATTTCAAAAGTCAAAGTTTTCATAATCATGTACCGGTTCCATTTTTAAATCAAAAGGCTTAACTATCAACAAAACCAATTCATGTGCACGGGCCCCCGTGGCCATGTGCTTCTCTAACCAAACGTGTCATGGTGATTCTCATAAACGTGAAGAGCCTACGCTCATGCGCGACAGCTGAGCTGAGCTGGTTCTCTCTACCACGTCCCTTGCTTGCTGTTGCTGCTTTACACCATTTCCATCTCTTTGTCCCTTGTACATGTTTATTGTCTTGCCTGTTAAACCATACAATCCACTTCTTGCCATTTCCTTGTTTTCGTCAACGGGGATGAAGAAACGAACCCCTTTCATCAGCAAGCTTTTGCTAGTTGTTTGGTTTTCTTCAAACCTGCTCTCTGCAAATTCTCAAGGAGGAAGCTCCAGTGAAGATGCTGCAGTTATGCAAGCTCTTAAGATAAGTCTTAATTCTCCGGATTCTTTGGGATGGTCTGACCCCGACCCATGCGAATGGAAGCACGTAGGCTGCTCGGATGATAAAAGGGTCACCAGGATCCAAATTGGTCACCAGAACCTCCAAGGTACATTGCCTTCCGATCTTCAAAACCTTACTCAACTAGAGCGATTGGAGCTTCAGTGGAATAACATTTCTGGTCCTCTACCTAGTTTGAACGGGTTGAGCTCACTACTAGTGTTAATGCTGACACAAAATCAGTTTACTTCCATTCCTAGTGATTTTTTCGATGGCTTATCTTCGCTTCAATCTGTTGAATTAGATTATAACCCATTTTCGAGATGGGTAATCCCAGAAAGCATTAAAAATGCTCCTGGCTTGCAGAACTTCTCTGCAAATGCTGCCAACATTTCTGGGTCAATACCAGAATTTTTTGGCCCCGATGTTTTCCCAAGTCTAACTGTTCTGCATTTAGCCTTCAATGCACTTGAAGGCAGTTTGCCAGCCAGCTTCTCCGGGTCATCAATCCAGTCCTTGTGGCTTAATGCGCAGACAAGTGCGAGTAAACTTAGTGGTGGTATCGATGTTATACGGAACATGACCATGCTTAACGAGCTTTGGTTGCATTCTAATGAGTTTTCTGGTCCTTTACCAGACTTATCCGCTTTGAAGAATTTGCAGCGTTTGAATTTGAGAGATAATTCGTTTACCGGTCCCGTTCCCTTGTCTTTGGAGAATCTCCAGTCACTGGAAGTAGTGAATCTAACCAACAATCTTCTTCAAGGGTCAGTTCCCAAGTTTAAGGACTCAGTTTTTGTAGACTTAATTGCTGACTCGAACAGTTTTTGTTTGCCAAATCCTGGTGACTGTGATCCCAGGGTTGACACTCTCCTTTCCATCTTGAAAACCGTGGACTATCCTCGAAAGTTTGCTGACAACTGGAAGGGGAATGACCCCTGTGCAAATTGGATTGGAATTACTTGCCGCAATGGCAACATCACTGTTGTCAACTTCGGAAAAATGGGTCTTAGTGGGACAATTTCCCCCGATTTTGCTTCACTTAAATCGCTGGAAAGATTGTTGCTTGCTGATAATAATCTCACAGGTCATATTCCAGAGGAGCTTGTCACCCTGCCTGGCCTTAATGAACTAGACGTGTCAAACAATCTGCTCTATGGAAAATTACCACCTTTTAAGAGTAATGTGCTGGTAGTGACAAATGGTAACCCAAATATTGGAAAAGATATCGATAACACTACATCAGGTTCACCGACACCGAGTCCGGGCTTTACGATTATTAATGGCAAGAAATCTTCTGCTTCAGTTATTACAATAGTGTTTTCTATAATTGGGGGTGTGTTAATCATACTTTTGATTGGCTTATTGCTATTCTGTGTATACAACATTAAACAAAAGAAGTTGAGCAAGGTTCAGAGTCCAAATGCTGTGGTCATACAACCTCGTCGCTCGGGATCTGATAATGAGAGTGTGAAGATCACAGTTGCTGGCTCAAGTGTCAGCGTTAGTGGAATTAGTGAGGCCCAAGCTACTCCTACCAGTGAGCACGGTAGCATTCAAATGGTTGAAGCAGGGAATATGGTCATCTCTATTCAGCTTTTGAAGAATGTCACTAACAATTTCAGTGACGAGAACATCTTAGGACAAGGAGGCTTTGGAGTTGTATACAAAGGTGAGTTGCAAGGTGGAACCAAGATTGCCGTGAAAAGGATGCTATTTGGGCTTCCAAGTGGGAAAGGACTAGGAGAGTTCAAGTCTGAAATAGCTGTTTTGACCAAGGTTAGGCATCGACATCTTGTTGCCCTTCTTGGGTATTGTTTGGATGGAAATGAAAAACTACTTGTGTATGAGTACATGCCACAAGGGACCCTTAGTAGACGCCTCTTCAATTGGGCACAAGAAGGACTGAAACCATTGGGATGGACAGAGAGGTTGATAATAGCGTTAGATGTGGCAAGAGGTGTTGAATACCTTCACGGTTTGGCACGTGAAACTTTCATACACAGAGACTTAAAACCTTCTAACATCCTCCTTGGTGATGATATGAGGGCTAAGGTTGCAGATTTTGGTCTCGTTCGTCCTGCACCAGAGGGCAAAGGCTCAATTGAAACTAGAGTTGCTGGAACTTTTGGATACTTGGCACCAGAATATGCAGGTTCGCATTTCCAATTCTAATTTAATTGCTCTTACATCAAGGTCTAGATTGTTAACACATTTATAGACTAACAGCTAGGTAATAGAATCAAGCATCTAACCGAAGTATTGTGTGTATAAAACAAACCTAACAATGTCACATAAATAATGGCACAATCAAGAAGAGGCATTAGGCCAGTGAGATGTCTTCCCACCTAGTACAAATGTGCCGCAGCATATTCCTCTGTATTATCAAAATGGCAAAAGTTTCTCTCTTAAATTTTTCCATTTCAATTGAAATGTCTTTAGTATCATTACTCGAAGACCAGTCAATAATGTGTGTAAACCATTCTACAAATAGCATTCTTCACACGCTAAATGTCAGTTGGAAGCTTGCTGTTAGGTGAATATTTTCTCCCAATTTTCAGAATTGGAATGGTCGAATGAGTGGCATGCATTGCATAATTGGTTCTTCATTCTTTTATTCTTCTCTTTATCTTCCAAAAAATGCATTCTGATGGTGAGATATTACATGATGAATGTGTTTTGCAGTTACCGGTAGAGTGACAACTAAAGTAGATGTCTTTAGCTTTGGAGTGATACTGATGGAACTAATTACGGGCAGAAAAGCCCTGGACGAGACTCAGTCTGAGGAATCGATGCATCTTGTGACCTGGTTCCGAAGAATGTACCTAAATAAGGATGCATTCCACAAAGCCATAGATCCCATTATCGACCTAAACCCTGAAACAATCACAAGTATCAACAAAGTAGCGGAGTTGGCAGGTCACTGCTGTGCAAGGGAACCGTATCAAAGGCCTGACATGGGGCATGCAGTTAATGTACTCTCATGCTTAGTAGAGCAATGGAAACCAACTGACGATCACCCATGTCCTGAAGACAATTGGTGGAATGTAGAAATGTCATTGCCAAAGGCACTAGAAAAGTGGCAAGCTTATGATGATAGGAGTGACCTGGGATTTTCTACTTCTCTACCTCCTAGCTACAATAACACACAGACCAGCATACCCCCACGCCCTCCTGGACTTGCTGATTCACTTAGATCAGAAGATGGAAGATAAGCGTGGATAACTCTCATTGCTGGCTATAAATCACGGTGATGTTAGGGTGGTTTTCATTCTTCCTGGTTTCGCTTCTTTTTCAGTCCCAACCCTTGCTTTTACTCTCCCCTTTCATAGTTTCTCGTACCTTATGTTCCATTCTTTTGATTTGTTTTATGTTGGTTTCCCAAAATGTAGTTACGATGAATGTCACTTGTTCAAAGCTTGAGATGTCTTGTTAATCATAAGATTTCGGTGATTAGCTCTCTCTATACATTCTATCTGTGGCTTCATCTGTTCACTAAAAATTTTCAAATTTGACTTTAAAAATGTTATTAAAATTTCCAAATTTTAGTGTAGCATGTTAAATATTATATACTTGGCTCTACAATAGAGTGAATAATGGAGCGTTCAATGATACGGTTGTCTTTGAGAAATGTGCCCTTTAAATTGCAGTCTACGATTTATGCTTCCTTTGTTTCTTGAACTATGCCCCTAAGCCGAGTAGCCAGCCTGTATGTACACTTCTCTCTCGCCTTAGCTTTTACTTGTTCCACATCAATTACCAGTCTCTCAGACAAAAGACAATCGAGGTCATAAATATGCAGCTGAGGCGGATCAGATTGTCTACGTACAATGGATGCGTGAATCTTTTTGGATCATCAGGTTATGTGTTAAATTTGATGGTCTAATCTAATGATGAAGGATCCAATTGTCAAAATTGACGGATATAATTGGGCTCAACCCTATAAGATAAACCTAATGGGTAGGCTGAGCAGTTGCACTCGGCTTATTGTTGTGTTTCAATTGGATCCCCACAGTTTGTTTCATAAACTGTCTTAATTGGGTTCTGAAAAGAGAAGTAGGCCTTTCAGTGAATGTTTCCATACCCGAACTCAACACTGAGAAGGTTCAATTACCGCGTAAAGGAGAATGCGTGCTTCTTCTTATCTATATATACATATATTAACTCCAAATATAAAGCAGAATGCGTGCTTTCTTTGTGAATACGTATAATGGATACAGCAAGTATCATACAAATATGTAAGAGAGATACGTTATTAAAACTCGGGAATGTAAGAGTAATTGTATGATATAGTTACATATAATTGATGCAACCATCGTTATTCTAAATCTAGGCAAGTACGCAGGGATGGATCCAGAAATTTTTTTTAGTGAGAGCTAAATTTTATTTTTAATAAAAGCGCAAAATTTTATTTTTTTGTGGGATCAAAAATTAAAATAATAATTTTATATGAAATCTTTTAGAGGCAATGGAGGCAAGTGCCCTTACTTGCCTCAATGTGGATCCGTCCCTGCAAGTACGTTAGGGAGGTATAACTAATATCATTTTTTTGACATTTTTTCATGAAAAGTGTACTTTAAAAAAAGTAAAAAGGAATTTTTACTATAGTTAAAACTATATATACATTACAAAGAGTTCAAGGCATTAAAGTTACTATCATATTTCACTACAAGAAATCAGTTGTTTCCCGACAGAAAATACCGTCGGTAAATAAC
>JAOSBK010000002.1:15473494-15489769 GCA_027568895.1 Erythroxylum shatona
CATCCAGTACAATAAAACCATCCAATAAAAAACCATGACCATAATTAATAGATCCAAGATACAAATCCATTCCACCATTGTGGAAATTTATATTAAAACTAGGTTTAACTAACATCAACACAGATAAAAGATTCCTACGAATCTGTAGAACAAATAATACTTCATGCAGGATAAGGGATCGCCCTCCACGCATTTCTACTTTACATATGCCAATTTCTTGTACAGCAACTTTGGAATTATCACCTACATAAAGCCATCAACTTCTATGTGGGAGTTTACGAAACTCAACGAAGGCAAACTCCTGAGTCTGCAATCCACAAAGGATGTGATTTAGTTAGAAAAAACATAACAAGAAACATTCACAGAACAAATGTTTGTACTATAAAATTGTACCTTCTTAGGCTCGATATAATCTTGAACAAAGTGGCCTTTATTACCACAATTATAGCACTTTACATGTTTCATGTTCTTTTTGAAGGGACATTTTCCCTTTCCACGTTGGTTCCATTTTGCCTTCTTAGATTCCTGAGGAGAGTGGTTGAATTTCTTATTCTTTTTCCACTTATATACACCATGATGCTTGCATTTCTTGTTTATAGCTCCATGTGAACTAGAACTAACTGCATATGCCTCAGAAGACATCTTTGAGGCTTTAAGACGCTCTTCCTCCAAGATAAGATGCCTTGTAGCATCTTCTATTGTCTTGATGCTTTCATTATGAGTTAGGTGCATCTTCATATGCTCCCAACTCTGAGGCAGTGAACGAATCATAGCTTGCACTTGTTGTTCATCAGACAGCTCATGACCAACATCACGTAACTCACTTACCATGTTGGACATTTTTTCTCAAATGCTTTTGCATTGTATCATCTGGGTGCTTCTTATAAGTATCAAACTTAATTGTAAGTGACCTCACTTTGGTCACTGAAGCACCTCCAAAATGAGCAGCCAATGCTGACCACATATCCTTTGCAGTTTCGAATTTACGGAACTCATGCATGATATCATTATCCATACTACTCAGCAACGTAATGCGAGCTAAATAATTCTTCTTTTTCCACATTTCATATGCATTACGATCCCTCATATGTTGAGTTGTAATGCCCTCCTCAGGAACTTCCATGGTTAGGTTTAATGATTCAAGAGCCTCTTGCTCCTCCAGTACATATTGAAATTTCATATTCCAATTTTCATAATTGTCACCATTGAGTTTCTCACCCCTTTTGAGTTCAACAACAATATTCTTTAAAGCAGTAGCCATTTTGAAACACTAAGTCTCTACAATAAGAAAGAAATATATGTGCACGTTAATGTCACATTAATCATTCATATAGTAAATAATTCGATCACAATTGCTTATGAAATCAAAAACCCACAAATGTGTTCAATCATCATTCATACAATAATCGAATCCTAATTACTTTGCTCTAGAAGAATTCCTATATAAAATTCATGTAAACATATTACATAAATATCAAGACTTTGTTCTTATAAAACACCATATTATATTAAATGTGTTATACCCTACTAACAGTTTATAGGTAACGAACCCTACTCAGAAATGAGTTCACGAGTTTGCGTGACATATTTTGAAGCTCGATGTACAATAGCTCTTACTATTTCCATTAGAAGACTTAGAGGATATAAATTCCTGATCAAATCCCTTCTATGCATCTCTTTAATAAATGTCATCACTAACAAATTATAAGTCTTCTCGTTAGACATAGTATTTCAAAGCATTCGTAACAGTTCACCTTGAGGTTGAGGTAATGTTGCAAGCAAAATCATGTACTTTACTTCAACATTCGTATAAGCTCGACAACCTCCAAAGTATAATTCTTGCATCATGTTATTAACTGAAATAACATGTTGTGTTATACCGTCTCTAGGCATTAAACTCATGTTAACTAATTTTACATACATACTGCCAATTTGTCTCTTCTATGCCTCACATTGAAAAAGCTTAGGCGTTCGCGTAATAATAGGCATTTTCCTGAAAAATTATTAAGAATCCGAACAGTGCCCAATATAACAAATTATTTTGTTTAACACATAGCAAACTCTGTTCATATTATGGAAACAATTTAATTCTATTAGCAATTTATTGAACTATTCAAATTTTGCTATTAATTTCTAATCAATTAGAAACTTAATTCTAATATAATGATATTCAAATATGAACAATTCAAATAAAATTAGAAACTTGTTTCTTTAAATTATAATTGAACTAATCAGTTTATCTTGGTTTAATTAAAAACCAATTTCTAATAAAATTCCTTTCTAGTTTCAGCTAAACAAATTAGTTTTGATTTTAATTTGAAAACATATGTCTAATTTTAATTCAACAAAAAATACAATTAAAAAACTCATTTCTTATTTTGTTGATTTTAGAAACCTAGAAATAAGTTTATTTTAACTAAACAAATTAATTTACTTGTATTAAGAAAAAATAATTTTTAATATTTTATATTAATTAGAAACTAATTTAACTAACTTAATTAGTTTGTGTAAATTAGAAAACGTATTTCTAATTCTTTATGTTACATTTAATTTAAAACATATATCCAAAAAAACAAAAACACATTTGTTAAGCTTTTTTTTTCTTATTATACATATATGGTTAACAATGTAACGTGGCCTTTCACAAGTAAATGTATGGCTTTTTTCACAAACCACTCTTTTGTCTTATTATACTTATTTGGTCAACAAATGCACCTTTTGAGAAGAAACCACGTGCCTTTTGGTTGCAGTAGAGGAAGAAGAGTCTTCTTCTCTATGTTTCATTGTCTTCGTTTTTGCTTTTGTTTTTTTTTTTTCAACTGGCTTCTGAAAATAAAAAATACCCTAAAACAATGTCTTTTGTTTTTTAAGACCATACATAAATAAAAAATGAGACAAAAAAGACTCTTTTTTGTTTAACATTTGCTTAAGAACCATTTTTCACTGTTGAAGATCATTTAACAATCATCTTCCCAACACTTAAGAACGAAGAGAAAAAATGAATACTAACATTTTTGGTTGAGATTGTAGGAAACAGAATAAGTAAAAACCATAAGCATAAAAAAGACGTATGATATAGTAAGAAACAACGTATCACAAAAACAACACTATTCGTAAAAAATGCATATCATTATTCACAAATCATCAATACCAATGTTAGAAATAATCAAGAAAAACACAATCATAGAGATCATGTTAAACAGGATCATTTGCATATGCACATAATAAACAAAAACACATACTTGGTTTATTCTTGTAGTTCCACTGATTAAAGAACTTTTACTGCCTTTTTCCTTCTACAGAAGTTTTCGTTCTTCAGATTAAAAGATGTCTTTATCTTCTTTTGTTTTATAAATGCTACACCTTAACTACCTTTGGTAGTTATGTAAAGTAGAATTACCATAATACCCCTCATAGGTACCCCTCATGGGTGTATTTAATTCATTACTAGGAAAGTTATATGCAAAGCTTGTAAAATCATATATATAAAGTCTTAAAATAAGAGACATTAATTTAGTTATGAATTAATGTTCTTTTAATTATTAAGTTAATTACCAAAAAAATCTAAACTTTTTATATTTTCTTAGTTATAACATGAACCTTAAAAAGTAACAATTAAATGCTTGAACTTTTAATTTTTCTCAAATATAATCCAAAGCTAGTATCTCAATTAATGGAGCTGACATTGCAAGCCACGTTAGGCATGTTTAATGACACGTAGGATGCCCATCTATTTTTGGCCACCCTTCACAAAAGTAAGCCACTGTTTACTTACTTACTAGCTTGCTCATCGTTCACTCACCAATTTGCCCATAATATGTGAACTCACCAACTTGCCCACAGTCTATAAACCCACTCATTGATAGTTGCTCCTCTCTGCAAGCTAATCTTGCCATCATCTTAAGCGATATTTTTCTCCTCTATTGTGAAAGTGGTTTTGGTTACCTTGATATGATGTTTTGCCAACTTGAAATTATGAAATAATGTGAATGGATTAGGAGAAGTGTGCAGGAGATACAATTTTAATTACACTTGTAATTTCACAGATATTGTTAAGGTGATATTGTGATGATGGAGATCAACTTTTGTTATTGATAAGATTGTTATAACAACATGGAGATTTTGATGTTCAAAAAATAATGAAAATTATCACTGAACTAATTATTTATTTCTCCAAGTTAATTGTCACCGAACTGAATTGATTAAGATTGTTTTTTTAATATGATTGCGCTTGAAACACCATTTGGCTATGTTTGCTTTATCTACTTGTCTATCTATCTACTTGAATGACATCCAATTCATGTAAAATATATGCGCAGGAGACCTGTTAAACTTGTTAAAGTTGAAGCAGTGTTGCAAGATCAAGTTCATGTGAAAAGAGGATTTAGTTGAGGTGGTACTATATATTACGTCACCACAAGAATTACATATTTGTTACCTATGAAAAGTCACAAATATTGTTCCTTGAATGATCGATTTGGGATGTATTATGTGGATGCTTAAGATGTTATCACTTTCAAATGAGAGATAAGAACTTCATTCTTCAGAGGCATGCCAATCACTCTTTGATTATCAATTTTTCTTGATCAGTCTACTTGTTATTGTCATTTTTATACGGTATAATATATTATTCATATGAGATATCTTGAATTAAAATATTCATATAATGATATTGTAACAGGGTAGACAAATGTTGGTGAAATAAAATATATGTAGCTTTCGTTGTTATGCACCTAGTATATATTTGACATAGGAAGAGTGTAAAGGTGTCATTAATGGTTTCAAGAATGCTATTTACTGTTGTTTTTATAATTTAGTAGATGCTGAAAGGATATATTCTAAACTTTGTCAAAAGAAAGCATAATGTTCAACAGTCAAATAATTTTAATATTTTTATTGCTATATGGGATATATTGATTGTATTCATTTTAATCTATATTATGATTTATATGTATATTTCGCATTTACCATATTCACTACCCAATTGCAATAAGAGGATGAAGTTAAGGATATCAAATGTTAAACCTAACATTAGTTTAACATTTTTATCAATACATTATTACAAAAGTAAGTATGTCAATTATAGTTTTTTAATGATGCCATTATTATACAAAATTTTAATCAATATTTAGTTTGTAGGTGTCTTATAGATATTTAATATTGGTAATTGAGTTAAAGCTTTTTACTGGAACAAATTATGTCAGATATCTCCAGTGCGTTGCATTAAGAGTCCTATATACAAGATGCATTGTTGCTTGTAAGAAGTAAGTATGTATAGTAATTCATCTAAATAATGCAAATTCCATATAATTGTAATATTTTTGTTCAAGTCTCGATTTTGTAAACCCCATGTGATTACATATCTTAAGAGTCTGATATACCTAGGTCAAGTATGGACACATTATCGTATAACTGTAAGATGCATAGTTGCTCGCGAGAGTTGGGTTAGATGAATTGGAAGTTGGTTTGTAATAATTAAAAGTTACGAAACAATTGTTATTTCTCTTTTCATAGCAACATAAAAAATTTAGTTACTATTACAATTTGATGGAAAATAAGATATAAAAGCTCTTCTTGCAAACCACCAAAAATAAGATATAAAAGCTTTTTCACTAACTTCTTCTTGCAAATGAATCAAAATAAAATATAAAAGATCATCTACTAAAGTCCAAGTAAAAGGAACACTCAACAAACTATATATTCAAATTTTATGTAAGGAAAGCAAAGAATAAGAAATCCATTGAAAATGAAAGCATTTCTCAAATTGTCAACCAAAACATAACTAGTACATGTCAAAATAGTCAATCAAATCAATCTTGAAATTATCAAACAAAGCATGTCCAAATTGTCCAAAAAAATACATTATTAACATTGATTCTAAATACTAAATCAAACTAGAAGTTGGTTATCCAAGTTCTCAATCATAACCAAAAGTTTAATTTGATCCTCCTTCTGGTTTTCTTGGAATAGATCTTTTTGCCCTCAATTTGATCCTCCTCCAAGTTTGAGTTGCATTACTAGTTGTATTTTGGGAATCTTAAGTTATTGTTGCATTATTATTTAGAGGTTCGAGAACTTGACATTGATTTCCACCCATATATAATTCATAAATAACAAAAAACACAATATAAGCACACACAATATAATTACTTAAATAAATAACAAAAGATGTATTTAAGTGACAAACCAAAAAATAAGTATTTCCACTAACTTTTCCAAATGTGATTCCATATTCTCTAGTTGCTTGTATAAACACAGACAATTATGATGTTAAATAATTTGCAAAAGAATTACTCGAAATTAAGTGTGAATATTCACTAACCATCCTCTTCTTCCTTCTTAAGGTACAGGATGTAGTATTTGAGCCTATAGATACTGATTATGTGGCTCCTTGAACTAGACGACTACTAATGTTGGATAAAGGGACTTCATTTTTTAGTTCCTATATATATATATGCTTTATGTATATATGCTTTATGGCAGCAAAGAAGAAGAAGGGCACCAAAAAATGAAGTAAATAACAAAAAGCACAATCTAAGCACGTACAATATAATTATTTAAATAAATAACAAAAGGTGTATTTAAGTGATAAACCAAAAAATAAGTATTTCCACTAACTTTTCCAAATGTCATTCCATATTCTCTAGTTGCTTATACAAACACAAACAATTATGATGTTAAATAATTTGCAGAAGCATTACTTGAAATTAAGTGTGAATATTCTCTAACCATCCTCTTCTTCCTTTTTAATATAGAGGATATAGTATTTGAGCCTATAGATACTGATTGTGTGGCTCCTTGAACTAGACGACTACCAATATTGGATGAAGGGACTTCATTTTTTGGTGCTTTTCTTTTTTGCTACCATAAAGTGTATACATTTTTTGTGTAAAATTAATTGAAATTTAAATAAAAATAAACAAAAATGAATAATCACCTTGACAATTTCAGGTTTCCTCAAAGGTTGATCCTTATTTTTACATCATCTTATTTTATAACCAATTTTATAATTATGATAGCATTAGATAGATACTCCAACCTTGCTCAATTTGTTTGAATTTTATGGTTCTTCATTCTTATCACTTTTTCTTACTTTTTAGGTCTTCCATGCATCTTCTTGATTAATTAATGGTGGCAATATCAACCACAAATTTTAGTTTTTGGACAAAATTTAGGATCTCTAATAGGTTCCATAAGATACTGATAACTTTTCATATAGCATTTATGCTTGTAATATCAACTGACATAAGCATCAATATCCTCCCTTTGATATAATGTACAAGTTATAGCCTACTTATATGGAAATCATGATAATCCCAAAGTTTACATTGATAAGTTCGTACTTATAAATCAATGATGAACTTGTCTTCAAAATATATGGCTTCAAATTTCAAATTCTCATTAGTCTTGGTTATACAATGCTTTACTTCTCATTGTGCAACTTATATTTTCTTCTTCACTCTTAGGCATATATCGTCTGTAAATTTGAGCATCATATTTATTTTTTCATGTATTTGAGTCATTAAGAAAAATCGTATTTAACATATTAATCAAGTTTTTTGTATGAGCTTAACCATTAAATGTCTCTAATATTCTATTGTGAAGAATTTCACACTTTGATCTTGTACTCGCAAATGCTTTCATAAAGGTCGCGGGTTTCCTAATTTGAAATCACTATAGGCCTTCTTTGAAATGAAGTAAATCACTTGTTAATATAGGAATTACGTAAAGTATACAAAATACACAAAGGGGGAGGTTGAATTGTGTAATCTTTTCGAAATTGTTAATCTTTTGAGATTTTTTTAATATCTTTACAACTATCAGCTGAATACCAAAAACACTTTACTAAAAAATTGATAAGTATTGAAATTGCAAGTAACTTTATCTACTCGTCTAACAACAATAAAATTAAAGTATGAGAGTTAGAGAATAAATGTCGTGATTTTATACTGGTTCATCCCAAACCTTGGACTACGTCCAGTCTTCAAAGTTTGTCTGAGATTTTACTATACTTTTCAACTTTTACAAATATTCTTTCTTTCCTTCTAGAGCCTCTTCCGGTCTCTTTGACAAAGTATTCTTTCTACTATCTTAGCCTCTCCAGGCTACAACCTTTTCTTTCTCTCTCTAAGATAAATATCTTGAGCTCTACGTTATAGTAGGATTCGCTCTCTAGTTTCGCACTTTGAATACAAAATTTTCTCTAAGTATTGTCCAATCACAATTTTCTCTCTTGTTTGCAAAAATTATATTAGTCTTTGACTAGGACTAGTATTTATAGCCTAAGACTCCACTGTCTTCTTGAAGACTACTTCTTGAATCTTTAAGAGACCATTATTTAGTTGAGTTCTGTAACTAACTCAACTAACTACTTGTTTGACGTTCTAGAGTATCTTCCTTTTTGTATTGTCTAATATTGTCATTTCGTCTGTTGTTTGCGTTTCGTCTGTTATTTGTGCTTCGTCTATTGTTTCACTTCGTTTGTGATGACGTGTATTGTCTGGGATGACTAAGTGTTACTTACTTTTTTCTACACACTTAATAAACTTATCAAAACAGTTCATATATTTCTAAGATTATTATTATTTGATTGTTACCAAATTTAATAGAAGTGAAGTCTACTTGACTTGACATGAAATACTCTTCAACTACTCCATTACCTTATTAAATTCCATTGTGGTTGTGTAACTCACCGCTTGCCAAAATAAACTCCTATATCTAGGGTCTTTATGTACAGTAGACTAATTTGTATAGACATGTCGAGTACATTTCCATGCAGAGCTTCTAGGAATAAATTCTTTTATGCATCCATTAAACATTGTAACCAAAAAAATAAGGTAATGTAAGTTGAAGGAATCAAAGCACATAAAGACCTTCAACAAGAATGTTCAAAAATGAATTCCAAGATGTGTAATTTTCTTCCTCAGCCAGAGCATAAGATATAAGAAACATCTGATTGTTTCCATCACGACCAACTGTAGTTAATAAAACATCTCTAAGGAATGTATTCAAAAAACACCCATCTAGCCTAATTATTTTCCTACATCCATCGAGAAAATCATACTTCAAAACATTAATTCCCATATAGAACTTTGTAAACATTGACTATCCAGACTGTTAATCAAGTTCAATTTGAATAATAAATTGTCCATTTTTGTCAATTAGTCGTAACTTTTGCCCATAAAATCATAACTTGGCATAATATTATTCCATAGATCCTCATAGCATGATATTAGCTTCCCATGTATCCTTATAACATTTGGATTTAGTCACCTGCAATGTACATTTTCTTTGAAGATCATCCATCATTTTCGTGATTGGCTAAATTGGGTTCTTTTTAAACTTGTGTAAAAAAATTCATTTGCTATCCCTTTCCTGCTAACTTGCTTGTTTCTTTGCATTTTCCTACAATTATGCTTGTTTTCTACTATTTTTGATAGGAAATGTTTTTTCATTTCCAATCCAGCTAGCCTCCATTATCACATTTGATCTCATTACAGAAACATCATATTGTTAGTAATTACATAGTTTCTTATTCCTTCCCTCAACTACTTCTCATCCTTAAACTGCATACCAATATCAAACTTAAAATCTTTCATATCCGCTTTTGCATTAAAGATAATATATTTCTTTTTTAGAATAGATGCTTCATCATCAGTAAATACTAGTGATTGAACTTCAATATCACTCTCCTCTTATTCACGACACCAACCATGTGAACTTCCTTCTTGTCTTTATGTATGTTTGAAATAATCACCATCTTTATTGCAATTATTTCCAGTACCTCCAACCTTATTTACATCATTGTCACATTCAAACCCACTATGCATAGTCTTGGCACATCTCTTTTCATTTGTTCTCACAGTAACATATTCTTCATCATTAGATATAAATAACTCATCCATCAAATGAATCATCTCCAGATTCACTTATCTATATAAAAATAAAATCATCACCTTGTTCCACTTCAACTTCGAACAACCCCTCATCATTTATACTTATATTCTACTATATATTAGCATCAAAGTCATTGTTAATATCATAGTCAGATTCACCATCAATTGCAAAATGCTCATAACCATTTTTGTAGTAGACTGTAATGTTGTGGTAGTTTAATTATTCCATACAATTGAGCATTGCCAATATTTCCTTATCATGTTATAAACTTAACTCCTTCAAGCTTCTCATAGACTCATTGTAATATTTGTAAAACATAGATATTAATCTGTGTCTTTTATCTTCAGACACTCCTTTAAGGACTAGTCTAAGTTCATCAAAACCCATATCCTTTTTCCTTTTAATCTTACCCCCAACATATTTATTATCGTGTCTTTCTAACACCCCACTATAATTAAATTCAAAATTGACCAATATTTGTAGAATAAATAATTATATCATTAGTTTTTAACGAAACATTATAAATTAGAAAATATTCAAATTTGAAGTAACGAAAGCCAAATGACCCATATGTGGTGAGTGTAATTAATAAAAACTAAATAGATGAATAAGATAACTTAAACCAGAAAAAAAACGTCAATTTATATCATTATAATCCTGATCATATTACCTAACATCATAACATGGGTGACAAAAAGTGCTAGAAAATCTTATCTTGACAACTCAGCCAATCCATTATGAATTATATGAAAAGCATAAGAATTGTATAACCACTCATTAACGGTGGACGCCTAACTTAAGATATGATTTGAACCATTAAAATATGCTTTGAACTATTTACCCACCATCAATGGATGGTGCCTAACTTAATTATTTAACTGAGGAACCTCAGCTCCATTAATGATGGATGCCTAATGTAAAGCATTTAGAGTGAGAAATTTAGTTAATTAGAATAGAATTAAAAAAAATATCTTTCCAAGAGAAACAGTTGGATAACTAATAATAGATAACACTTCAACATGGATATAACATAACTAAACTCAACTACTTTGACATGGCTATAACATAAACTACTTTATGAGGTAAGACAATGCTTTCCAAAACAAAAATTTAAGGATTCAACACAATAATGCACCTAGTAATATAAATAATTTATTATAATTTTTGTGGTAATATTTACTACATGATTCAGAAACACAAATTTCTTTTTAAAAGGTTTTGCATAGCAATACACCTAGTAATATAAAAAACTTATTGGGACTACTGCATTATAGCAATACAAAATCATCAATCATATAATGAACTATATAAGTTTAAGTACGGTTATAGTTCATTTTGGTGGCATACTCCAAATTCTCATATGTTCATCAAAGCTTCCTACAGTAGCATATTAGTTCTTAACGCCTAATT
This sequence comes from Erythroxylum shatona, assembly GCA_027568895.1. Classification (NCBI taxonomy): domain Eukaryota; kingdom Viridiplantae; phylum Streptophyta; class Magnoliopsida; order Malpighiales; family Erythroxylaceae; genus Erythroxylum; species Erythroxylum shatona. Next base: position 15,484,802 of record JAOSBK010000002.1, read on the forward strand.
GACATGCAAAATGAGCATAATATGCTGTAGAGCCCATATTTGCAACTATTTGTAATATAAATTCCTCTAATCCCATACTATTAGTTCTATGAAGGAGCAAAATCCTAAATTAATGAAAATAAAGAGAAGGCATAATGTTCTAACGAAGAAATGAAACTAATATGAAACAAGTTTAATCGCGTGTGAAAAGGAGGAAAATGTTATCAAATGATGGTCAGATCCGCATGTAAAGAGAAGCTAGCTAATGAGGAGATCGTGGGCAAGTGGGTTCGCAAATGGTGATCAAGTGGGTTTGCAAACATTGGGCAAGTTGGTGAGTGAACAAAAGTTGGCAAAAGATGGCTTACTCCTGCAATGGGTGGCCACAAACCGTAAATCAAAGTTGAAACGAAGAAAAATTATCAAAAAAGTGAGAGAAGATATACCATTTAATTGTGCTTGACAAGGAGAAAAAGTTTTTAAACAATGGCGAGATTAGTTTGCAGAGAGGAGCTACTTAGTAAGGAGATGATGGGCAAGTGGGTTTGCAAATAGTGAGCAAGGTGGTGAGTGAGTAGTGAGCAAGATGGTGAGTGAATAGAAGTTAGCCAGAGATGGTTTACTTCTATTATGGGTGGCCAAAAACATATGAGTTAGGATTTTTATTTCATCTTTTTAATTGTTTTAGTTTTTAATAATAATAATGTACAAATTATAACCTGTAAATCCATAACACCTGGCATCTTACGTGTTATTAAACATGTCTGAAGTGGTTTGCCACGATAACTCCATTAATAAAGATACTAACATCAGGCTATATTTGAGAAAAATTGAAAGTTTGAACATTTAATTGTCACTTTTAAAATTTGAACTATAATTAAAAACTTGTGAAAAGTTTGAAATTTTTTGTGATTAACCCTTAATTATTTTTATAAAGATTTATTTTATTTTTGAGACTAGTGATTAATATTTTTAGTTAATAAAGAGATTCTTTTTAATTATGTAAAGTATAACAATTATTGTAAGTTTGTGCAAGTTAGTTAGCCTTAACCCAAATGTAAGGTTTGAATGGTGGGACCTTATTATTAGGTGATGATATATCATAGGGTTAATAAGACTGGGTTGGACTTAGAAAGCGATAAAGTGGTATCAGAGTTAGAGTTTGAGACGATCTTAGGTAAAGTGAGAATAGTGAAGGTAGATTAACTAATTTATTGTTGTTGTTTAATTTAGTTAGTAAGATTTGATTTTAGATCTAGGAGTGTACAAATCCGTTATCTAGGTTGAGTAATCTTATGTCTACCTAGGGTTTGTATATGGTATTATATGATATAAAACCATTCATGTGATGCATTTTATGTTGTTTTCTTTGTGTAAAATGTACATGACATGTTAATTTACCTTAAAAATACCTTGGACATAGATATTGTGTAAAATAGGAATGGTTGGTAAGATTTGTGCGTATAAAATCAAATAGTATTATATTTGTATTCATTTATTTTTTTTCCTATTTGATATATACTATCTTGTTACATGTTATTTTAGGTAAGAAAATTAAGGAGGAGAAGATAATCTAGGTAGGGTATAAAAGTGAACCAAATAAAACTAGATCTAATAAGAGTTAAATTGCGAGACATTAATTGTGAATTGAGTTTGTTTTAAATTATTTTGTAAGGAATAATTCTATATACAATATCATATTATTAATACTTTTAGTAAATAAAGAGATTCTTTAGTTATTCACTTATTATGGAGTATATTGAATAGGCCAAAGGTAAATCTCTCCTTAATATTTAAAAAATAGTCTAATTTAGTTCATTTTGTTATCTATGATATCACTTTGCAATTTATCAATCAGATGATAATACTATTTACATCGTAAAACTTAACTCTATTTGATTTTTGTTAATTGATCGTAACTGAGATGTTAACCTATCTTATGTAACATGTTAGGTAGACAATGTGGACTGGCCAAATGCTTATATGAGCTTTTTTAATACAAAATTTTATTAAATATTTTCTCATTATTATAATGTTTAAATTATTAAAAATATTAATATTTATTAATTAACTAAAAATAAATTAGTCCTAAGCACACACAAAAAATCCCAATAAGAATACCCCAACAAAACTAATCAAGGGTTGTGGTTCTTGAAATAAGGTAAGATTTTAGTTCTTATAGTGGGTTCTAGACAGCAAACGGGTGTTTTTCAAAGATATACGAATTAACAAAAGGTTGCTTCTGGGATTTTGTGCGAATTGAAAATTGCATCCATAATTTCTACATAAAAAAAAATGCTACTTTTAAGATATTTTTTTTAAGTTATTTTTACTTTTAGGATTTTTGGCAAACAAAAGGTTGTTTTTAAGTTTTTTGGTCAATGTTGTAGGTTATTTATGAGTTTTCTAGTAATATTTTAGATTGTTTGCGGGTTTTTAAGCAATGTAGCGTTGAGGCAAGAAAGAGCACGACTGAGGAAACAATGAGGTAGTCAATAAAAGTTGTCAAAGAAGACAAACAAAACCAACTGAAAACTTGAATTAAAGAAGGTAATGAGTACGTAGAAATTGCTCATGTAGAAGACAATAGAAAGCAAACTGAGAAGGAGCAACAATGGGCTAGCAATTGGTGAACAAGATGAATAATCAAAGACGATCAAAAAGTATTCTTTAATAACAATATTAATAAATATTTTAGTAGTTTTAATAATTAAAATATTATAAAATGAGAAAATATTTTATTAAAATTATAAATGAAAAATATACGTTATTGTTTAGTTGGTCCATGTTGCTTAGCTGGCTGACATACCACATTGGATGGGTTAATGATCCAATTTGAAGCAACTAATAGAAACTTAACAGGGTTTAGGATGTAAATAGTGTAATTTGTAAATGTTAAGGTGTAAATTAATAACAAAAATGGTGATAAGAGTTAACTTAGACCGTTTATAAAATGTTAACGGATGCTTTACACCTTTAGCTTATGTTAAATGGTTGTGAGTTTGTATAGGTTGGTTTAGCTTTAGCAAGATGGTGATGTTTGAGTGTTGTGCCATGGTAATGGGTGACAATCTGCTATAAGTTCAGTGAGGTTGGCTTTGGATCGGTGCATGACAAAGTATTGTGATGTGTTATATGGGTGACAAGTATCAAATCTCGTATAACAAAAGGCGGGAGTGATAAAAATCTTTATAAAACTATGAAAAAAATACTTCTAAATTAACTAACTATTTTCAAACATATTATCCTTTTAAACTCGAAGTAAAATTACTGCTGAGTCAGTTTAAACTTGAGGACTTACAAATAACATCAAAACAAATCTTTGTTAATGATGCGTTGGGCTAAGAAGACAAAAACGAGGAGGATTATCAATAGATAGACCGTAAATAATATAAAGACGAGGAGTATTACGGATAGATAGAACATAATAATGATGACAAAATGACGACAGGGATTTTTGAAAAAGCGTACTCCTCGACGAATTAGAATATAAAAATGGAAACTTAACAGCGCAAATGAGTTAGTAAAGAGCTCTTCTAGTTTAAGTGGGGTCGCTAGTTCAAATCACCCTTATATATATAACCGTTTAAAATTTGGGATCAAAGCTTTGCTTCTCGTAAGGGACCTACCTGACTCGAGCGGGGATTAGTCTAGGAATGAATGGCTTAAAAGTGCCTTCTCATAGTTGGGACCTTCCTAAAACATCTCGTGAACAACAAAAAAAAAGAATATAAAAATAGAGCCCAGTAAGTTTATCCGACGCTAACAAACTTGAAGGAAATTTGAGCAAAAGAGAGGAAAGATTTTCTGTTCAATATTATGATGTCTTATTCTGTTATATGAATTTTAGCCATTTATTTACGTGGATCTCGCGTTCAATTATACGAGACTCACGTAAGACTTACATAAATAAATAGCTAAAATTTATGGGATAAAATAAGATACCATAAAATTAAATAAAGGATCCAGATTTGTAAAAGAATTACGAGTGGCGTGTTATAAAGTGACTGAAACAGGTAGCTACCCCTGCCGCCAAATCTAATCGATCATATCATAGACTAAGATCCAAATAACAAAATGGTTTAAGCTATGTGTCTATAGGCTACTCATTCAAGTGAGACACATAATTTAATAAAATGGTGATGATGAACGTTTGTAGCCCGCAATTGAAGAAGAATGTAGAAACTATAGTGTGGTCGCTGAAGATAAGGTTTGTATATTGAATGGATGGGCAGCATTAGCATGAAGGGAAGCAAATATATAGAAAGAACAGCTCTTTTGCTTTTCTAATGTCATGATGAGTCCTATCAGCATCATTACTAGGAAATGGACGAAAGGTTCTGCCATCTCATAAAGAATGTTGTGACTTGTGGCTGTACATATTCGTCAACAAACAAACACATATATAAATTCTCCAGTCCTCTCATTTCTTCGTGTGGTGGCGAGCAGAGAGCCTTAATGCTTCCCTATTGCATGCTTATAATGAAATGCAGTCCAGTGATTATCCCATCTTTTGGACCCATGCCAAACGCCACCTAGCTAGCCGAACACCGTGTACCCGTGTCCTCATACTAGGGATGGATATTGGACCGTGAATAGTGAAATGCACTCTATCCCACAATAGCTAAATATTAGTTCATGCCCTTGCAGTCAATTTATTTTGGTTGTAAATATTTGTATGATATTATTATTAATTAATTAAAGACATTCTTTATCTTTATGAATTTGTTAATTATTTAATTATTATTTGTAAAGATAAAATCCTTGAAATAATTACTGTGTAATTGAAATTATGATGAGATCATAATTTATGAGATTCAATAGACACTTATGTATTATTCCTAAATGTTCATAATTGTAGTTTCATCAAAACTGGATATTGATGAAACGGTAAAATTAGCACACATTATGTTTTTTTAATGAAGAAAGTAATTGATCTCATTAATTAAAGTATAGAGATACTTAAACTAATGTGTGGGTGATTATTAG
>JAOSBK010000002.1:15496137-15519706 GCA_027568895.1 Erythroxylum shatona
ATATATTTTAATTATAAAATCAATTTTATTTGAATATTTATATATTTTAAATTTAATTATATTTATTAATAATTATTAAAATTTAATTATATATAATTTAATTATAAAAATAAATTATTAATAATTTTATTGATAATTAATTTTAATGTATTAAATATAAATGTTGAATTAAATTATTCATAATTTTATTAAAAATAAAAATTAAATAATATATATTTAAATGATAGTAAATCAGATTATGAAAAAAAATAGAAACAAGAAACAAAATTAGTTTTTATAGTTCGCATAACTTTTGAAAATTAGAAGAAACTAAAACTAAAAATTTAAACAAACATGTTTTTTTTACTAAATTTAAAAACAAAAATAAAAATAAAAAATAAAAAATTGATACAAACACTCCCTCAGTATATACAACCCTACTTTTAATTAATAGAGTGACTGTTTTTAATCCACAAGAAATAAGAATTAATTACATGATAAGATTGTTGTACTTAATTAAGTAATAAGCGACTTCTTGGTGTCTATAGTATCCATATTTTGCAATCAAATGTAATTAATTAGACTAACAACTTATCTTCAAACCGTTAGTGATACTAAACCATATATTGACAAAGTTCTGTATTAATAAACAGTGATTAACTAACGCCTATCTCAGTAAATAATAATATATATACATGTAACATCACAACTGTTGCAAGTATTTTAAATTGCCGTCTCTAACATCCTCTTTGGTATCTTTTAATTTGCTGATGCAATCTTATAAATCATCAAAACATGGCTATACACACCACTAAATATTTATTAAACTAGACTCCATGGTTTCTAATACTTGACTATATAAAAAGTTAAAAAATATATACGTACAAAATGTTTAGGTTGAAACGACACCATCATCTAGCCAGCTTGACGTTAATTGTTGAAGTGAAAAGGCACACACTAATATGGATGAGGTATTTTTTCCACCATGTGGAAAGTTAAATTAAAAAACACCAACTTGCCCTACTATCCATGGGGGGTTTGTCTAGAACAAAGACCAAAATCATCAAGAAAGTGTGAATGAGTTGAAAGTTTCAATGGCAATGAGATCTTTTTCAAAAGAAGTGGCAGATCAAGTTCATGGTTTCACATGGATAAAAAGACGATTCTACCCGGTTCAAACTTCCGTTTATGCTTCCATGTTTCACCGTCTTGGAGTGGCTGTCCCGTTCTTAGACATTGACAAAACAATAATTCATCAATCTTCCTACGTGAGTGCGCTAATTAAAACCGCGTTTGCTCTATTACCAGTCATTTACTCCTAGTTGAACGACTCTATAGATTTTTTTCCAGTGTACATCAAATGCTGATACAACAAATCGACAATGATGTGCCTTGCTGAGAATCTCCTCTCTAGTCTTATATTCTTTATTCCTGTTACCAAGTCAACACCCTCTATTTATATATATATATATATATATATAGGTAAAATATGTACTAATTTCGATCATTTAAAAAAGAAGTATCATTTTAAGTTATGCATACATACATCTCTTTTACAGAGAAAGGCATGTAAATTGTAAATTGTCAGACAACTTCCGTTTAACTCACGGCATTATTAAAATACGTAAATAAATTAATACTGCTTTTACGCGGGAGTCAGAACTTGGATAGACCATCATAAATGATACCAAGTACATATGACAGACGCGGTTTCTAGGCTGAATTTTATTTTTCTATTTGGAGCTATATACATACACGGATCAGTTATTTGAAATTTCAAACCTTTTTATGTTTTTAAAACTCTCAACTCTTATTTTTATATTATCACTACTCTACAGTACTCAAGTTAGCTATTGATAATCAAGATATTACTTACAGACTTTTTATTAGAAATTTATGAACATAATTTCCATTTATGTATTGCTTTTTACGTTTGTCTTATGTGATCCCTTTTTTCTCAAATAGATTTACAATAACTATTATCTTCTTTTAAGTTACACTAAGATGATATGAAGCCAACTTAATTAGGTACATGTCACTTGACCAATTTAACTCTGAATTATTCAAAAGTAATTAATTATATTGACTTTTTTACCCAATAAGGATAGTTGTTATTTGCTACCTTATATCCACGAAGTATAGCTGAGGGAAAATAAATTATAAATTAAAATTATTAGAAAATAGAAATATAAAATCGTTAGCTTCTAGAAATTATAAACTAGTAATCAGGGCCGTTTTTATAAGCCTTTGATGAAGTAAAAAAATGTCCTTATTTTATCTTTCTTTTTTTTTATTCTTTACGGGAAGGCCTCATACGGAATAAAAATACTTATTTTATGAACAGTCAATTTGAATGTACAAAGGTTATCAAAAAAAAAAAAGAGACTTTGTAAACAAAGACTTACTTCAACAACTTAACTATTGTGGCGTAATCCGACAGTTTACTAGGAGTCGACCCTGATGTGAAATTCAGGTTTAGGATGGCCCACCTGTCAGATTTCATTATACATTAGCAGCATGAAATTGTTATGAACGTGTTTGGGTATAACTTATAAGAGATTGACAATTTGACTTCTATACAAAAATTGAGACATCTAATTTTAATTAGGTTATATTCTAAAAATATGTGTGATATCTATTTCTTTAAATTATTTTTAGATAGTTTATTTTGCTAAGAGTGATATTTGCAGTGTTTTAAATAATTAAAATTTATCACATTTGTAATCTTGATGATTACGACTATTACGATCGGATCCTCTGTTCTAATAACTTTGTTTTGCATTCAATACGACATCATTTTATAAGTTTTGCATATAAGACGGTATAATTTTGAGTAAAAATTATGTCATATTAGACGCGGAGCAAAATTGAAATAGAATAATAAAATTAAAAAATTTTAAATAACTACTATCTTAATTTTAAGAAAAAAAGTTATTTGAGTTTAATATCATAATTTTAAGAAAAAATTATCAAAAAAATACGAGCATGTGTATTTATCTAAACGTGCAATTACACGTTTATTTCCACTGACAGAGGCACTTTCTTTTGGTGCAAATAATGTAGGCCAATGTACAAACCCAAAAAATACACGGAGAAAACAAAAAGAAAGAAGAAGGTTATATGGACGATATTGGCGTTTTATTTTAAGGTACTTTCTGTCATATACTTATACGGTTGGATGGACGTCATTGTTACCAGTAACCTACGGTTTTCCCGTACACGACAAACAAAACCTTAGAATCTTAGCCAAGCAAAGCAAAGTAATGTAAAATTTATATTGCCATGTAATTTACTATTCTTCACGTTTAATTAACTATCTTATAATTAATAAGCTAAAATGACACTTAATTAATAAAACCATTCAATCAATTTGTTTTGTTTGCCTTAACAATCTCCTCTTTCTTGCATCTGGCGCTTCAATTTAATTAGCTGGGATCATCATTATTTTCACACGTAAGATTTTCGTAATGCACACGTAAGATAGGCCTACCAGACACCAGTCCAATGAAAACAAGACTACCTTAAAAATAATCGGAACTTTCTTCAGTTGCGCGTCATGTCTAACAAAACAAGAAAAGCAGTCATTTGATAGACACTTAAAATAATAATAAAAAACCTGAATGTTCTTTTTTGGGGAATTTTTATTTATATCATATTATAATCGTCGTCCATTCCTGCAAGTCCTACCGTTTACTTCCTAGTTTAACCCTCCCCCGCCAATCCTTGTTTTTCTTTTCGTACGGTGAGGTGTACTTATACGAGATATACTCATGTATTAATTAAAATTTGATAAAGTGGATGGATACATCAGGAGACATGTAGTTATGTATTAACAAAGTCATCTGTTATGTCATAATTATGCTTATTCAATTAACGTATCTATTGTGCAAGGTTCCTGCTTTACGAGGAGTTTAGGAAGAGTCGTAATATACACAACTTTTCTTTTGTAATTTTATAAAAAAGATGTTTTCATAATTCAAATTTATAATCTTATAGTCACAAATGAGTAACTTTATCAGTTGTTTAACAGCTGTTCAACTTAATTATATACAATCAAATCCTTATAGAATTTGGGTAATTACAGTCATGTAACCTGTTATTTGGAATCAATATTTGCAATTCAGGTCATATTGATACAAACAATCATGTCAATTAGTTTAAATGGCTTGACACATAATTATGCCTTCAACTGGAATCGGTTTGGCACTGAAGGAAATTAAATACACGACCTGTCTAGAAAGTTGAATAGTAATTCATATGCAGACTGATATCATATGTTTGCAGTTGCAGGCAAGAAAGAAGAGAAGAATGAAACAACGTCTGAACTTCATTTTTACATAAAGTTTGGTTACAACTCACTGTTTGTTTTACTCAAAGCAGTGAAGTATGAGTAAAGTGGTAATCAAAGAAGGGATTTTTTTTTTCCCCGGATTCTTTACTTATTTTCTTTCTCTGTGAAACGACTTATAAATGAAAACTTTCAAATCAAAGCAGCCCATATGTCCAAGAATCTTTGTCCAAACCCAATCTTGGGCACTGACTGAAAGGAGGATCAATAGAAGCTGCCATCTTTATGTCACTTCCAGCGTCATTGATTAGCGAATCCCAACTACTCAAGTAGTCATCACTCCACAAGTCAATGCCATTGTTAGGCCACTCCAAATCTGGGAACTCCATGTCTTCGAGTACATTGTTGGAGGCATAATTGGAAGATGACTAAGACGAAGAAGTTGACGAAGAAGGGACCAATATTTCATGGGGTTCAATTATTGGGACATCTTCGATGCTGAATCCGTTAATTAAATCCATGGGATCAAATGGACTAGTCATGCTCATGGTATCATCCTTGGGCTCAGTTATGGTTGATTGTAAAGATGTTTCCAGTTCCTTGTTCTTGTCCGATTGAGCTGACGTTGAAGAAGAAGACTGATTCTGTTTCTGTTTCTGTTCTTGTTCTTGTGGAGGTGGTGGCTGCTCTTGCTCAGTCGTTGGTGAGAGTGGCTGATGAGTGAGAGGATCAATGCCCATTTTTCTAAGTTTTTTTTTAATGTGCGTGTTCCAATGGTTCTTGATTTCATTATCAGTTCTTCCTGGGAGATGTGAAGCTATCTTGGACCATCTGTCAAGAAACAATAAGAAGTTATTTAGACTTTCAACAATGAACAATCATAGGCATAGGCTGTTTAGGACCCCTCCAAACAAAGAAATCATTGTAGCCACTAATGGTGGGAGAGACCAGATGGTTGTGACTGACACTTGTCATCAACTACATTAGTGTAATGCTCATAGGACCCGGTATTATTGAATTATCACAAAATACTGAAAAAAGTCTGTTCTAAAAGAGCATCTTAACTCCGATTTGGGCAAAATAATCTAAAGACTAAAGGAATAAGGTTAAACAAATGAAGCAACGAATAACAGAAAATACAAGGAAATAGAACTAAAACCAACCTGTTCCCCAGTTGGGCATGAAGATCAATTACCAGTTTTTCTTCATATTCCGACAATAGGCCTCTCTTCAAATCTGGCCTCAAATAGTTTGTCCATCTCAGCCTGCAACTCTTTCCACACCTTAACAATCCTGCAATGATGTTAAACTACAGAGATATGAGAAATTAATCACTTCTCTTGTACATATTAGCAAACTGAACCTTCCCAGGATCAAATCTTTCTAGTTGAATAATCATGAGATGATGACAAGAGAAGGGAAAACAGGGGAAGGAATAGGTTGTAGGAAGCTTTAGATAGACAGACCTGCAAGCTTAGGAACAGCTCTCCAACAGCATTGGCCATTGGTGAGGATAAAGTTAATAAGTTTCTTATCTTCCTCAGCTGCCCATGGCCCCTTCTTTAATCCTACTTTGTCACAGCATGGTTGCCTTCCCATCTCCCACAAAACCCCAGCAACTATACTAACTAACTGCAGATCAAAGCCTGAAGAAAGCTAATGCTAATGTGAGAGATCAATGTTCAGTCTGTCTTCACCAGCACACAAAACAGATAAAAATGGAATACTGCCCTCACCTACTTATATATAAATCAACCCCTGTTCCAATATATATGAATATATATGTAGACTTTTCTTTGTTTGTCTCTTTTAAATATTTAAACTGTATTAATAGTGCGTGGGAGCTTTTCCTTTCATCGGCTCCGTATATTAGTTGTCAGCACTGCCATTCCTTTGAGCGTATGCACACGTGTACGAAACACGGTGGCACACGTGCGGCGGTCTTGATCGGAAAGCGCCACCGCATCAACCCTTTCTTTCCTTGAATTTGAAGTGTTCAGATTTGTGATTCCACTCCACCCTACTCCAGCCGTATCAAAATTAAAAGAAAAACAAATGGTCTAATTTGTAAAAGCCTTTTTTGTCCTCAGGAAAAAAAAAAAACTTTGAAATATCAACACTTCTAGATTGTAATTGCACATCCATGTCAATGGTAAGTTATCCTGGGTGTCTCTGACATAGAGCTTGCTTAATTCAATATTGTACTCTCAAGAGCTCTTTAGAAAAATCAATAACTTTACTTAGACATAGACTCTCTGTTTGATTAATTAAATAAATCTCTTTGGGTTATCACAAATTTATAAGTGTAAGTTCAAATGAGTTTAGTCCAACTTCGTCCATGTCTAGATCACATAAAAATACATTTGCCAGTATTTTTCAACGTATTTGGAAGGCTGGAAAAGGACATTTGCGTAGGCAGTCCTAGTTACGCAAAAATTTACTCCAACCGCGTTTTGTGTGTTCCTTTTAATCATAGTCAAAGTTATCCAATTAGATGAAGGCCAAAAACTACTTGGCATTATATTTATAAATGGAAGTCTTCCAACTTAATCTTTTTTTAGTCAAATCATCTAACTACTAAAATTTTTAATTAACCCTTAAATTCACTAAAAACTCTATTTCATACATACTGTACTTGACTAAGGATGACAATGAGTCGGGTCAGGCCTGAGATAATAAGCTCAAGCCTGAATTAGACAAAGTTCGAGCCCAACTTAATCTGACTCAAATTTTCTTTTAAAAAAATTAAAATGTTAAAATGACATCATTTTTGGCAAAACATGCCGTTTTGTTATTACTTGTCGGATCTCGATTGGGCTAGGCTTGACCAACCCGAGCCCAAAAATTTTCAAAAAAAAAGGCTCGAGGCCCGTTCAACTCGAGCCCTATTGCCATCTCTTAACTAAAAGTATACATAACATTTAAGTTGGGCAGGCGTTAGACATTTAAAGTTTAAGTTGCATATTTGTGCAAGTATTGGCGAGTCTTGCACAATGTTTGACACTTCAGTTGACATGAAAATGACATTTTAACGACAAAAAGGCAAAGTCTTATTAGTAGCCAAGGCAAAATGAACATTATCGACAAAAGCTCAAGAGAAGACAAGCGTTGACATGCAATGATACACATCAGTAATACTCAACGATGAGAACGTTGAAAGGTATGTAAAAGTGTGAGGTTCATTATTTGATAACTTGGAATGATGTTAACTTAGGTCATAGAGCAATGAGATTGCAACATAGATGTACTTAAATTGACTATGAACAAAGATGAATTGGAATGGCTAATCGAATGCAATAATGTGGCAATACATGGCAAAACATGTAAGTAGTGGTCTAAAAAATTGAGAACAACACCTAACAAAGTGGAATTACTTCTTAAAGTAGTGGAAAAGTGGGTCAAATAATGTGGCGATGGATTAACATCTTCCAAACACTTATCTCATGTACAAAAAAGGAGTCGGTGGCCTATAGCTCCACACTAAGTGAAAATAGTAGAAGAAGTGGTAACTCCTCCTAACTTAGAGGTTAGTGGAGAAAGTGGGTAGCTTTAGTTTACTTGGTCCATAAGTTCTTGTAAGTATATATAAAGGTATCCTTTATACTCCAATTGGGGAATTTGGGTACATTTAATTATACATAAGAGAGTTGAGAACTTTATCTCCAATTGGGGAATTTGGGTACATTTAATTATACATAAGAGAGTTGAGAACTTTATAGGAAAGTTCTTAGTGAGAGCTTCAACTAGGGGTTCTTTGAGTGGATTATTATAAAGTGCTTTAAGGAGGAAGGTAATTGAGTTCTTTTGTATTAATTATTGTGAATAGATTAATAAAATGTTAGTTTTTACTATATCTCTCTTATTTATCCATTTAATTGAGTTGTCCAAAACATTTATATATCGGTGTGAGTGAAATACTTAGACACGAGGCGCGTAAGAAGTTCAAAAGCTAATGAACTTATTGGTCAACAATTACGAAGGCAAGCTGAGTTGAGCTTTGAGATTTAAAACTTAATTATCAAATGAAGACTTCAACAAACTTACTCTAGTTTCATTGCTTTTAAAAAAGCCTCTGTGACAATTGGTATCATAGTTAGTTAGCTAATGATGATACTAAAGCTCCAAGGAGGATAATTTGTATTATAGCTAGTTGGTTAATGACAGTACTAAAACTCCAAAGAGAACAATTGGTATTAAAGCTTGGTAAGAAGTTCCTACACTATTAGTGAATCAATGATTAGTAGAATCAATATTGTAAAAAAGAGTTACTCAAATAGAGGCAATCATTGGTCCTCTAGCCCCAATAGAAGAGGGTGTGATTCCTTGTTTGGAACATTTTAAAACTGTGATGAATGAGTTTCAGGAGACAAAAAGAACAATTGAGAAACAGTTGAACACTCAAGAGGGGATGAGAAATGATTTGTTAGTGTTTAAACATGCTATGTCTAAGCACAAATTAGAAGTTCAATCTAAAAGCACCTTAGTGAAGGTGTAAGAGTTCTAATTTTTATATGGAAATCGAAGTGCCAAAAAGTTCAAAAAAATTTCTAGGATGTCAAGTGAAAAAGGTGTCTGATTTGAAAAAGTTATCAATCACAATGATATATATAGTGAATGATACAAAGCTATAGTGGAGGATAAGGACCTGTAATAATATTATTGCAAGTAAACCTCCTACTGACACTTGGGAGAAAATAAAAAGAGAGATAATTGCCTAATTCCTCCCAACAAGTCTTTATGGCGCATAATGGAAGCTTTGAAGGGATTAAAGTAAGATTGATTAGTATAGGAATATGTGAGAAAATTCATATCTTTGATATTGGACATGTATAACAAGCTAGAGAAGGACAAGTTGTTAAACTTCATAAACAGTCAGTAAAATTAGGCATAGATAGAGCTTTAGAGACAAAATGTGAAAGACCTCCCTAGCAAAATAATGATTGTAGATACCTTAATGAATCTCTAAATTTCACCTCTCGTTTGAATTAATAAAGAGGGTAATAATGGATTGTCGTATACAATTTATTTAACTTAACTCCTTTAATCTATAGACTATCCAAAGCAAGTGGACCTATTATTCTATAGTGTAGGGCTCAAAGAAATAAATGACAATCCTACAAAGACTATGAGTACTAGTACTAACTCTTTTTCTATTATCTAACTGGAAATTACGGTGTTGGTGATAATTAAGATTTAAAAAAATTAAAATAAATCAACACAATCAAAGAAACTAAGATAGCAAAAGAGTGCAAAATCAACCAATAAAACAATGGTACTTGGACTTCGAATTCCTTAGTACTTGTCTTGCAACCATGATTTCACTAATCAATTTATTAAAGATAGATCATGAAAATTCCTAAATTATACTAATATCTTTCTCAATATTATTAACACATAATTCTAAGTTAATTAATTAAAACCTCTTCCTAATTAAAACTTTTAGAATTGTATTAATCACTTTATGAATTTTACTACTAGGTTTGACACTAATTTGAAAGATTTATGTCTCTATCTCTATGATGCATGTAACTCCTTTAAACTATCCTAAATCTATTCATATATTGAATTTCTCAAATTTAACTGTATGGAATCACACACAAAATAATACGATGACTATATTAATTCAATAATGAATATGAATATATAAGTGAATCTTAATAAAATTAAATCAAAATAAAGTCTATAAGATCTATCCTGGAGTTTAACTAATCTAGATATCAAAAGGTATTTAGCTCATGATACTATAAAATAAAACATTAAAACTAAAGAGAAAACTCAAAATCTAGGAAAACATGACTAAAATCCTTAAAATCTCTAAAAATTTCTCTCTGGAATGATAAAAATCCGCTCTACAACAATTTTCTTGATTGTTTCTCCTCCTTTTTTGTTGTTTTAGGGTTTCTTCCATCATATTTTCTACTTCCTCTTTCCTTTTTAAACTCAAATCTTATCTTTTTAAATTTAAAATTCAGATACAAAGAGATATACAGGCATTAACAAGGACATGTTGATGGTCGTGTTTCCCAAATTGATGCGTGATAATTTTCAAAGCTAACACACGCACATATATGACCATGTATCATCAATATGGCCTCCATGCTATTCAACACGAGTTTGTTCCCAGCAAACATGGGCATGTTCCATAATAAATATTCAACATACTTCCAAACGTAACTACACGATCATATACATTGTCTTGCAACCATAACTCAATCAAAAGAACTCCAAATTGCTCTAGACTAGTCCAAATTCATTCCTTTTGCTCCAAGAGAGTGGATTAGACTTTGAAACAAAATATAAATGATATAAGTATCAAAATCAATCAGAATACTTGGATAAACAAGAAAAATACAATAAATATGAGACTAAAATATGATTAAATCACTACTTATCAACTTTCCCACACTTAAGCAATTGTTTGTCCTCAAGCAAATAATTCTAATTCATCAACTCTTCTTAATATTCCGCTCTTCTTCAGCTCAACCTATCTATTCACACTTCAAATTTTATGCCTCAACAATCAAATTAAAAAACCATAAGAGTCAACAATTATAGAACAAATTTTCACAATCCAACATCACAAATGATACTTCGATAGTCCTACCGAAATCAAATATCATAGGACTTAACACTCTCACACAAAAGATTTAATTAATTCACTCATAGTGTTTAGGGTGAAAATCAATAAACCTCTCAAATCATTACATAAAAGGAGTATTAGCCATACGCTTATGAATATATCACATCTCTACCACTATAAAATAAACTAGAGGCATAAAAATCAAAAGATCTTTATATAAGGTTTAATGAGGTTTAGGTAAGGTATGGTAAAAGATAGATTGTGGGTTAATAAACATGAAGGAATTTTTTTTAGAAAGTATGAAGGACATTGTATAAATATAATTATACAAAAATTTGATTCAACTAACTCAAATCTCCATATAGAATATAAATAAGGTGTAGAACACATCAGGTATCATCTATTTCTCCTTTTCATAATTTCAATACTCTAAAGCACTTTTTTTCTTCTTTTTTTTTCATGCTTACAAAGAGAATATAAGACATATTGATAACTAATAAATAAGAAAATAGAACCTCAATATATGAGCTAACACCTTTCCTCATTTTTAATTTTTCTTTATCTGATTAAATTCTTATATAATTGAGTAAATACACTCCTTTAAGGTGGAAAAAAATCAGGTTAACAACAATAATGATAATTAGTTTATCACTTGGTTAACACAATCTAGAAAAAAGGTCAAGGTTTAAAATTGGTTATACCTAAGGATAAAAATAAGGTAAGGTAAAATTAAAGAAAGAACTCATTAAAAGTATAATCTAGGTGCCTTTTTTATCTTAATGCCTCTAATTTAAAGAACTGATCTCAACATGCATAACAAAATCAAATTCTAGAATCACCCAGTTATGTACAATATTTACATAATAAAGGAAACTAGAGCACTATATAATGATACTAAGTGCTTTTAGGCTCAAAACCTCATAATTTAGGCTCATGTGTAAAAAATCTAAGCATTTTCATCCAAATCAATAACTAAAGCATCATTCATAATGTAACAAGTAAAAATTCATCTAATTATGTTTTCATCCTTTTATATTCTAACTTAATTCAATAACTCATAGTAGCTAAAATTGCTTCAACATAATATAGTTGGTCTGATAACTCTTAGGCGTCTTATGATTCATACTAACACCTTCTATATCTATTAATCATATAACTCTAACTGTGCTATACACATTACCAGATCATGTTGTTCCTCTCTACTAGTATGTTCCACCCCTAGAAACTAGCCCGCATGTCTCTCATATTGGCATCTTCAGTTGATCCTAATGTGGAGGTGCATAAGACCTTCTAAGAGTGCTTGTACTATCTAACGAGTCATCCGAATGTTTAAGTGCTTGTTTGAGTGCTGCTGAGGGTTACTATAGAAGATCTTACCTAAGCTACTACTCTCGTGTATTAAGGCAATCTCCTTTTGCTCCAATTGTAGCTGTAGGCTCCTAAGCTCCCACTAGGACATAGACTGGCCCTTACTAACGTGATCTCCTTTAAACTATCCCTATCACTTTTTTGTTAAACAGAAGTAGGAAAAACCTCCTAACTACGCCTTACTAGGTTGAGAGCGATTGTCTTCTTGCAATAAATTTCCCAGGCCAAGCGTTGGAAATTATGGAGTGTAAGATCCATGAAGACAACATCAAGCATGCTTTATAAGAAAATCTGCACAATGATTAGACTCCCTAGGCACAAAATGGAAATGTTTGCTCCAGTCGCGATGACAAAATGTCTGGACTCTGTTTAAAATATTTTCGTTAACGAGACCCTATCCTCCTTGTATAATTTATATGATGGCCACTTCGCAGTCCAACTCGACCCAAACTTTCCAGATATCTTGACTCCATGCAAACCGTAATCTATAAAGAATACCTATCAACTCTGTGGTCAGAATGGGTCTTATGCCAACATTGCTGATAAAATCGATGATCCAAGTACCTTGGTGATCTCGCACCAATCCCCTTACAATGGATAATCCAGTTGATGGGTGAATTGCTCCATTGACATTTAATTTCAAGAAGCCACGCATGGGGGGGCTGCCATGATATGCTCTAGCCCAGATGCAAGCTATGCAGGCTATTGGAATTGATCTGTTGTATGAAACAAATTTCAGATAGTCGAGTAAGTATATCCTAGACTTTTATTGCTTGGAGTGCTTCCTGATACTGAAATAGATGCAAGTTTCTACCCTTCCATAAGCTTCATATCGTCACCCCGAAACAAATTGCCCAATCATCAAACTTTGAAAATTCCTATAAGTTATACAGGTTAGCCTGAAGCCAGGCATTAAATGACAATGAGAAAAATTCAGACTAGTACACCATGGGCACCAATTGATTCCATACCAATCTAGCCTATTGACGATCCCTGAAAACATGAACTAGTGTCTCCTCCCCATCATCACATCGTGTGCAATGAGTGTCCTGGATTACATGCCAACGAGCTAACTCCCTCTTTGTGAGAAGGCAATGTTTCGATACCAACCAAATAAAAATTTACATCCTCGTGGGGCCCCCCACTACCAAATTCGCGATACTATCCCTATCACTTTTAGTGTCTCAAAAGTGATAGGTACTATCTGATATGTCGGTGTCATCCTAGGTATTCGCTCTAATAGTCTTATAACTCGGATAAATCCTATTACATATAAGTCTCATACAAATGGTCCCCACTCTAATGTTGTAGATTTGATGTTTAAAGAACCACGCCAAAGCATACCGAAAGTAGATAGGGACCTTCTCTACTATGTTGTAAAGATAGAATACATATACCTTCCCCACCACTCCATTGTTGTCTTCTTTCCTACTGATTGTGTGGCTAATTAGCCTATGTACATATCTTATCATAAGGATATCAGCTACTTCACCTTAGACCTCAATTGATCATACCACTCATGGTTAATGTTTTGTCACATTGTCTTCTATGTAAATCTTACTAGGAAGTGTGCCAATAATGCAGGTACTCCTCAGTAGCGACGTACTCCTTTGAGTATAGGCCTATGCATAGTGAGAACCTGGAATAGCTCATACTTTGCATATCTTTAAACACTCAAAATTTTATTATATTGTCAAAATCCCAAGTGTAATGTTGCTTCTCTATTAGGAAGGTGATGAGGAACTCCAGGGTTAACTCTATATCTACTGGCTCCTTAATCGTCAAGAAGTAATATATCTACTGGCTCCTCAATCGTGAAGAAGTAATTCCATCCACTAATAATATTCAACTCTCGAACTACTTGGAAAGTCTAATATAATTTAACACCATCAAATCAATGCTTTAGCTCTCACTGTAAGGCTTGGACCTCAACCTCTCAAATCACACGATATGAGTTGGCACTATGAAGTGCAATATAAAACTTCTTAAAATGTAGGAATAAATTGCCAAATTAAAAAGTTCCTTAACCTTGCCATTGATGGCCTCCTTCCTCACTCTTCCCTTCCCCCATTTATGATGCCTCTCTCAAAACCTCTCAGCTCTCACTCTCTCTAGCTATCCAGTCACCAATGTCTTCCTTGTTGTTGTCCATCACTGCTGTTTTTTGTTATTGTCATTACTCCACCTCCATTGTAGCATCACTACTTGTTACAAGCAAAGCAAACAAAGATGAGGACAACATTAGTAAAATTAGAGAAGTTAGAGTGGTTGGTAAACTCTGCATATTCTTGTACTTAGAGCACAACCTCAGTGGATTTAGAGAAGTTGGAGTGTCAATGACTTGCAGAAAATGAAGAATGGAACATCACAGAGTAACAGACCACAGAGCATATAGAGTAGTTATGTAGCTTAACGGGTGGACAAAAAAATGGCTTAAGCAACGTGTCATTTTCATAAGCTAAGAGTTTTTTAAGGTCTTAAATGTGATGTACGACACTATAGCTTGAAATTAGTGTTATAGGCTAATTGTATAGATTGGCTTCATGCCTCATGGACCTCTTTTTATCGTTAATTAATTTTTATATTTTAAAATTTTTGTAAAATTGAAAATAAATTTCATGTTGTAAAGTTTAAACTTTAAACTATTGAAAATTATTATAAAATCTAATCATTATTAATTCATTTGTTTACAAAATATAATTAATATGACAAAGTCATTTTTTTTTGTAAAACTATAATTATAATTATGATAATATTATTTTTATTGTCAAAACAAAGAATTACTATAATAAAAAATTGAATCAATTTCTTTTTTTAATGGTGATTAAAAGACTCTATATTGCTTTCAATTTAATTACGATTAGTATTTTTTATTAATGAACATATTTTTTGTATGATTAGATTCTTATATTTAGTATCCATATGTTTATATTTAATAATATAAATCTACTTTAAAATTTTCTTTAAGTAATGATTATAACATTTTTATCATTAAGATTATTATTTATTTTGTACAAAAAGTTATAAGAATTGGGTGAAAATTAAGTTGTTCATAATTTGACTTATCTTTTCACAAATTACAATTTAAATTAACTAAAATTTACTAAAATGTTGTACTTTAATTATATAAATGTTTTTATGATAAAAATTTACTAAAGTAGTTCTACTTCTATAAATTTTAATGGGGCATACAATGAATTAAGTGATGATTGATGAAAAATTATATAACACAATATGTTGAGGGAATGTTTTGTAATTTAAAAAAATTTAGAAACTATTTTATAATTTTAAAAAATTACTCAACACCTTATATTGACTGATATTCATAATTCAATACCAAATTGGTATGATATTCAAAACATTAACCGTAACAGTTAGTCTAATAATACTAGACTCAATTCCATTTAGCGATGGCCTCACATAGTTAAACATAATTCTTTGTTGTTCCCCCATATTTTCTAGTTGTGTGTTCTCATATTCTTGCTCTCACTCTTCTTCCATCTAAGTCTTGGTTTGGGATTTTAAAGAGATTTCTTTTCAGTTTTGGGGTCTCCCTTGACTAATTTCGATGGATTGCTTCGGATCATAAACAAATTCAGCTCTTAAAAAATTAATAAGAGATACAAATATTAATGATCAAAACTAAAATATCAAAAGGAATGGAGTAAATGTAAAGAAAATAAATTGTTAGATTAATAGCAATCAAAATTTACAAATATCTTACTCCCCAAAAATGATGCCAAAAACTTGGTAAACTTTCATATTCAATGTATTTAACTCAATTCCTTCAATCTATAGACTATCCAAGGTAAGGCCACATATTGTTCTATAATGTAACGCTATTAATACCAAGTGTCGATTCCACAGAGACTATGAGTACTAGTAATGACTCATTTCCTATTATTTAACTAATAATTAAGGTGATGACGATAATTTAGATTTGAAATAAAATAAAATCAACATAATAAAAGGAACTAAAATAGTAAAAGAGTTAGAAATCAACCAATAAAACAATAGTACTTGGACTTTGAATCCTTTCTAGGACTTCTCATGCAATCATGATTTCACCATTCAATGCATTCTAAAATTCAATGGATCATGAAAATTCTTAAATTATAATATTAACACATCATTCTAATTTGATTAATTGAAATTTATTTCTAATTAAAACCCTTAATATTATATTAATTGATCAATGAATTTTACTATTAGGTTTGACTATAATCTGGAAGATCTATTTTAACCTATCTTTTGGTTTGCATGTAACTCTTTCAATTATGCTATATCTATTCATATATTACATTTCTTAATCTCCACCGCATAAAATCACACATGAAATAATATGTCGACGATATTAATTTGAGAGCAAATATGAATACATAACTGCATATTATTGAAATTAAAAATTAAATTAAATCAAATTATAGTCATTATAAGATCTATTATGGGGTTCATCTAATTTAGATACAAAAGTTATTTAGCTCATGATAACAAAAATAAAACATCAAAACTAAAGAGAAAACTGGAAATCCAAGAAAATATGACTGGAATCCTTACTTCACTAAAGATTGATGAAAATCTGCTCCAAAGGGGTTTCCTTGGTTGTTTCTTCTCCTTTTTCACCGTTATGGGGTTTCTTCCCTAGTATTTTATGCTTCCTCCTTTCTTTTTTTTTTTAACTCAATCTTATCTTTTTAATATTGAAATTCGAATACAATAAGATACACGAGCATTGATATAGGGCATGTTAATGGTCCCATTTGTCAAGTAGACGTGTGATAATTTTTACAACTAATATGTCCACAAGCATAACCATGTACTGTTAACATGGCCTCTTTGCTAATTAACACAGGTATGTTCCCAACCAACACATGCTCTTTTCGTATGAAATATTCAACATGCCTTTAAACTCTCCTGCATGATCATTTGCACCATCTTGCACTCCATAACTCAATCAAGATAACTCCAAATTCATACAAAAAGTTCCTCCAAACTTGTTTGAATTTATTCCTTTTTGCTCCAAGTGAGTAAGTTAGACCTAGAAACAAAATATAAACAACTTAAGTACCAAAATTAATAAATGTACTTGGATAAATAGGCAAAATACATTATGTCTGAATCACTACTTATCAAGTTAGAAGAATGATGGAACATGAAATGTCTTAGAAAAAGGCAAGGAGGAGGTATGTGAAACATTTATCGTAAGTCAAAGAAACAATAAAAATGATATATTTCTTGTTTCATTTGTGAAGGATCATATTTTTCTTGTGAATGCTTAAATTGGAAGATGTATAAGGAGCAAATCATGGTCATGAAGGATCAATCAAAAGGAGGTAAGGAATCTACAGGAGAGCTCTATCTCATAAAGGATGTTATGTTAGGTGTAGTGGACCTTGCAAATGAGCATTTAAACAAAAGAATAAAAACTTGATGAAGAGGAAAATTAGTATGTAGATGATGTGCTTATGAATATGAAGACTAACTCTTATCTTCAAACTTTAGCTAAGGAATCTTCCAAGGAATCACTCAAGGAGGAGTACCTATAGATTATTTTGATGAGAGTGTTGAGTTTTTATAACGAGAGTAGTTTATTACCTTTAAATTTTTGTTACAAAATCGTGCAAGTATTGGTGATCCTTGGCTAATGCTTGACACTTAGTTTGACATAGAGGTGACATGTTGACGATGAAATAAGGCGTAGTCCCAAAAGTAGACAAGCTATAATAGGCATTATCAGTGGAAGTTCAAGAGTAGGAGAGCGTTAGCATGCAATGGTATACATTAACAGTAATCTTCAATTAAAGATGAGATTTGAATGAATGTGAAATTGAAAAATGATGACACAACTAAGTTATGTTGAGTATAACGGTGCATGAAGGTACTTATATACAAATTATAAAATAACACAAATAGATATTAAAATTATTATCAAAGGATATATCACTTCAATTTCATATAAAAAAGCTCAAAATATATGTAGTATAAAAACTATTAAATGAATATTATCATAAAATATTCTTTAAAAAACCATTGTAAAGTATAACATATATCAAAACAAAAATTATAACATGTATCAAAACATTTTTGTTCTAGTGGAGTACATGACTCAAAACATATTATATTCGTAGGATTGCAGTCACCTTAAATTTATATGTGAGTTTCACCTAAGATTATGTTTTTTAATGAAAAAGAGATTGTTGAATGACTTTGTATAAAAGTAATACATTAATTGTCCGTGGTGTATTATATTTAAACTATTTATATGAAAAGGATCACAATGTTTAAATATTTGAGCTTGACGATTTGGTTTATTGATATCTTTTGATGGTCATTCCAATTTGAAAAATATTATGTGTATATTATTTATAATGTATTTTTTGAAAGGATTGGATTCAGATTCCAAAATATGTTGAGTTTTATGAGAGATAATCTATATCCTTTTAATTTTTCAAAAATAGACAAGGCCATAACATTTTTTGTTAAAACTACACTAATTTCATATATAAAAATCAGTGTGTAAGATTCTCCTTAGTTTGTAAGCTAGGATCTTCATCAGTGTATACGTACATATAAGTATAATGGCTAAAGTTGTATAATGATTTTTTTATTGACAAGAATTGTACGTTGATGATACGAGGAAACAGGATTTTGTTTAGTGGATGTGTACATAAGTGAACTGGGAATGCTTAAATGCACATTCTTAATTAACAGCTTTCATTCTCTATCTTGTGATACATTTGATTAATTGAAACTAAAATACTAATGTCCATAGATGATACCAATTAAAACAGTAAATCTCTGAATATTTTACTAACATTAAATTTTATATATTACCTTCGAAATCTATGATTATCATGTTCAGAAATAGATAGGCTTATCACAGGCAGTTTCTATCTGTCCCGAATTCATGGCTGCAAGCCAAAACCATAGCTTATATATTGATCGTATTTGCAGTAAGGACAGCCATACCGATAAGTTGAATTGTGTTGAAAGACGCAATGGAGGCTTTTCCGATTTCCTTTTGTAGTCTTTGTAATTTGAGCCATACAACAGAATGGGAACTATAATTTATGTTGTCATGCAATCACCAATCTCCTTGATGGGCACAATGCGATATTCTACGGAGGTTAGACTTCTTGTCTTTTATTGTCAAAACGCCATTCTTCATTAGCTAACTCTCGTATATACTTTGCTGACTTTAAAGACACAAGTTGATACAGGGAATGAGATCTTTCTTCCATCGCATTTATATTGATTTTTGTTTGGTCTTCAATTATTGGAAATTGTCGCATTTAGAATTGTCCCAGCTATTTTATTATAGTTAATGATTAAAAAATTCAATTAATTCAGTTAATAGAATAGCTAATATTATGTAATATGCAAAGTCACTAGGTCTGAGGATCTTCCTTCTTATTAAATTTTGGTAACTGATGTTATATTGTATGCTGATATCATTTTTAATGGACGAAATGAGAATTTTATTTACTACTCTGTCTGCTCGATCATATATGCGGGTAGAATCTGATTTTAAAACTAGAGGTTTAACATTCTTGGCCAACTGTTTATAACACTAATACTAGGATTCATAATTTTGAAATGATAAAACGTTGTGATGCATCGTGTAATGAAAGGGGTTGCAGCAAGCAATAGATGCTAATTGTTATTATTATTGTGTATATATTGTATGATAATTATCTAAAGAATTCTACTCGAAATGGCCTACACTCGTAGAAGGTGCGGAAGTCTATATCAAACTTACACCCTTGACCATCAAGGCAGTGCCTATATTACACAAAAATGCTTACTTTAACCAGGACAACTAAGTTAGCCATTTCTGTCGTAGTGCTAACGTTACACGAATATTGTAATTTTTGACCTTAAGCTTCAAACAATAATTACAACGCATCACAACCCCTGTAATCATTATACCCTGCTGCTTGTATTAAGTGTTAACGTTTTGTTTTTTTATTTGTCCGCTACTAATGAAATTATCCCCAACATTTTCTTTTTTAGTTCTTATATACTGAATCACCAATGCTGGATTCTTCTTCTTCTTTTTACTTAAAGGAAGACACTCTACTAGCTCACAATCACGACAAAGCTACATCAATGGTTGTGGTGAAAATTTTAAGCAAAAAAATTAAAGTCAAAGCTCTCGTAAACAATTTCACTCTCAAAATCAAGGCATTCATAACAAATTAGTGGATACAACTAAAATCATACATCATGACGACTAAATCATTACAATGGAAAACTCAATATTATTTGACAATTATATCATCCTTGGCCCCTTTGCTAAGTTTTGTCTTCTCACTACCATCATCAAACTCTTTCCTAACCTCAGGGAAATTTAACAACCCATGATAATGTTGGTTTATGTCCTACGGTCAATCACTTTGGTTGTAATTTAGTGACAATTTATTTAAAGACATTATTTATTTTATACATGTTTAAATGTATATGATAAAGTCCATGGAATAATTATAAATTGTAAATGAAATTATAATAAAATTATAATTATGAGATTTATACATTTATGTATTATCCTTAAATTGTTCCTAGTCATTGTACTATTAAGACTGGTTATTAATAGAATATAAAAGACTAGCACACGTTATATTTTTCCTTATGAAAGAAGTAGTTGATCTTATAAACTTTAAGACTGATTATTAATAGAATATAAAAAGACTAGCATACGTTATATTTTTCCATATGAAGGAAGTAGTCGATCTTATAGGCTAAAGTATAGAGATACTTAAACAAACATGTGGATGCTTGTTAGAGAATAATTTCATGAACCAATATGACATGAGAAATCTATTTGGAACTTTACTTGTATGCCTATGGGATTCTCACTATGATGATTGTATAAGTGATCCTTTAACTTAAGGTCACCAAAGTTATCTTGCATAGGGTTTGCTATGTTTTGATACTATTTATGACTTATTTAATCATAGGTCGGTCAAACGATAGTCATTGGATGTATCATGAATTATATGGAGATAGTTATGTGATTAAGATATGATTCATCACCTTAAAGTAATTAGAGAGAATGTTTTATTGTTTTCGATTAGTATTGATTCAGGAAATCTTTGGCCAAGGCATAATGACATTTTATAAATAGTTTACAAATGTCATTAATTGAATTGATAGCTGATAACGGAGAATCAATATGATTAGACTCAAAATATAGTAGACATTAATTCCATACTCTATGTCTAATCGAAATATTATATGATGAAAGGATTGAATTATACGAAAAAATTATGCACGCAAAAGGTTAGCCAAAATTACTTTGACATTTCTAAATATTTGGGCGGTCATGACACATTGCTAAATGTCAATCTTGATATATGATTATAAATTATTTAATTGGATAATTAAAAATAAATTAAAAGGAGTTTTAATTTATCTAATTCTAATTATAAATTAGAATTATAATTTATAATCAATGCCAATATATTTGGGAACCTAATGGGTCTCACATATGGAATGGGTTGAAGAGAGCAAAGTTAATTTAATCAAGTTGGACTTAATTGTAAAGTTTGATAAACTTTAAGATTAAATGTGAGATATTTAATAAATAAGAATCAATATGAGATATTGAATCTTATATTGGCATAATTGGTATTTAATTATTAGAATTATTTGTAATTCTAATTAATTTTGATTACAATTATAATTTAATTTTAATTAAATTACTAAAATGTCTAAAGATTATTATAAATAGGCTTAAGCTTTATGGAGCTAGCACTTCTTGCTTAATCCTCTCTGTAAGAGTTACAGAGTTCTATCAACTAATTCTGTGGATACTGTTAGAGGCCGGACATTTGTGCGGCTACGATAGTAGAAATAGATCGATTTCATAAACAATTCAAATGATACGAGAAGTTTATAATCAAACTTTGGAATAAGGTACGAATTTAGGTTCACACATTATTATGATTATGTGTTAATCATTTTATAGAATTAAGGTGATCTTTTTTGGGAAATCAAAATATGAAAATGTTCCATAATTATTTCACTGCGGTCGTGATCAAATCTCGATCCACTTAGTTTCTCAACAGTAGTATCAGAGTCACCTATAATTCTATGATTTGATTAAATTTGTTTGATTGTTATTGATCAAAATTTAGAATTGAAAAATCAGAAATCAGATTCTGGAAGGAACCCTAAAAGAAAATTCAGTTTATGCGTCATGCCTTCGCGTCTGCTCTTTGTTGTTTGTTCTTTAGTTGTTTTTTGCTTGCAATTTCGATTTCTGGATGAGTTTTTGTTTTCTGGAAAACAGTGGTGTTCGTGATTTCTGGAAATAAGAAACCTAGAATTAGACAATAAGGGTGCTGGTATATTTGATCGTGTGTACTGGTTTTACGCGTTAAAAGACATGGTGATGTCATAAAATAGATTGCTGAATCGAGGAGGCATTAAGGTTGTGTTGTTGTTCTGGTGTTTTTCTTTATGTTGTTTGGGAATGAAAACGCGAATAAAGGACACGTTATGTTCTAAACTACCTTTATGCTTTTGGAATTACATATGCTTGATCTTTCTTGGATCTGGAATTTTGTGCTTGCATGTTGCTTATACATTTGGTAGGTTGAAACCAACGATGAATGCCGTTAGTTCAACCTGAACCAGTTCTGGCCACTGGTTTCTAGGGGTGACAATCGCCTATGGTTGGATGATAGTCGCCCTTATCAAAGTGGCAAGGAAGCATGGCCAGCCATGGGGATGGTGGAGGTGCAATTTTCAGGTCGCAGCGTAAGGCATAGATGCTAGAAGTCGATGTCTGTAGCAGTGTAAGGCAGTAGTTGACGATGGCATCCTTGGAGGCTAAGGTTCATCTTATGAAATTAGGGTTTGAAAATAAGATGAAAAAGATGTATGTTTGGATATATGTTTAACGTTAAGAGTGTTTGGACACAAGTTTTTGAATGGATTTGTTTGGTTACAAGGATAAGTCCATTCTAGTAATAGAATAAGGATTGTGTGGATTTTGGAAAAAGGCATTCCAAACTTGGTTTTGGACTTGTTTGGTTCCTAAATTAGGTGTAATTTAGTTCTAAAATAGCTTATAATAATTTAAAAGAAGTTTTAAATTTAAAATTCAATTCCAAAATTAAAGTAATTAATTTTCTTGATATGATTAAGATTAACAATTATATTGATTCCTAATTAATTATAGAAAAGTAGTTTCTAAAATTAAAATTAATTAGTTTCAATTAGATTGAAATTAATTAAGTAGTTTCTAAAATAACATTAATTAGTTTCTATTAGATTGAAATTAATTAATTAGACTCCTTAAAATTAAGAAAATTGTTTTCTTAAGTAATCAAGAAATATGTTTCTTAATT
>JAOSBK010000002.1:15520242-15548218 GCA_027568895.1 Erythroxylum shatona
ATTGGATTTGAAAATTGTTTTCAAATCAAATTAAATTTCTATTTGGAATAGGAATTTAATTTATTTAGGAATCAATTATTTTAATCTAATTTAATTTTTCCAAGGAGTTGGAAATGTTATTTTAGATTATGAAGATCAATAACTAGAATCAAACAAGGTATGATATTTTATCCATATAATTTGATTGTGAGTGCATAAGTTGTATACTTTATTTATATGGTTGATATATATATTGGAAGCATGATAAATTATACGTTTTATATGTGTAATATTTTAATGCAATTTGTGTTTGATGAGACAAATGAAGTTAAATCACTCGTTAAAATATTAAGTACATATTAAGAACGTGATTGTTGCCTTCCATTGTTATAAGAATAAATCAGAATTCTATTTATTGTAGGCTTGTTGAGTAAACTCAAGGTCTCTTTAATCTGAACATATTTAGTTTTATGATAGTGGGTTATACTTAACTAAATTTGTGTGATTTGGATAAGCAAACTCATGATCGCATGAATTTAGAGGCAAAGTTAGGAACAATATATAAGATATGTTTTGGCAAGAGTTGTCACTTAACAAATCTAGGAGTCATATGATATGTGACTGATAAAGTTGTTATCTACCTAATTTAAGTTTAGTTGGTTTGTTAAACAAACTCAAGATTAACTATATTTGAATGAGATCCTAGCCTATTAGAAAGATTAGAGTAATCTTTCTGAATAGTAGTGGGGGCTATTATTTCGAATAAAATAATGAGAGTAACCAAATGTATTATTAAAATCCTAATCTTATTTGATAGTCATGATATATAATTAATTACTTGCTTTTTCTTAAAGTTATATTGTGTTATGAGTAGAATTTACCTTGTTAAGTATTGTTAATACTAAGTTAATGAACCCAATTTCTTGGACATGGGATATGTTTGAGAAGAGTTTTTAGAAGTTGGATAGAAAATTGTATGTCCATTATGTTATTATGTTATAATCCCTGTTGAGGATTCGCTTATGCTATAATCCTTGTTGAGGATTCGGTGACAAAGTTTTAGAGATATGTCAAAGTCATATAGACGACAAAATGTATTGACATTTTGAGTTGACTAATGTCTCACAAACTTTGATAACAACATGTAAGATGTATGTCAATACTATGATAGCAAAATGAAAAAGGTTATAGGGAGCAAAGCTGAAAGGGATAGTACCTTATTGCAATTGTTCCACTTAATTTAGCCTACTAAAAGCAAAATTATGGATTGTTAGTTATAGTATAATAATATTTGTCATAAGAAGAAAAATGATTGCTTGACTTTTCTTGCCTATATATGATATGATAGAGATCATACATATTTCTAATTTATGCTTATGAGTATTTGATACTAAATTTAGATTCAACATTATTGTAATGTTCAATGCATGGTTAGAAATAGATTATTAAGTAAAAATAGTTGATCCAATTTTATACAAAGAGTTTGTATATGTTGGATCAAAGGAGACTTATGTTTAACATAAGTGGCAAGAATTAAAAGTTGGATAACTGAAATTATCCTTTTATGTCATATTGGTTAAATCAACATAACGAGAATCATAAAGTTACACACTAGGACATATGTATCCTTTTCATTATGAATCGTATAGAACTTGTGAAACTTGTAAACTTGAAAAATAACTAAGTCAACCTTTGGTAAAATGATGATGATGGTATTGAATTGTTAAATCTTATACATGTGATGTATTATATGGAATAACAATTCATAAAAGGAAGATATTATATTTCATTATATTACTAAAGATTTAATGGGATATAGCCATATGTATTAAATGAAATGTTGATTTAAAATTTTAAAAAGTTCAAATTATTTAAATCTAAGTAGAAATTAAGCATTGAGAATGCTGAAGCACTTTGATGAGATCGTTGTGGTGAGTTTTAAATTTTCGTTTATCTATAGGGCATGAGATTCTTTGGTGAATAGCTTCACAAATAAATTTATAAGAGTATGGATTTATTATGTAAAGGAGAAAAATACAATATGAGATATTGTAGGATGCAATATTATTTCTTCTATAGTTATGCCTAGTACTATAACTTACCTTTTATAGTTCTAATTGAATCAATTAGCAATATTTCATATTAGATATGAAACGCTAAGTCTTTGAAAGACTCAAAGTTAATAATTAAAAGATGTCATACTTAGTTGAAGCGTATATATAATCCATTAAGTTTAGAATAAAATGGGAAATAAAGGGTTATGAGATATCCAAAAGGATGGATATAATCTTACAGGCTTATTGAACAAATTGTTTGTTTCAATGTATGCTTATAGGAGAATGGTTCCCAAGATAAATAATGGGAGTAAGATGAATTTTAAAAGGTTCAATTTTATGATAATACATCTAATTGCAACCATTGCCTTTATTAATTCATTTGATGCATAATTGAAAGGTACGAGATGATGAAAGATTCACTTTCATAATAAATTCGAAGAGTTTGTTATAAAGATGATTGTGAATTTATCATGTCTGCAAGAAGGTTAGTTGGAGTATGTGGAGACATATTGCTCACATAGAACAAC
Organism: Erythroxylum shatona; assembly: GCA_027568895.1. NCBI lineage: Eukaryota > Viridiplantae > Streptophyta > Magnoliopsida > Malpighiales > Erythroxylaceae > Erythroxylum > Erythroxylum shatona. Next base: position 15,522,806 of record JAOSBK010000002.1, read on the forward strand.
AGTTCTAACTCTCAATTGCTGAAAACATAATTGTCTAAGAACAACTCTTGTTGGATATGAAAAAGTAACAACTTAGTTATGAGAATTAGATCTATAGAGATAGATTGGACGTTGTTAACTTATTCTAAGTCCAAGTACATAGACAATGTACTGAATATGTGTAGTATTTAAGATATATCTGCTACTTGTGAAGTATTAAAGATATCCAATATTTTGTGTATGAGTTGATATTTGAGTTCAATGTGATAAGGATATAACTTTAGAAACTTCTAATTAAGGTTTGTTTTATTTAGAACAATATCATTTTAAGATTGGAAAAGTTCCAATGTAGCAATTGGTTCCTAATTAAATCATAATACATTTTTCATTTAGTGGAAATGAATAATCGGATCAATAAGTTCTTTAGTAAACTTGATATAGTTAATTGCAATGTTTAAGACAGTAATTTACTATAGAACATTAGAGACATAGGGCATGCATAAGGAGTTAATGTCTCAACAAAGATACAATGATGTATTTAAGATCCAATGATGTATTTAAGCAATTGTTCTTAATTATGATTACATTAAGATGGTAGTTATAAGATTTAAGCAAGTGCTCACTATAGAAAGTCGTTTAGAATTATCTTATTAAGCCATTATTCCAGCAGTAGAATAATCGTCATATAATGATATGGTATAAGATACTTAAACGATTGGCTTAGTGTAAATAGGAGATTGTTAGTTTATGCCCTCCAACCAATCGCTTTGGTTGTAGTTTAGTAACAAATTATTTAAAGGCATTCTTTATCTTGTACATGTTTAGATGTCTATGATAAAGTACATGGGATAATTGTACATTGCAAATGAAATTATAATGAGATTATAATTATGAGATTCAGATTATGTTTATGTATTATCTCTAAATTGTTCTATTAATACTGAAGATTAATAAAACATAAAAGACTAGCACACGTTATGTTTTTCCTTATGAAGGAAGTAGTCGATCTCATAAACTAAAGTCTGGAGATACTTAAACAAACATGTGGGTGATTGTTAGAGAGCAAGCTCATGAACAGACCCGACACAACATTACTTATATGTCTATGAAATTCTCATTGTGATAATTGTATACTTTCCTTTGACTTGAGGTCACCAAAGTTATCTTATATAGGAATTGTTATATTTTCATACTATTTATGACCTATTTAATTATGGGTCGGTCAAACAGTAGTCATTGCATTTAGCATGAATTATATGGAGATAGTTGTGTGATCAAGATAGGATTCATCACCTTAATGTAATTAGAGAGAATGTTTCGTTGCTCTTGATTAGTATTGATTCTTGAAATCCTTAGCCGAGGTATAATGATGTTTTGTAAATAATTTACAAATGTCATTAATTGAATTGATAGTTGATGGCAGAGAACTAATATGGTTAGACTTAAAATATAGTAGACATTAATTCTATGCTCCATGTCTAATCGAAATATTGTATGATGAAAAAATTGAATTATACAAAAAAATCATGGACGGAAAGGTTAGTCAAAACTACTTTGACATTTCTCAATATTTGGATGGTCATGACGCGTTACTAGACATCGATCTTGATATATGATTATAAATTGTTTAATTGGAGAATTAAAGATAAATTAAAAGGAGTTTCAATTTATCTAATTCTAATTATAATTTATAATTATAATTTATAGTCATTGTCAACATATTTGAGAAGCTAATAGGTCTCACATATAGAATGGGTTGAAGAGAGCAAAGTTAATTTAATCAAGCTGGACTTGATTGTAAAGTTTGAGAAACTTTAAGAATAAATATGAGATATTTAATAAATAAGGATCAATATGAGATATTGAATATTATATGGGCATAATTAGTAATTAATTAGAATTAAAGTTTAATTGAAATTAGTAAATGAAATTAGAATTTAATTTCAATTAAATTACTAAAACGTCCAAAGATTATTATAAATAGGATTAAGCTCTATGGAGCTAGCACTTCTTGCTTAATCCTCTCTGTAAGAATTACAGAGTTCTCTCAACTCATTCTGTTGATATCATTAGAGACCGGACATTTATGCGGCTACGATAGTTGAGGCAAATCAGTTTCAAAAACAGTTCGAGAGATGCGACAAGATTATGATCAAGTTTCAGAATAAGGTCCGAATTTAGATTCACGCATTATTATAATTATGTGTTTATAATTTTAAAGAATTAAGGTGATCATGATTTTTGGGAATTCAAAATATGAAAAAGTTTTATAATTATTCCACTGTGATCGGGATGAGATCCTGACCCGATTTCCTAACAGACAATTCCAAGAATCACTCCTTATGGGCTATTGAATTAGGAGCAATGAGCAAATTTAACCTCCTAACATTTTCATCTTGTTCATCTCTCATCCAAAATACTTCATCAAATAATTACTACTCATCATCTTCCCTCAACTAAATTAAGTATCTAAAGTTAATGCAATTCCTGTTCATATAATAAAGGTCATAAACTTTCATTTGGCATATCTTTCTTAAAGTGTTCAAATACATTATAAGTTTTATTTATGGATATTTAACGTTTAATCATTCTTTCCTTATTCAATCATTTTTATTATTTTATCATTAAACACAGATGACTTTACCCTCTCAAAAATAAATTTGGTGTTACTTCAATGTTTCCAAAAATTAAAACACTAGTAGGGGACTACTTTAACATTCTTATCAAAATTGTGTATATTTGTGAGAATGGAGAAGTGGTAATTCTAAGTAATTTTACAGTGAAAATTAAGATTTAATAGCATAAATATCCACATCACACACTTAAACAGATAGGAATCACTAAATGAAAATATTATCAAATGCTAGATATTGATATTATCTTATTTCACTAAGCATTCAATGTCATCTACATATTAGCCTTTGGCACTTCAAACTGTCACTTATCTTATCAATCTTATTTCATCATCATTCAACCATAACTAGTCACTCTTCCTTTGTTTAGTTAATCCATCACTAAATTATAGTACTTTAAAGACATTTTATTATCTTTGTTGCCTATGACTTCTCCTTTATATATCACACAAACTTGTACTAAAGTCTCAATTGTATGTCATTACAGACTATTCACTTACTCATCATACCTATATCATCTTTTTAACAATGGTTATCACATATATATACTTTTAATAGTGGTTATCAAGAAACACCAGTGGTGGCAATCCTAACATTAAAGAGCATTATTGGTTCTTCATTCAGATTTTAAGGAAAAGACTTCTGGTATACCCCTTCATCAATATCCATGTGGGAAATGGAAATGATACTTGGTTCTGGTTTGATAATTAGACCTCCTCTAGCCCTCTTCACCTCAAAAATGATATTTCTAGCTTCTCCAAAATAATTTCATCACATGTTGAAGTTCATATCATCATTGAAAACAACTCCTGGAAATTTCAAGGTGGAGGGTTTGAAAGGCTCCAGACCTATCTACCAAACTATCAACTTGATTCTTCTAACACAGACAAGTATATTTGGAATTCAAGTTCCAATAGGTTTTCTCAAATTCCTCCGACATTAAAGCTATTAAACCTCCTACCCTAGATATATCATGGTTCAAAGTAGTATGGAAAGCATCCTTGAAGCCCAAAGCCTAATTCACAACTTGGCTAGCAGCTAAAGGTAGACTAAAGACAAAAGATAGGATTCATGGCTCTATTAAACTCTGTGTGAATTATGCATTATTGAAGAAGAAAGTATAGCCCATTTATAATTCAAATGTGAATTCACAGCCTCCATTTGGGCTAACATTTAGCACACCCTAAACCATTATTGCTTTGAATCTAATTGGAACAAGATTCTTGAATAGGCAGAAGTAAAATATATTTATGTGGAAGATGACATAATCTACTTAAGTCTTAATTTCAATTGTGCATTTCATGTTATCTAGAGGGAAAGAAATCAAAAAATTCATCAGCAGAAGAGAATTGACAAGTACACTCTTATTCATAATTTGCATTGCTGGATTAAGGAAACTTTGGTAACTCATAAGTTACCGATCAACTACGCTCTCATATTAGAAAAGGGTGTAACCTCTAGTTCTAGTCTTTCCTAAAATCAACTATGTTGTTATATCTTATTTATTTGACTCTCACTATATTATCCCTTTTTGATGCCTTTCATGGCTATTAATGAATTCTTTTTTAATTTTTTAAAAAACAAAACTTTCATAATGAACCACTTATATGCATTTTACCATTTATCGTCAAATTCTTAGCTCCTTGTAGTGTCTTTCTCTCACTCATCCAGGCACAGCCCCTGTACTTAACAAATTGTCACAATTCATGCACTCACCCTGGTGACACATTGGTCTGCTATAAAGTGTATTTTGCATACCTTACATCATGATGGACTCTAGGTTAACTACTAATCTACAAGGACTTTCACTTGAGTTTCGATGCATTTATCAACATTAATTGGGCTGAGAACAAGACTGATCGCACCTTTACCATGACTAATGTTGTTTTTCGTAGTAACATTCTTATTTCTTAGATCTCTAAGAAACAAATGTTAATTTAGAACTCTTCCACTGAAATCATGTCATCGCCTTCACAATTGTAGAACTTAATTAGCTTACTTACCTTCTCTAAAAGTTAAGTATCATGTTGTCCACTTCACCAGTCATTTATTGTGCAAATATTGGGGCCTTTTTTTTTGTTTCGCCCAGGGCCTATAAAACGATAGGAACGGCCCTGGCTACTGTCTATTCTAATCATGTCTTTCACACTCACGTGAAACTTATTGCTATAAGCCTTCACTTCATTCATGATCAAGTTGCCAATGGCCACTTACGAGTCTCCCATGTCCTCACATCAGATTAACTCATGGATTCTTCATAAAGCCTTTTTCTCGCATTCAGTTTCAAATGCATAGGTTCAAGATTGGTGTCTTTAGTAGACAGACAATCTTACAGGAATATGTTAAGTCATAATAATCAATCGAACCCTGATTCACTCTTAGACTCATGTAATGATTTCTTTTCATAACACTGATTCATTTTTAGCATTAATATTATTAGTCAAAATTATGTACATATTAATAGACCAATAATACAAAAATTAAAAACAAATTACAAAAATATACAAAAACAAAGTAAAGAGCCCTCGGGTAATTCAGGGATTGAATTGAAGTTTGTCAACCCAAGAGTCAGATTCTCAAAATGGGCCTGTAAGTTAACTGATCAAAAATTGAAAATATTACAAAGAAATCCATAAGAAAGGTATATGAAGCCCAATCCATAAAGACCAAGGCGACCCCAACTTACGACAGACATTAATTTTTAATGTCATGATGTTAATTATTATTACGATTACGACAAAAGTACCCAAAAACTGACGACAACGGCCACCGCAGCACACCTCAAAACTCAAGTCACAGTCAAGCAAACGTTTCCTTTCGATACCAAACCAAGTTGCTTTTCCGCAATTTTGTTGCTTCTCCTCACACTAATAACTCACCTTCACAGCAACAAACATTGGCTTCTTCGAATGGGTCTCTGGGATTCCCTTCTCAATTGGCTCCGGAGGTAATTCCCCTGTTTTCTTTGCTTCTGTTTCTGCCTGGGTTTCTTGTTTGGATGATTACCACCTTAACCAACCCATCTCTTGGTCTATAAGGTAACAATTACAAGAGCTTGGTATCGATTCACTGATGGAATGTGTTAATTTTTTGCTGCTTATTTTGAGATGTGCAACTTCTCCTTGTGAGAAAAAAAAAAAGATTCTTTCTTTCATTTGATTTTGGTGATACAGCATATTGGCTTTGGCTGTGTAAAAACTGTATATCTTCTGTTCATTTTGTTTCGATTGCCAATCTTTTGCAGACCCATGCGTCTAGAAAACTTTGGTTGTTCAGTTTCTTTTTAAGCTTCTTCTTTTTCGTTACTAAATAAAATTATGGAGAAATCGATTCTTGCACCTTTGAGTTTTATGTTCTAGGAAAGCTCTTCATGTGGGTTGTGTACGACCTTGTTCTTGTTTACCTTCCAAGTTTTCCTTTCTTTTTCTGTTTAAAACTTACATCTGATTGCAAGTTAAACATATATGCCAACGTGGTCGTGGTGAATAATTCACAAAACACCAGTTCTGGAGTCCAAAAGGAATGTTAAAAAGTCCATAATGATGTTTGAAACCCAGCCGTTGAACACATTTTTCTTTTGGCAGACCGTTATTGAAGTTCAAAGTCCGTATTCTTGTCGTTTGGAGTTCTGAACTTTATTGCTTTAAACTTTTGTATCAAAACAAGAGTGGACTTAGCAACAGGGGGAGATAGCTTGTCAAGGGGAAGAGTGATCATTAATAATGGAGGCGTTCTCAGTACTGGTCATGCTTTCATCGGGAATTGCCTTTTTGAGAATGGAATTATATGGAATTATTGCTTCTCATACTTAATGAAATTGTCATAAGTCTGCCTTAGAACCTGCCAAATGCGTCCGCTTTTACTGCATTTGTTGGACTGTGGTTAACCAAACTTTACTTGTATTGGAAAAAAAATAGGGAGCTGATTTGTCTTTGTATAACTTTTTCTTTCCTTTTTGCAACAATTTGTTACTCTGAAATTGAGATTTAAGTAGGAGATCAGCTGGAATGAAGTTAATTGGAAAGAGATTGTGGATTAGAAAGATTATAGTTTCTCATATTACGGTTCAAATTTCTACTTGTTATTGTCATAATTTAAAATGCTTGCACTACTTGTCATGTGTGATTTTTATGTGAGATATTAAGGTTTTACTTTACCCACACAGGTTGTTCAATGTAGATTACCAGGCCTTCACAAATTAGTTCTTTGTGACTCGAGCATTGTTAATTTTCTGCATGCCTTTGATGAAAAATCATCCACAAAATGAAAATGATAATTTCCTTTCATGTTCTATTTGCTTTCTTAAAATTAACCATCTACTGCTGAGTCCTATGTTTGAAGAACTTTCTGAATGGATGTAGATACATCCACTATCTACTTCTTAGACTCTGTGTAGTTAATACAACTTGTATGTTTCTTCCATTTAGACATAAACTTCTCTTAATTGAATCATATGGCGCCTATGAAACAAGAGATAACATGTTAGAGATGTACTGCAATTGGTTAGCCTTTGGTCGTGTAAAGTATTAGCTTCCAGGCCTTCATTTATGTTTTTCTACTAATGCTGTGTTCTGAATAATATAAGTGCCTTCTAGTTTTTTATCCTAGAGGCTGGTCATAATGTCTGTACAATTGCCAATCAGGATAATGAGTCCACTGGTTTGTGTCTATTAACCTTTTGCTAATTGCATTTTGTGCATATATCAGCTTATTCTTTAAGCAAGAAATGGAGCTATCCCTTGTAGGGCTTCAGAATGCAGGAAAGACATCTCTTGTCAATGCTATTGCCGTGAGTGCAAATCTTGCCCAAATTTTCTGACAATTTTACACCATTTGATCCTGATCCTTTTCCTTTTGTGCCAACCAGACTGGAGGATACAGTGAAGACATGATTCCTACTGTAGGTATCATTTCCTTGTTCTAATTTTGAGGAGTTGATGATATTTTAATGATATCTTGTGAGGAGTTCACAACATGATGCAGGTTGGATTTAATATGCGGAAAGTTACAAAAGGCAACGTGACAATAAAACTTTGGGATCTTGGAGGGCAAAGAAGGTTTCGTACAATGTGGGAACGTTACTGTCGTGGGGTCTCTGCAATTGTGTAACTTTTTTAATATCCCAACCTTCTCTACTATCGCATGTCACTTATTTGCATCCATATATTCACACAATGCAACTTCTCAAGTACAAACATTTCAACTATGCATGATTTACATCCTTGGATGTTAAATGAAAAATAATGTTCGGAGTTATCTTCTTACTGAAAAGCAAGACAAAAATAAGGAACTTGATCGTCCCTTTAATAACTGAAGATCGGGCAATGAACTCGGTCAAATGTAAGTATTTGAAAGTGACAGAAATATTCCAACTTATTCTCTGTTGAATCAAGTTTGGGGTGATCCTTTCTGATGTTGTATTCTTCTTGGAATCTGTCAAAGAGCTGACATATTTTGGTTGCCTCTATGGTCATCACAAAACCAGATATGTAGTTGATGCTGCTGACAGAGACAGTATACCTATTTCTCGAAGTGAGTTACATGACCTCTTGACAAAGCCATCTTTAAATGGAATCCCTCTACTTATTCTTGGGAACAAGATTGACAAATCTGAAGCTCTGTCCAAGCAAGCTTTAGTAGATCAGCTGTAAGTTTTGATAAACTTCAGAGAATTTTACTTTACAAGCCATTTCGTAGTATGCGGATTGTGTCAAATCAGTTATGTAATGGAGAAGTTACCATTTTTCTTGTTTGATGGTTGCAGGAGTCTTGAATCGATCACAGATAGAGAGGTCTGCTGCTATATGATCTCCTGTAAGGACTCCATAAATATTGATGTGGTGATTGATTGGCTAATCAAGCACTCAAAAACAGCAAAATGATTGAAGGGTTCATCCTAGTTGGTGCTCTCTCTATGATGGATCAATGGAAAAAAAATCTTAAACCCACATTTTGTACTATAGTTTCTCTTGTGAGTTTGTTCAGCCATGTTTGATCAACCTCTGTTCCAAGTACTTCGCAAAGTACAGGAACAATAAAGGTAACCATGGTTTGATTTATGTTGCAAGCATTTGAGTACTACGTGACAAATTGAGGTAAGCTATGTCGGCAATCGTTTAACATTGAAATGTTAAGCCATCACTTCAGATAAGAACACAGGATTTGAGGCAAAAGTGTAATGGAGAATTATTCAAGTTGATCCCGTGTGGTTTAGGCCTTCTCCTGATATCCTCGTCTAGCGAATTTATGTGCTTAATCTCTGGTGTGCTTACTTATATAAGAAATGGAGCATGCGATTCATTTAAGAAAGTATAATTAGAAGAAAGGATGTTAAGTTATCACTAGTCCAATATAACGTAGAAAATCTGTTGAGAGATATTCTTGGTGAATATTTGATTCCAATTAAGTTAGCTAGATCACATCGTGATCATATCATGTACAAATGTAATTAGATAAATCAAGTCAAACCATATCATGTATAGTTGTAATCTCCTAGAATAGAAATCTGTAATGTTTATATATTATGCAGTAATGTAAAGTGAAAGGTGCGTAATACCTAATCCTCTGTTCAGGTTCTATTTTTCCATATGGCATCAGAGCACCCTCAACAAGAATAAAACCTAGTCGCCATCCCTGTAAGACAGTGTCTGACGTTACAAAATCCTCCAGCTACCCTACTCAGCCTATTATTACTCATAATCTTACCTTTGAATCCCATTCCATCCAAGTTACCTCTATACAGCTGAATAGAGAAAATTTATTCGTTGGTCTCAATTTGTACGAATGTCCTTGGTCTCAATCCGTACGAATGTATATTTGTGGAAGAGGCAAGATTGGCTACCTAGAGACAAGATGGAACCTGCTATAGATGATCCTGCATCTGCAATATGGAATGCATAAAACTCTGTGGTGATGACATGGCTGGTGAACTTAATGAAGGAAGACATCAGCTCCAATTATATGTGCTACTATAAGGCCAAGGAGTTACACGATAATGTCCTTTAAATGCACTTTGATTTAGGAAATCAGTCACAAGTATATAAGCTAACTCTAAAATTGGGTCAAATCAGTCGAGGTGAGGACAATATTACCGAGTACTTTAATTCCTTAAAGCGTGTATGGTGGGATCTAGATATGTTTAATGTTTGTAAGTGGAAATCTCCTAATGATTTTAATCATTACTGGAAAACTGGTAAGGATAATAGGATCTTTAAATTCCTAATCGATTTAAATGTTGAGTATGATGAGATGAGAGGCATGATCATTGGGAGAGAAGTACTTCCTCCTGTTGGAGAAGACTTTATTAATGTGAGACGTGAAGAAAGTAAACGTCAAATCATGCTTGAAAAACAGCTTCCCAATCCTATTATTGAAGCTTAAGCTTTGACAATAAGCAATGTTGGTAGCCAAGGCAAGAAACCTGAAGAGAAAGCACGGGTCTGGGGTGACTATTGTAACAAGGCAAAAAACACCTGAGAAACCTGTTGGAAACTCTATAGGAAGGCTACCAACTGAAAGGGGTCTCATGGGGGTAAATTTAATAAAACCCCTATTGCTAATGAGGTGTCCATTCAGCCAAGAGTAGATTAATCAAATCCTAAAGTTGCTGAAACCTAAATCTGAATCCATAAATGCCCCAATGCCTCTGTTGCACAAACAAGTAATAATCTCAATTCTTCTCAAGCTCTATCATGTTCTTCCTTATACTATTCCACTCCTTGGATCATTGATTCAGGAGTTTCTGATCATATGACTAATCATTGTCATCTGTTTCATACTTACAATCCCTGTTCTGGTTATAGAAAGTTTTGTACAACAAATAGGTCTTTATCTCCTAAACTTGGAAAAGGTTTGATTCACTTGTCTTCCAATATTTGCCTTAGATCAGTCCTTTATGTGCCTTACTCAGGAATCTAATTGTACTATCACTTTCCTTGATTCTCATTTATTGTTTCAAGACTAGACTACGAGGAGGATGATTGGCAATGCTAAACTTAAGATGGCTCTTCTACTTTATTGAGGAAGACTCCAAGCATAAAGAAGCTCAATGCCTTAATAGTATTCGTTCTACCTCTATTAAAGAACTAATTTTGCTTTGGTATAATAGATTAGGTCATCCTAACTTCTTGTATCTCAATAAAATGATGCTTCATTTGTTTAAAGGTGTTGATTGCTCAAAACTTCAGTGTGAACATTGCATTTTATCAAAATGCCATAAAAACTTTTATACCTCTAAAACTTCTATCAACCTTCCAAAACCTTTTTATTTAATTCATAGTGATGATTGGGGGTCTTCGCGTGTTAAAACAATCTTTGGTAAAAGATGGCTTGTGACCTTTATAGATGATCACATTAGACTTAATTGGGTGTATCTATTAAAAGAAAATATGAAGTTCCCCCATATATTTTAAACTTTTTATACCATGATTGAAACACAGTTTCACTCAAAAATTAGCACATTTCATTATGATAATGGTACTTAATATTTCAAAACAAATCTTGTCATTTTTTTAAAGATAAAGGCTTTGTTCATCAAACAACTTTTGTTGACACACTTCAACAAAATGAAATTGCTGAGAGAGAAAAAAACCATTTACTTGAAATTTCTCGTTCCTTGATGTTTTGAATGAATGTTCCTAAATACTTATGGGATGAGGCAATGTTAACTACTTCTTTCTTAATCAATAGAATGTCAAGTCGTGTTTTAAACTACTTTTCTGCTCTTGATGTGTTTTACAAATCATTTACAGATAATCGATTGTTTTCTGCTCTACCTCTGAAACTTTTTGGATATATTGTTTTTGTGTATATATCTAAGGTCCAATCAAGACATGATCCCAAGGCCGAAAAATGTGTCTTTGTTGGTTTTGCTCCTTCCCAAAAAGGATACAAGTGATATAATCCACAGATTAGGAAAATTGTAGTCTTAATGGATGTTACATTTTTTAAAATAAAAAATTCTTTCTTCAAGGGCAGAGTTAGAGTTAAGAACATAATTTTAGAAATTTCACACCTTCACGTACTATAATTATGGATCATGATCTACCAAGCAATATTGATTCCAAGACAGGGGGAGAAATGCTACAGTCAGTTCCTAAAGAACAGATTAAAGAGTTTCACATTTGTAATAAGATAAAGAACCAACAAAGTCGTAGAGAACCATCAACTCCAACAATACAAATGGAAGGCCACTCAAATTCCTCAGAGAAGGAACCTAAAAACAAATCTAGCATAAGTAACCCATTTACTACCCTTCCTTTTGTTGTCTCTGAACCTAATCAATCCATTCTTCCTACTAACCCAGTTGTTACTAATGTTCATGATGATTTATCTACTGATTTCAGTCTTCCTATAACTCTTAGGAAAGGAAAATGATCTTAAACTAATCATCCCTTGTCAAATCACCTTTCCTAAGGCAATTTCTCACAAAACCACAATTCATATGTTTCTAAAATTACTAACCTATTTGTTCCAAGAAACATTCAAGAGGCATTTGCTGAACTGAATTGGAAATCAGTTGTTATAGAGGAGATAGAGGCCCTTGAAAAGAATGGAACCTAGGAGTTAATTGAAGTACCTAAGGGGGAAAAGCTAGTAGGATGCGAGTGGTTGTTCATAATAAGATTTTTGGCTAATGGAAGTGCAGAAAGACTGAAGATGAGGTTGGTCACTAAGGGTTTCACTCAAACATATGGTATTGACTATCAAGAAATGTTTGCTCCAGTGGCCAAGGTAAATACTATACGAATTCTCTTATCTTTGGTTGTGAATTTTGACTAGGCATTGTATCAATTTGATGTCAAGAATGCATTCTTAAATTAAGACCTTGATGAGAAGGTGTTTATGATCCTACCTCCAGGATTTGAAGAGACATATGGGAAGAATAAGGTATGCAAGCTAAGAAAAGCTTTCTATGGCCTAAAAGCAATCATCAAGGTCATGGTTTTACATATTTGGGAAGGTTGTGAAAAGTTATGGTTACTGTCAAAATCAAGCAAATCACACCATCTTCTATAGGAGATCAAAGGAAGATAAACTCTTTATTCTTATTATATATGTGGATGGTATAATTCTGACTGGAGATGATGTTGAAGAACTTAAGAGGTTGAAGATGAAGCTAGCTCAAGAATTTGAAATTAAAGATCTAACACCTCTAAAGTTCTTCCTAAGTATAGAATTTGCTAGATCAAAGGAAGGCATCTTTGTGAATCAATGGAAGTACATTCTAGATCTTCTCAATAAGATTGGACCACTCGACTGTAGACCAACAAAAAATCCAGTTGAATATAATGTCAAACTCACTTTTGCTAAACCTGAAGAAGTTATTAATAAAGACCAATTTCAAAGATTTGTTGGAAGATTGATATATTTGTCTTATACCAGACCTAACATAGCATTTGTTATGAGTTTGATAAGTCAATTTATGCATTCACCAAGTAAAGAGCACTTTGATGCAGTGTATAGGATCCTAGGACACCTAAAAGGTACTCCTAGACAGGGCCTGATGTTTCAAAAAAGGAACAATCTCCAAGTAAAAGTATACACTGATGCTGACTAGGCAAGAAACCCTGTGAACAAGTTACTGTACTTTTGTTGGAGGGAATTTGGTAACTTGACAAAGCAAGAAACAAACAGTTATAGCAAGAAGTAGTGTTGAAGATGAGTTTAGGTATCTAGCTTATGGAATTTGTGAAGTTTTATGGGTAAAAAGTGTATTGGAGGAGTTGAAGGTTCTTAATTCTATTCCTATAAAGGTCTATTGTGATAATAAAGTTGCAATTTCAATTGCACATAATCCTGTCCTAAATGATAAGACAAAACATATAGAAGTTGACAAACACTTTAATAAGGAGAAAATTGAAAATGGCACTATCTACATTCCATATGCTCCTACTTCTCAATAGGTGGCTGATGTTCTCTAAAAAGGGTTACTTAAGAAGCAGTTTAATGATCTAGTTGGCAAGCTAGGCATGTAAGACATTTTTAAATTAGCTTGATGGAAAGTTTGGTGAATATTTGATTACAATAAGTTAGCTAAATCAAATCGTGATCATATCATATACAACTATAATTAGCTAAATCAAATAAGGTCCTTCTTATGTACAGTTGTAATTTCCTAGAATAGAAATCTGGAATGTCTATATATTATATGGCAACGTAAAGTGAAAGGCATGTAATACCTATTCCTCTATTCAGGTTCTATTTTCTATAAAATCTAATGTTTTGTTATACACTCTAAACTATATGATGACATGATCAACCATGTATTTTCCTTTCTATTAATATAGAGTTATACCTTGTCTTTCTTTGTTATGCATTTTCACTCGTAATTATTTCAACAATACTTCAATATAATAATTAGAATTATGAGTTGTAAATAGTAAGTGAGATATCAATCAAATTTTTTTCTTAAATTAGTACTAATGAATTTCAACTGATTGATTTTTTTAAAAGAAATGGTTCACATTCTCCACAGAATAAGTTAAAATGAAAGAATGCAATCTCACTAGACGAGCACTAGTCTAATATGTTAGTTGATATATAATGACATATTCAATGGACCATCTTAGTTCTTAAGATCTATCATCAATTGTAGGCTTTATAGTTTGTCAAGGCAGTTGCGTGATTTATGATAACAGAGATCACTCATATCTTGAAAATAAAAAATAATATACTCAAATTTGAATCTGATTTAATTATTGGAGTGTTATGATTGGATTTTCTTAGAAGCTTATGAATTAACCACGTGAAGACCGCCCAGAGCATCAGAGGCCTCAAGTCCATCCCAACTTATACCATTGAAGGTATCACTATTAGAAGTTAATTACATGAGTAATTTCAAACAATCACCGATTTAGAACTTTCTAAACATACTTATATTTCATTTTATAATGGCTAATAAGATGTGTCAATCTTCACATTCAACCCTTAGTTTAGGTCCAGTTAAGCTATCAACTTACAACATTAAAAGTAAGTTGATTATTTCCAAACTTGACTAAAATTATGGATTTGAAATTCTTTTTTTGAAGAGAAAAATACTCAAATTTTCATTCAGGATGATAAAACTCAGTCAGAAACTGAGGAATAGAAACCCAAATTCATAGATGTGCAAATCGAATAGATGCTCGAGCTAAAGAATGAACACGTCTATTGGCTTGCTTACGAATCTACCTATTAGAAATATTTGGTAACGATAATAACAAAGTCTTACAATCACAAATAACAGTACCCAACTCAGAAAAATCAAAGTCCGGTGAGCTAAGTGCAAAAAATAAAATTTGAGAATCCATAAAAATAGTGCCACCGCCTTCAATGTGCTGCTGTCTTAGAATTAGAAAGGATTGTCAAAGTGCTAGTGCTTCTGCAATCAAAGGATCCACACCACCAACATAATGACCAGAAAAAGCTCTAATAAACTCTCCATCCGCGCTCTCCAACATTGCTCCAAATCCAAGCTTACTTTCATGATGAAATACCGCTCCATCAATGAAAAATTGCCAACCGTTACTGCTGTCGTCCGTTAGAGAAGAAGATGAAAAACGCTGCAATAATCTACTTATTGATGAAGAAGAAGCCGAAGCAAGTATCCTAGAATGATTCCAAAGCTTTGGGTAATTTAGAGCCTCCAAATGTGTTATATAGCAAATTGTATTTTTGTGAGACCAAAGCATATTATTTCTTGCCATCCAAATGTGTCTTACATAAATCACAAATTTTTGGACCTAAATTTTATCACCGCCCTTGAGTACCTGCAAGAAGAAATTAATAAAAGAAGGTTTAGTGTCTTCCTCCACAAACCTACCTTACCTCCAAACTCCTCGTGCTTTACAACACGACACAAGAACATGATTCAAATCCTCCTCCTCACCATACCATGGACAACCTAAATCCACCTCAACTCCTCTCCTCTTTAACCTCTCCTTGGTTGGTAAAATATTCCGCAAAGCACGCCACATAAACTCCTTATCCTTTGGTGAGACGTCTAATTGCCAAAGTTTCCCCCACCAATCTCCCTTAACTATCTCCTCACTCCCCCTAATCAATCGCCATGCTACATGGTACCCCGATTTGACACTATATTTCCCTTTCTTATCTCATTGCCACAATAGATGATCTTGACAAGCTTGTAAACTAAGAGGAATGCTAAGGATAGCCCTAAACTCCCTCAAACTAAACAAGCGCATGATTTTCTCCACATCCCAACGCCTCTCTCCCTCCACCAACAACTCACTCACCCTCATATTGGGTACAATAAGGGCCCTACTATCGTCTACCACAAAATTATGATCAATAGGTAACCAAGGATGTTTTGTAACCACTATACTCTCCCAATTCCTAACCCTCCACCTCACTCCCTGTTTCAAAACCCCAATGGAAGCATGAATACTCCTCCAGATGTAACTAGGAGACCGCCCCAGAGAAGCCTCCAAAAAATCCCTATTACAGAAATATTTTGCTTTGAAGATCTTAGCAAAAAGAGTATTGGTTCCATCATAAGACGCCACCCTTGTTTCGCTAACATGGCCAAATTAAAACAGTGAAGATTACGAAAGCCTATATTGCCCGATTTCTTCCCACCACACATCCTATCCCAAGCTAACCAGTGGACACTTCTCCTCCCATCCATCTTATCACCTCACCAATATTTATTCATCCGCTTCTGCAAAGCATTACAAATAGTAACTGGGATTTTGAACACACTCATACAATAAGAAGGAATGGCTTGGGCAACTGATTTAATAAGAATCTTCTTTCCTGCTCTCAAAAGGAATCTACTAGACCAACACCCCATCCTTTTTTCTAACGGATCCCGTAAAAAACCAAAAACCTGCTTCTTAAACCTCCCAATCAAAGATGGAAGCCCCAAATATTTTTTTTTGAAAATTTAAAATTGAATTGAATAATAAATAAAAGTTACATGAAACATCTATCCCAATTAAAATGCCAGACACAACCCTTTAGAGTTAAAACAAAACAAAACGACATGACGTTAGGGCATAAGAAGGCCCTAACGTCAATCGAACCCACCAAGCTTAAACAAATGGAGAGATCTCAATTAGGGCAAAACGAATTAATCTTTCGCAACCCATCCAGAATTTTACTCCAGAAGGAAAAATGGGGCTGGCTAGGGCACGAGACTGTGGCGCCCTCAGAGACTCTTTCTGCTACCGCGCACGGGGGAGGATCCATCGGTAAGTGATAAATGTTGAAAACTAAAGGTGCTACTCCGAGCTGATTTAGATTTGTAAATCTGCAGGAAGACTGGAAGGGAGGACGAGCTAGAGTCGATCCTTTTGTGGGCTCCCTGAAGCGCAACGCCGGACTGAAAACGAAAAGGGGCAGCTTGATAACCAACAGGTTAGTACCAAAACCTCCCTCCCCTGATATCCTTGTTTGAGAATATGGATGTTTCGGGGACTAGACTCTCCAGGAGAGAGCTAGGCCCCTACTACACCTAGAGTGCAGCTGGGTGGAAATTAGTTGCTCTCTGATGCGAATAGTGATAAGCTCTAGGGTAAAGGGTTGGGGGGTGATCTTCTATTGGAATCTTCTTAGATTTCTTTGCCTCCATAGTTCTTGAGAGCAGGTAGCCACTGAGATGAGGATGACTGCTCTGTCAAAAGGAGAAATAGATAATAGGGGCAGCTCCAGTAGTAAATCGTGGAGTCTGTTTGGCAGCTGGACTTCAGTACATAACCTACGAATCTTAGTCCAAATTTCAGTAGAGTAGTCACACTCAAAAAGAATGTGATTCCTAGTTTCTTCCTCTTGATTACAAAAACTACACATTCTTGAAGAGTTAAGGAAAGGAGGCCTATCCATAGTACTAAGTCTATTCAGCATAACCAACCATAGCAGGAAACTGGTTTTAGGTCTCAGAAACCGGTTCCAAACCATCGAAAACCACTCCACCCCATTCAGTGCCCCCTCCATCAATTTATTTGCTACCTGCATTGTAATATCAGAGACTGGGATCCCCTTCCAGAGGAAGGTATCCTTTTCTCCTGTCCTGCGAAACTGTGGGATGGATAATAATCTAGTTTCCTCCATAGACAGTAACCATCCACCTTCTGCTAGGATATCCTTAAGCTTGGTATTCCTAGGGAATCTTCCCAATAAGGCTCTGGCCAATGGGTTATTGAGCAATATACCTTGTCCAAACCAATTATCATACCACAAAAAAGATCTTTCCCCATCTCCAACTTGACAGGACATATCTTGATGTACCTCCTCCCTCATCTTCAAAAGTTGGTTGAAGAACCAAGTGTAACTATTTTTGGTAGTTAAACTCCAAAAACTCCTCCCCTTCAAAATGTAAATATGGATCCATCTGACCCACATAGATTCCTTATCACTGAAAAGTTTCCAGATTCTTTTAGTCATGAGAAGATGATTCTTTTTGGTGATAGACTCCAACCCCAGTCCTCCTTCTATTTTAGGTTGACAAACACTTTTCCAATTAACCTTAGCAAACCCATGTTCACCACCTCCTTTCCCCCATAGGAATTGCTTCATCATCCTCTCAATGGTTTTGATAATTCCTTTGGATAGATAAAGATGAGAGCTCCAGTAAATATGCATTGAGGAAATGACTGATTTTAAGAGTTGAAGCTTTCCTCCAAAAGAAAGAGATCTATTTGTCCAGGAACCCAATCTCTTCTGAATTTTTTCAATTAGAGGGAGGCACTCACAGTACCTGAGTCTTCTAGAGGCGATTGGAATGCCTAAGTAAAGGATAGGGGGCTCCTTAATATCCATTCCAGTGGCTGCTTTTAAGGCATTTGCTAAATGACCTGCACTCTTTGAAAGGATAAAGTAACTCTTTTGAAAATTGATATTCAGCCCCGATAGATCCTTAAATAAGTTGAGAGTATTGATCAAAAGAGTAACTGAGGGAACATTCGCTTTGCTAAGGAGTATTAAGTCATCTGCAAAACACAAACTAGTTAGAGAGATCTTCTTGCAGTTTGAATGAAACTTAAAGCCTGAACCATTTGTCAAGCTATGCTTCAACATTTGAGTAAGCACCTCCATACAAATAAGGAAAAGGTAAGGGGATAAGGGATCCCCTTGCCTTAAGCCTTTTTTCCCTTTAAAAATCTCCGTAGGACTCCCATTAATAAGTATTCCAAAGGATGTGGTAGTTATACATTCACTGATCCACTTTAAGAATCTGTGAGGGAACCCCATAATCTCCATAGTTTGTAGTAAAAACTTTCAACTCACACTATCAAATGCCTTTTGTAAATCCACTTTGATAGTGCAATTAAGGGGGCTATTCCTGCGGGAGTACCCCTTCAATAGTTCCTGAACCATAAGGATGTTATCCCCAATGTCCCTATCCTTCAAGAAAGCTCCTTGATTCTCACTGATGAGGGGTTTAATAGCTTCCTTCAATCTGTTGGCCAGAAGTTTTGCAATAATCTTATAAAGAAAATTTGAGCATGAGATAGGTCTGAAATCTATCCAAGAAGAAGGGCTAGAGAGCTTAGGGATTAGGGTAAGAAAGGTTTTGTTTATCTCCTTAAGCATAACCCCTTTTTGGAAAAACTCAAGAACTGCTTCTTTAACTATCCCTCCCACCAATGGCCAAGATTTATGATAGAAGAGCCCATTCAACCCATCAGGTCCTGGGGCTTTGGAACCATTAATAGCAAAAACTACCCTATCTATTTCATGTTCTGTGATAGGTCTGACTAGGGAAGAGCACATATCTTCAGAAATACAAGGAGAGACAAACTGCCTAAGAAGATCTCCTGTAACCGAGGAAGAACCCTCAGAACCTAGGAGTTTCTTATAGAAATTAAAGGCATCTTTTGCTAAATCCTCCTATCCTACCACAATAATCCCATCTTCAGAAGAAATGGATGTAATTTTGTTAGCGTTCTTCCTAGCTTGCACTGAATTAAAGAAAAATTTAGTGCATTTATCCCCATCTTTGAACCAAGAAACCCTAGACCTCTGTCTCCATAGAGAATGTTGGTTGTCCACCAAGTGTAAGTACTTCTTTAGAGCTTCCTTTTCAGCCATAACTAGAGAGACATCAATAGGGGTTGCAGCCAACGCAGTTTGGATGGCAGATAAATTGTCTTTAGCTTCAGCAATCTCCTTCATGAGATTCTGCCCTCTATGAGAATTAAGGAGTTTCAATTCGTGCTTGATAGATTTCAGCTTTTGGAGGCAAATATATTGTTTACACCCAAGACAAGCATATTCTAGGCCCTTTGCAATAGCTTCACCAAAGCCCTCACAAGTGACCAGAAAGTTATTAAACCTAAAGGGGTGACAAACTTTTGGAGAGTTGAACATATTGTTAATCCGAATAAGGGTATGATCAGAGATGCTCGAATCCAAAAAATTTGTTGTGCTTCTTGGAAAAGCTTGCAACCAATCCACATTCACTAGTGCCCTGTCAAGCTTTTTCCTAATATGCCAAGAGGAGGTTTGCTTGTTCGACCAAGTGAATTTGTGACCTTCGGATTTAAGATCAGTAACCTCTACCTCTTGCATACATTCAAACATATCGGGGGTGTAATTGAGAAGGTTGCAATTACCCTCAGCCTCCGAACGATAGAGAGTAGTATTGAAGTCCCCACAAACTAACCATGGTAAATTTATGGAGGGCTTGAGTCGAATAAGAGCATTCCATAGTTCAACCCGTTGAAAACCAAGATTAAGACCATATACAAAAGTGGCTAACACCCTAGAGTTTTCCATCTTGTAGTAGATCAGGGTGTGTATGTACTGCTGATATGATTCAATGACACTAACCTCCACTGTTGCTTCTTCATAGAGTATAATAATTCTCCCATACACATGGCTCCCATGATTTGAGATAATTTTCCATTTTCTGCCCAAGCAATGTAACTTGTGCAAGTTTAGTTCCTTAATTTTAGTTTCCAAAAGACAAAAAACCTGAGGCTTCTCCTTCATGACAAAATCCCTTAGAGCATTCAGCTTAGAGGGATTATTTATTCCACATACATTCCAAACTATCATTGTTATGGATGAATACTTTTGCTTTTGGAGCCTTTCCTACTGCTCCTATTGCTTTTCCTTAAGGCCATTTGATCTTCCTCTAGAGTTCCACATTTCAATTGAGCTGACGGTTGAATGATCTGTTGGGGAATAGGGTCCCCTTCCACCAATGTAGTGTCTCCCCTCTCCTGAACTTTAACTTCCTTATCCAACTGAATATTGTTACTATCACCATTAGGAATCACTTCAGCTCCACTGCTAATCTCCAAGTTCTGTTCCAGATTCCTTGGACCATGAACCTCAGCTGTGGGGGGTTCAGTTACCATAAGATCTGGGGTAGGAATAGTTATGATCGGGTCATCCTTCCCTGCCTCCTCAGTGCTGTCCATAAGTGGTTTGGATGTACCAGTCAACTCCCAATAATCTCCACTAGTAAATGTTTTTCCAGTAGGTTTCCATGCCTTGCCTTGAGCTTTTAAAGAAGGTTTCCACTGGTAAGTAACCAGCACTCTGTCTTCCTTAAGAGTGTTCTCATTAGCCAATCTTAAAATAGGAATAGAATCCTTCATATCTTTGGAGATGTCCATACTGATACACATCCGAGCAAACCCTACCCTTTTCCTCATAGCTGTGTTTTCATCCATAGATAAGGGTTTCCCCAAGAAGCTAGCTAACAAACTCAAGCCTTTGGTTGTCCAATATTCCAATGGAATATTATGAATGTTAACCCATAATGGAATATTCTTTACCTTAATTTTTTCAAGCTCCATTCCGGGCTGCCATCTTTGTAGGAAGAGTGGAAGTTGTGAGACATGCCAAGGACCCTCCTCAATGATTTTTTGGGCTTCTGTTGTAGAGGAGAAGGTGAAGATAATATTATCTTCCTCAGTGAGCATCACTTCCAATAAGCCTCTCCCTTTCCAATTCCTTTCCAATTCCTGTAAGCCCAAGCTTGAAGCACGGGGAAGGCTGGTCTTTTATCCATGAAAAAACCAACTAGAGTAGACTCCCAGGATTTTGCCCCTTCCTGTAAGGTTTCTAGAGGGGGAACAACTATAAGTTTTCCATCTAATTCCACTGGAGGGCAGAAAACTAAAGAACTCTCATTTTTGTCACCTACAACTTGTTTCCAAGTCCTCTTTGTTCGTACTGATGTAATTTCTGCTGCAGGTACACGAGGCAGTTCAGCAGAGAGGAGAGGAGAGTGGAGATTTGAGTGAGGGATTGAAGGCTGGGAGGAGGAAGAAGAAGGCTGGGCAGACTGAGCAGAAGAGGCTTCAGCTGGGGGGGAGGATGGAGGTAAGGGCTTGGGAGGTAAGGACTGAGGAGAAATAGAGGAAGAAGGGGGATGCAAGGGTAGAGGGGGGAAGTCAGAAAGATTAGGAGGAATCTGATCTGACATGTTGCTAGAAAAGGAAGGGGCTACTTGTCAGAAAGCAAAGCAGAAAAAAGTGAAGCAAGGAAAAAGAAAAATCCTGAAGGCGGGAAGAAGAAAAAGACAGAGAAAGACTGCAATGCCCTTGACAGGCTGCAGCCGAATGCAAGAATGGAGGGAAAAAAGAAAGGAAGGAAAAGGAGGGTGGAGTAGGAGGAAGCAAGGAAATGGAACAACTGGAAGGAGGAAAGAAAAGAAACCCAGAGAGCAGAAATGGAGGTTTGCTGGACAGGCAAAAAGAAAGAAAAAACAGGAAGGCAGAGATGAAGAGGAACAGGGATGAGTTGGAGTGCAGAAGGATGGAAGGGGAGCAAGCTCATCGAAGCTCCATCGTTCGTTTAGAGAGAGAGACTTGGATTTAAAACTTTTCTACACTTGCTAGTTGCAGCATCTATTGGTTCATTTTAAACGTAGTCATTTTCCTTCTTCAATGCTATAACCTACCGTATCGTTTTCCTTCTTCAATGTCGGAGAAGAGTGTTGAGTTTATGGTCCCGTTCTTCTTTGGAGAACGTGGTGAAGGAGATGATAATATAGCCATCACAGCCCTCGATGATGCAATCGTGGAAGAAGAGGCGAACAGTGTCGATGTGGTGCTAGGGTAGTGCATCTGCTTCTCGGAGACGACTTGCAGCATGATTTCGTTGAAAAGAGGGCATGTCTTCTTACAGTGGTTGAGAGTGAGTTGAGGATGTTAAGGTGGAATAGAGGAGAGGAATAAGAAACTGGGAACCAGGAAAGCGAGAAGAGATGTTGCCATTTGATGCGAATTACAAGAATGTTGAAAGTTGGAGTTGATATATTCTTATAAGAAATAATAATCATCGTTTAAAGAGTTTGTGAGATGGAAAATTCTCTGCAACAATATTGACGCTCATATTTTTTGTTTCCACCAGAGGTGGAGATGGTGGTAGCTCTAGAGGGGAAGAAGGAGTCGTCCAGTGAGGTCTTCGTCTTCTAAGACATTGAAGCCAAAGAGTTTTAAGTGAGTGGTTGTGGAAGTTGGCTTTGTTTGATAGTCAACCTCTCTGATTAAAGCCTTACACATAGTAAACACTTTCTGGGTTTTGTTTTCACTGGAATAGGGAAGTAGCAAAAGTGGGAAATGTATGGTGCATTACGGTTATGGTCTTAACAAAGCACAAGTGGCTAGGTTTTGCATGAGTGGGGTATATATATAGATAATTAAAGGATGATTGAAAGAGAGTGAAAGGGTATTCAAGAAAGGAAAATGGATAAACAGTAAGAGCAACAAGAGAGAAACACTGCGTTCTATATTATTATGGGACTTGCCTCTATTTTTAAAATTTTTTTTCTTAAAACCAACGTTTCTCTCTCTAAAATGATGAACAAATTCAATCTGTTTCTTTAAGTTGTTTCGATATTACTAGCACGTACTCTAGGCTTCTCATGGAGTCCCTCAACCAGGAGAGGCACCTATCTAAACGAGTGCCCACCCGCAAGCATGAGGAAGAACCACTACCATGACCGAAGCCGTCCTACAGCGCCGCAGTGACAGGGGAAGCATCGAATGCCATAACACTCGAGGACAATGCATGACCTGACAAAGAACCAATTGAAATCGAAGAAGGAGATATCATGCAACTGCAAAAGCAGTAGTTGTGAAACTACTTCATGCAACTGGAAAAGCAGTAGTCGTGAAACTACTTGGACGCTGGATAGGGTTTCAGATTCTCAGCTCCAGGTTGAAGAGCAAGTGGAACCCATAAGGACCCATAAAGGTAGTGGATCTAAAAAATGACAATTTCCTAATGTGGTTCATGAAAGACGATGACTATCTTTAGGCCTTGACTAACTGGTCGTGGGTTATCTTTGGGCAAGTGCTCTCAGTTCAACGGTGGCTGCCAACTTTCCGTCTTATGCAAGGACAACCCAAACAAGTTGTAGTGTGGATTCGGTTCCTGAACCTATCCATTGCGCGTTATCATCTAAGGATCCTAGCCGCCTTGGATAATCTGGTGGGAAAAACAGTTAAAATTGATGAAGCAACTATGCAGGCTCAGTGGGGAAAGTTTGCAAAGATCACCGTCAATATTGACTTGAGCACTTCGTTGCGTACCAGTGTGGAACTTGACGGAGAGACGATAATGGTGGCCTATGAAGGTCTGCCACAAATCTGCTATACTTGGGACATGGTTGGACATGATGCCTCCAATTGTCCACAACGTCAATGAATTCCATTTGAACGTTCTAATTAGTCCAGTGTAGGCGAAGGAACATCAGGGACGAAGATAACGACGGAGGCAGCAGACGTGAAGCTAACGGGAGGAAACACCATCGGTTATGGGCCTTAGATGTAGGTACAACAGAAACCCTCATGCAATTCCATGCAATGTCAGGATCAGTTGGGACGTAATAGGGAGTCTACTCATAGGGAAGGCTCGATGTTCTCAATCCTGAAAGAACAGGAACACTTGGGGGCAAAGGCTGAGGCACAAACGGAGGCCCTACTTAACAATACCTTAGTTAGATTCGGACAAAGATTAAATTTGGCAGAGTTTATAGGAAAAGGAAAGCAAACTTAAAAGGGGCCAGTGTTTATGTCCACTGGGCCCAAATGTAATTCAAGAAAGGTTTTTAAAGGAAAGATGGTAGCCCAAATGCAGCAAACCCGAGGGGAAAGTTCCCAGGCCAGCGATCTCCAACAATAGGGATCAAATACTATCACTATAATTCAAATACAACCCACCATATTAGATAAAAATCTAGCGATTGAAATCTCTTCCCATACGGAAATGGTCTGTGATAGTTAGGTTTTTGAGGACAGAGAGCTGGTTGTTGAGGAGCGACCCCAGCTGATGGAAGGAGTTGAGGATTAGGAGGCAATTGGCAGCTTCAGGACAGTAACATAATTCCTCACACTGACCCTCTAGACCTAGCAACCAAGTTGGGTATCTTGGATGATATGCCTCAAATGTGATATGTGTTGGGACCCGTCTTCGGAACCCAACCTCGGAATCATAAATCGCAAAACAAAGTGGCGAAAACTAAAGAGAAGTAATCCGAAAGAACGGAACACAAGCGAAAATGGGCCAAAAGCAAACGAAAAATAAATCGAATCCAAAAGCGAACACAAAAGTCAAAAAACGTGACCACAAAGCGTGGGCGGGAACAATTTTCTAACTTCGGATCAAAAAGCATAGGAATCGAAAGCTTAAGAGGCCGAAGAAATCGAAAGGCTCGGAAAC
Source organism: Erythroxylum shatona (assembly GCA_027568895.1). Lineage (NCBI taxonomy): Eukaryota > Viridiplantae > Streptophyta > Magnoliopsida > Malpighiales > Erythroxylaceae > Erythroxylum > Erythroxylum shatona. The sequence goes on from JAOSBK010000002.1 coordinate 15,548,041, forward strand.
AAAGAAAACAATCCGACATCTGAAAACGTATACTTTAGAAAAACTAGCGTTGGAAACCATAAAGACACTTGATCTAAACCAATCCAATTCGGTATAATTTTTTTTCTTTCATTCAAAACAATTCAATTTCCCATTTGGAATTTATCAATTCCATAACCTCAATTCATTATATGCTTCA
>JAOSBK010000002.1:15562218-15579852 GCA_027568895.1 Erythroxylum shatona
TTAATAACTAAATTATTGTGGTTGTATAAATATAAATTAATTTAGTTAATAACTAAATTATTGTGGTATATTCTTTGTAAATATTTTGGTGTAAATATTTGGTGCAGAATGGTTGGAATAACACCAAATTTGGTGTAAAAAGATTCTTGGAATATTCCATTTTACACCAAATTTGGTGTAAAAATTTGACTTAATGGTTAGAGATGGCCTAAGGTTTCGTTGGCTTCTATTCATCTAGAAAGCAAAGCTCAAGGTAGTAGAATGTAATGGCAATTATAGCTCGCTTTGGTGAGACACATGATGACCAGATGTCTGAGCTTGAGCTTAAGGAGTTGACACAGATTGGGAGTGTAAAGGAGTATCATGCAATGTGGCTAAATTTGACACCAGAATATGCCCTCGGTTGCTTTATTATTGGGTTAGCAAAGAAGGTGAGATATCTAGTAAGAATGTACCATTCATAATCCACTCAACAAGCACATAGCCTAACAAAGATTTGTGAGGCTAATTTGAAGGCACAAAAAGGTGAAGTTCACTAATAAGGGCCCCATTCTTCCTACCTGAAGCAACACCAACAAAAAGACAAACACTAAAACCTTTTTTCTCTAGGCGTGGAACCCAAACACAAAAGCCTTAGAACCACTAGAATAGGAACAATGGAGTTCTCTTCAAACCAAACCCTCAGAGAAGGACATTAACCCCTGTAGAATTTGAAGAGAAAAGGTCATGGGTTGTGCTACTTATGTGAAGAAAAATATGAGATTGGCTATTAATGCAAGGGTAGGTGAACATAATTGTATCATCTAGCGTTGGTAGAGTAAGAAGAAGTTAAAGGACTAAAGAGTTGGAAAATGAATTGGCTCATATTTCATTTTATGCACTGGTCGGGGTAACAAACTACAAACAATTAGGTTACTAGACATTTTGGGAGGAGAAGGCGACAAATACTTTATTGATATAGAACTCACTCATAAGTTAGGGTGTAAAATCTCCAGGAAAGAACCTATGATGGTAAGGGTAGCTAATGGGGGCAGAATAGCAGGTGACTCGGTGGTGGAAATTTTTCAATGAAGGATGCAGCACATTACCTTCTCATTAGATCTGTGCCTTATACCTTTAAGGGGCTGTGAAGCAGTGGTGGGTGTATAATGGTTTACATCTTTAGGGAGCATCCATTTTGACTTCATCAATCATGTTATTGATTTCCTGGTGTAAGGCAAAAGGGTAATACTGAGGGGAGCTATTGGGGGAGAGTTAGAACTGTTAGGCAGTAAAGTATGGACAAAACACTATCACAAAGGGGGCAGCTATCAAGTATTTTAACCTTATCTTTCTGTTAAGTGGGCCAAGTGTGAAAGAGTTAGAGAGAAAATAAGAACGTTTATCTCCAGTTAAATAACTACATTGATGGTGGGTAGTTATTTATTTATATATATATATGTGAGTCTTTAGCCTGCATGGATAATGCACATTTTTCATCAAGACATACAATACAGAAACACAGTAGGCTAAACTAAAATTTTTTAGTAATTGGAAATTTTTACTAGAGTTTTAATGTTTCAAGAGATTCTTTCTTGCTGTAGTTCTTCTCATACAATACTTGGATAATATGATTGGAGATATTATTATTATATTATATGAATCAGGTTGGAATATTTCACTATCTTTGATAAAAAAAAAATTAAAATATAAACTACTGGGTTTTAACTTTGAAATTTACTATAAAAAGGGGGTTGAAGAAAATAAGAGGGCTAATGTTCTCTCATGAGCCACTCATAGTGATGAGCTCTTACAGTTGGTCATCATTGCTGAAAATTCAGAAACATGGGAAATGATTCGGAAGGCATGACAGGAGGATAAAGCAATGAAAACTCTTACAGCAAAATTCAAGCTGATGGGACTGCACACCCAAAATATAGTTGATGTAATCAGGAGCTGAGAAGAAAAGGGAAGCTTGTAATAGGAAGCTATCAGAATCTTAGAAGGAAAATTATGCTTTGGTTGCACAATTCTCACCAAGGAGGACATTCGAGAGTAACAGTTACTAATGCAAATTTAATTCTGCTGAACCCGACCCGATCAGCCTAAATTAAGAGAGAGACTAACATGAAGGCAAAGTCCACAAGAAGGATATGAGGCTTGAATTGTAACGTAAGATGTAAAGGCTACTGGCATACATAACAAAACTCTCGCATAATTTCCTTATAATAAATATTTATGACATGAACCTCATCAACGTACATTCAAAATGGTCGTTCATCATCATCACACCCAGTCATTATGGTGAGATAAATTCTCCATACGAGAGAGAGAGACACTTATTAGGATTGCTCGCTCGATGTGATAAAACAAAGTAGTCCTCTGTAACTTCTTTCTTAATGTCATGACAAAGACAAGTACCATATTTTCAAATTTCATATACCGTACCAAATTTCTTTTTTAACCAAAAGGATAAAAGACCAAAAAATCAGTCGATCCCCAAAACCGTGATGAAACAATTGCAGTGTATCTAAAAGCCCAAGTGCAATACCTAAGTAGATAAATATTGTACAACATAACAAGTTTAATGCATGTTATATCCAGACTTTCATTAGCTGTAAAACTAAAGCTAAAACAGCTAAATCTCCTCAAACCTAATATTGCTAAACGACGAGAACGTCATTGAATACTACATCAACTGATGCAACGCAGGTGACAAATAATTAGCCATCATATTCTCCCTGCGAAAACTTAATTTCAGGGAAAAAGATGGCAACAACCTGATTGCCTCCGAATTTCCTTCCATTCATCCCTGTTCGAGCTTTCGTGGCACTCTCAATATCTGCATACTCCAAGAACACCTGCAAATAACCAAGTTCTTTAATTAGAACCTCAACTTGAGAAGGAAATAACAAAGTGTTGCATTTTTCAAACAAGAGCATCATTTAGGAGGAAAAGAACACCAACAAACCTTTCCTAAACCTGGTGCGGAACTACCATCTGGATTTGGACGAGGGATGACAACATTCACCAGTGTACCTGCATATAGCATGTGAAAATATGCAAACAAAAAAATTTTCAAGGCTACATAAACCCAAAAAAAAAAAAAAGTTCTCAAGCCAATATAAATAGGGGAAGTCTTCTGTCTGTGTATGTTAGGCCTGATTCTTTATAGCGGAATGTGGGACTACAAAACGCTGTAAAACAAACATATAACACAGACAAATAAAGAAAACCGATCAATATGCAAAAAGCTTGTAAAAGAAACGAGCATCAAGAAATCAAGCATTGGAATAAAAAATCTTACCAAACTTTGCACCCTCTGTCCTCATGTCATCCAGAATATCTTCATATTCATCATCATCTTTAAGCTCATCAGCTGAAACTACTTCACTTAGACATACAACTTTGGTTGGTAGAGGTTGAAACATTAGCCGCTGTATGAGTATATAGAAACCAGTATAAATGACAAAAGAAATGGTGGAAATGACATTTAGAAGCAAAAGCAATTTAAGTTTTACCTGCAATGCAATCTGCTGCTGGGCATGTAATAGAACAGTTTCCTGCTCAGGCTTAGGTTGGTTGGCACCCTGGTTTGCGCGCCTTACAGTGAGAGTTTTATCACCCATCTTTATTCCATTAAGTGCAGCACAAGCTATGTCAGTAACCGTAAGGTCTTGGTAGACACAGAATGCATAACCCTTAGAGTTCCCTGTTTCTCTGTCCTTAACCAAATCAAAACCTCGCAAGGCCCCAAAAGACTCCAACAACTCCCTAACCTGGGCTTCTGTGAAGTAATAAGGGAGTCCACCAACAAAAATTCGGTCAGGACCCTCAAGCCCACCAGAAGAACCAGGAGTTAACCCAACAGCAGCCAGGTTAAGATTGGGATTGGGCTGGCTTGGACCAAGTGTTGCTGCAAGAGATGGGTTATAGTCACTAGGCCTCCTGACCTTAACAGGCGCTCCCTGATAATACAAGTTTGCACAAAGGAAAATAAAACTGAAATCAAACATGACCATATAAGACTGATAGTATACAGTAAAAAGTTCAATCAATCATAAAATCATGAATCATATATATTACCTCAAAGATAATACCATCCAAGGCCATCGCATTACTTGCCTCCTCAACAGACCTCATCTCCACAAATGCAAACTTCTTTTCATGATTTATGTACACATTTACAACAGCATCCCCTTCAAACAATCCAGCAAGAACGATATAAACCATTAGGGCATTACACAAATAGTTACCCAGTTCAATAACAAGACATTAGCATACCTGGGCCAGCAGTGTTTCCCCCGATTGCAGCCATAACTCTGCTAAAAAATGTTGCTACAGACTATGGAAGAACAAGAAAGAGAGTAAAAGAACTAGTTAGCAATCGGCTAAAAGATATTATTATAGATTGTAATAGAGCAAGCGAGTACAAAACTTGTTGATAATTAGAAAGAGTAAAGGTGTTGCCTATCACCTGTTCATTTGCTGTAGGAGAAAGCCCACCAACATACACCCGCCGAGCATGTCTAGTAGCCTAAATACACAACAGAAGTTATGGTTAGATGCAAAATTAGAATAATTGAATTGAAACTTGTTCCGCACGATAAACAAAACCCATGAGTGATCTTGCCAACCTGTTGGGTCATGGCTTGAACCGGCATAACAGGAAGAGCACTAAACTGCTGCAAGAAAACAAATAACAAAATATTCAGTGGTGGCCGATAGGCAAAATAAAGGATATCTTTAATAGCAATAAATCATACCTGAGTTGTCCCCATAGGAAACATATTGGGAAACATTCCTGGAATTGCAGGAGCGGTTCCTGCAATCTGACCTGAAATCATGAATCCGTTATAAGAATCAGAAAACAATATTAGTTCTTATCTCAAGTACATCGGCTGAGTTACCAAGAAATTACTGTAGGAGAAAGGAAAGTATTATGTTCTATCCCCTCACAAGATAGCAAGATGTATTATGTTCTATCCTCACACAAGAAAAAAAGATGTATTATGTTCTATACTCCCACAAACAACCTTACCCAAAGACATGATGCAAATGCATCACAACATCAAGCTCTGAAAAAAAAATTTCACAAAAAAAATATGAAAATAGATTTTATTTTCCAGTTGAAGACGGGGAAGAATCACAAACCCACACTTGCATTCCTCCTTGTACATCAAAGCAACAGAAGTCATTCACGCTCACTGTCAGCATAGTGGGACTAGTAGCAATATTGCCTTCATAAAACAGAATAAATTCCCAAAAAGGAAACAAACAAACACCAATTCAAAGTAACCAAAACTCTCAAGGTTCCAGTATTACTTCCCAAAATAATAATAACAGTAGCACAATATAAACCATTTAGACATCTCAGTTACAAGAAACTATATTAAGAAAGAAGGAATAGACTGCTTACCATAATAAAAGAATGCAATTTGATGAGAACTATCACACTAGATCAAGCAAAATAAGAGCAGGTAGCAATTAAATAAACATGATAGGCTTAGTACAAAAGATGATCCATGTACCTGCAGTAGCAGCAACAGCAGCTGCACCAGCCAACATTGCAGAAGGGGGAGGAGCCATATCAAAACCACTAATTCTTTTGCTGTATGGAGATAGAATTCCAATCAAAAAGAAAAGGTAAAGATTGGTGCAATGAATGATAAACAAACATATGCATGGAAGTATAATAACAATCACTTAACGTCTTCTCTTCCCTGCATACCTCTTAGAGAGTGAACGGGAGCGAGACCTTGATTGATGTTCAGATCTACCACGGGAACGGGAACGGGATCTTGATCTTCGCCGGTGCCTTTCTTCTCTATCTCTATCATGATCTCTTCGTCTTCAAATGATATTAGTCAATAGAATGACGATACTATGTTCAGTAAAAGGTTTATAAGTATCTAGAAAGCTACACAAAAGTGAACTTCATCACCTGTCATAGTCACGACTTCGATGATAATCATCATCACCTCTATCCCTACCACGTTCCCTCCTCTCACTTCGATCTCTATGACGTTCCCGATCTCTATGATGGCGCTCGCTTTCCTTGTCCCGGTCCCTTTCTCTATCCCTATCCCTTTCCCTGTCCCTGCCCCTGCTTTTCTCCCTATCCTTGTCCCTCTCCTTATCACATGCCTTCTCTCTATCCCTCTCACGACTCTTTGAAGACTCTCTTTCATATTCTCGAGACCCACGCTGCAATAGTTGGATTTGAAAAATTAAATAAGATACAATACCTAAAATGCATACAAATGAATAATCTAGATGAAATCCACACAACACTCGATAAGAAAAGAGTTAAAACTCCATAATATCCTCAAAATAACAAATAACCCTGTTAAAATCTAATTTAAAGCTAAAGATAAGCAGTAAGTATATAACAACTTGATCTATTGAAACAACAGATACAAAATCACTTCATAACCCAACTCATCTTATAGATGAGGCAGAAAATTTGATCAGAATCTTTAAAAAACAAAATAGAATACTTGATCAATCTGAGAAAGTGGCATAAATCTAATATACATAGAACCACTCTACACCTACAATTGATGTATTGAAAACAAACTATATTATAGTGGTTTTACAAGTCAAAATCAACCAAGCTGGTATAAACATTATGCAATTTTTTTTTTTTTTAAGAGATCAATCAATTACCATTAAAATGGATCAGATAATCTTGGCTGCAGTTTACAATCGCTGCAGTTTTCCTAGCAACAGATTAAGGTGCTTTTGTATACCTGATCTTTGAGTTCACTGAGGTCATCGATGTCAGCATAGCTCTGGCTGTTAACAGGACGCACAGGAGAGGCACCACCGCCATTTTCAAAATCAGAGCCATTTCCTTCATATCTTCCTCCCTCGTAGTCTGTCATTTTTTTAATTTCCCTGGAACTTCTTTCCCTAAAAATGAACCACTATAAATCCCTATAAAATCATGAAACACTTGTAATCAGTGCACTTTAACCTTTATTTTAGCTCATTTTCAGTCCAAAGTAGCATATTACCACACAAATAAGCACAGCAGTAAACCATAAGAATAGACAGCACTCACGTAGTACACAATTTCCGATGGTTTTTTTTCTTCTTCTGATGGTTCAAGTAGTACACAATTTAAGAATGAAGAAACTCAGGCAACAATAGCATAAAACCTCCAAGAAATATCGTATATTCGGGAGCTAATCAATACCTTATCAAATTCACATGCAATACTAACAAAATCAAAGTGGCAAACAGAATCTCACCCGACAAAAAACATAATCTTTTACAAACCCAAAAGAGTTTCTAAAGCACAAGCATGCATATTTACCCAAAAGGAATCAGTAGCAAGATAAATGAACATCAACAGTTTGTTGATTAACTTGTAGGAGCATTATATTAATTCACACGCATAACAAGAATTGAATTAAATAGAGAACATAAAATAAAATAAAGCCCTAAAATCAATAAAGATATTAAAATCGGGATAGAAACTTACAGCAAGGAGATTTGGAGAGGCAATTGTGTCTTGCGGCCGCTTAATTCTGTATCACTCAAAACGGAAGCGAGGAGTCGTGTGTGCGTGAGTTAGGTTTCTTTTGAGGCACTTCTAGTCGAAACTAAGTTTCTTTTAATTACATTACATTTTTATCATAACTTGTAATAATGGAGTGTTTTAGTGTAAGGACTGTGGCTTGATTTTTACAAAATATATATAATTAAATTTAAATTAGAATGTATATTAACAATGATTTTATGAAAGTATGTAATTTAAAATTTTTATGATAGATTTTGAATAAAAGAGTCTCAAAAGGTTTTTTTCTTGGTATTTATTTTTATTTTTGAGAAGTCATCAGTCACATGAATGGTTGAAGGCACCAAACAATTATTTTCTATTATTAATATAAACAATACTTTTACTTATAAATTGAAAATAATTCCAATACTTAATTACAAAAATTAAAAGTTTTGCGGATATCAAATGATATGAATTGAATTCTGAATTGAAGAGTCAATTTTTTTCAAAATATTTAAAAAAATTCCAAATATACATATCATAAATTTAAAAATATTTACAAAATACATACATATTGATTACATACTATTTTTAGTTAGGAATAAAAAAAGTTGTATAAAGTAGTTGAATTTATTTTTATTGTATTCCAAACAATGTAATTGAATTTAATTCTAATATTTATAGATTTATTCTAAACAGTATAAATCGAATTTAATTCAATCTCATAAATATAATTAAATCCAATTCGAAAGTTTTCAAATGAACTTTTAATGTTATTTCAACTACTTAGTTGTAAGAATTAGAAGTCTTAAAATCTTCAAGACTAAGCTTATTATCGCTATTACTATCATAATTGGATCGACCTTGTTATGAAATGATCAATAATGACGAAACATATAAGTTGAAGTTGTTTCCGTACATACCCTTCTTTCTTTAAGATTTCAGTCTCGTCAAATGCTTGTTGCAGCTTGAAAAATAAAAAAGACGAGCCAGTGGGGGACCAATTGGTAGGGCCTTTGCAGCAAGAACTTCATTAACCAGTTTCAGTCAATGTCACGTGAAAGGATTGATCCACATTTTATAAATGAGAAGTTAGGATCAAGGATAAAATCATTCATTCATGTTAACTCACAAATCAAACACCAAATTAGGGATTTTACGGATCATTCTGATGAGATGTTAACTTTTAAAGATACTGTGAAGAGTGATCATACGAGCCTATGCAAGCCTATGCAAATATGTATCAAACAACTCACCTGTATAATTCAAATTCTTTATCGTTATATATAAATCACTTCTTTTAAAAACATACATACATAACCTGATTTCAATATACAACATTTTCTTTTTTGCAATTACCATGATAGGTACATTATCTAATTTGTGATCTTTTAATAATCCTCACATCCACATTTAGGCGCTTCTCAATAAATATTTAAAAAAATAACTACAACTTGTCAACTTTTGTCAGAAATTTGAAGGTTACGCATAGAATAAAGCAGACTTGAGCAAATTTCTTCAATTTGCATATTGAGCTGCCTCTTACAATTTGCGAACTTGAAGGGAAAATACAAACACTACAACAACAACAGCTAAGAGTGCCGAGGAAGCACACCTATAACCTATTGCAAGAAGACAAGAGCATGTTTATTCAACAAGGTGGTCAGAATTATCAGAATCCTCCTCTGATGTCAATTCTGAGCCATCTTGCTCTGTATCATCATCTACTTCATCAATCCTAGCTGCTCTACTAGCTGTTATCTTTGTCAGGGCTGCCGTCTTGCTTGCCCTCTGTGAGCGAGCTCCTGTAGTCCCTTCAATGCCTGAAACAGATTTGGTAGTTGAGATCTCTTCATCAGAAGAGGTCTCTTCTCCACATCTAACTCGTCTCCTGGAACGCGATGGCCTGGTTGACCTTGAAGATATCACAGGAGTTTGTTGGATTGCAGCAGAACTAGCAAGGTCCACGTTTGATTCTATTTCTAAACTCCCTGTGATTGTATAAGAAGGGTCAATATAAAGGAAACAATAGAATGTAGTTGTACCATTGACATTTCATGTATAATTATTGGAGTAGCACTGTAGCAGACCAAATGGGCCATCCAGTGCGTGAAGTTAGTGTTTATATGTTTCCACTTGCTTTTCTACTTTATATTCTCGACAAGGCATCAGAAATTCTCGTCACTAATTATATATCATGTCAAAGATCTGTCTTACTAAAGAACTATACCCAGAATACGATTAGCATGGTCTTCCGACAGCTCCTCATCAGGTTGCATGTCTAATAATTTAAGTCGTCCAGCCATCTGCTGTAACTCCTTAGCAAGGTCTTTATCTGCTGATACAGATTCAGCCACGGCATTTAACAGCTTCCTCATCAACTTTATTGCTCCTTGTTCCGAAGATCTGAAATGAAGCAAGACAAGTACTCTACAGAGGGATATGATATACGACCTCTCCGCAGGTGTCTTCTTTCCATTGAAGCTTGCCACCTGAAAATGAGAACACAAGGACAACATACAAAGTAGTAACATGCTATCAAATGATACATTCCAAATGACACCTATTAAAACTGGGTTGCTCAACCTAAGAAGCATATACATATACACATAAATATATAACATATACTAGCATTTTACGTCACAATGCATACAGTAATAAGAATGCAGCAACCTTGAAACAGAGATTACTTTAAACGTAAAGATAATAATAATTTAGATTACATGCAATCAGCAGATTAAGTAACCAAAGCATGGATAATAAATTTGAAATGGTAAATTGGTTTCCCAAGTGAAAGTGAAAGACCCGTATTTTGTAGCATAAGTATGGATTTTCATATGAGCTCCGTGTGGTCTTGTGAATCTCCAGTCTCAAGATCTAGCAGTTAGACAAGGCTCCACCAAGATTCATATCACTCGGTGTCAAAGCCACTCACCCTTTCTACTTACATTGTACAAGACATTAGGGTATTCAGTTTCGATGTCATGTAGCAGATTACATCATCTCTAGACTGTGTCAATAGTGAATGCCAAACGCTAGTTCTATATTTCCTGGTTTCATATCCTTTGCGCTTTAGTACAGTTCATTATCCAAATATTACGAGTCTATTGTGATTGCCTAACACTAGCTTTATATTCCTGAGCTCACCCTGTATGCAAAAGAATAGCAACCAGATTCCCCCTTTTTTGTCAAAAATTTTTATACCACAAAGTCTATGATGCCTTGTCGAACAAGGCAAAACATCCATACAGTCTAAGTCATGCAATTTGAGATGTTCGCTTCCCATTTGATTCTATGTCCAATCTAGGACCAAAGCTAAAAACTAACAGCTATAGTTTTGTCAATAATTTGAGAACATGATAACATAAGCCAAGTCATTAAACAAAAATTTAAGATTCATCATTTCAGGAACCATATTATGTTAGAACAAAAGTTTCAGTAGCAAAAGCACACCTCCACAGCTATGCGTATTGCAAGTCCCTCCTCCCCACATTCAGGAGAAGGTCGGATAGAGTTGTCTGCAATTTCTGTCATGTCTGTGTCTGCATTTTGATGCTGTTTTCCATTCTTTGCAGTATATAAAGGAGCCTGCATCATCTGCACCATAAATCGAGATGCTTGGGCAGCACGCTTTCGCAGATTAGACACCACAAATGCAGACCCACCAGCGTTCCCATAGATACCAGGCCACATTGAACGCATGACTGGAATGAAGGCCTTAGACAGACATTTCTGCATTTAGAGAACGAAAAAATATTATTGAAGTTGGATTTTAATAAAATCATCCACTAAGAAACAGTCATGTTAGAGAAACCCACCTTATGATTTGCTGAGAGGGAAGGGTAATGGTCAAAGAAAACAGATAAGCATTGTTTAAGCCTGGCGAAGAACTTCAAAGTGTCATCATTAACATGAGGGTACTAACAGCCTAGGCAACAAGCAGAGAGAAATTTACCTTATCAGGTCTTTTGTTTCGTCGCTGAAATACAGATTAATGAGCTTTTCTAAGAGCAAAGGGTGAAAAGAAGTTGATATGCTTGGATAGCTCTCACTAAGGAGAAGAACCTTAGAAAAACCCTCACCAAGAATAGCTTGTACTGTCTCATTATCATCATTTGGTTCAAGCTGATCTGAACGTTTAAGATCAAGACCAGCAAATAAAAGTTTGATTGAATCAATACTCAAAAGCTCATCAGTGTCCAAGCAATCTACAGATTTAACTGTCATCTTCTCATCCAAAAATTGACAAGTGCTTTCGAGCCCTAGCACCCTGTTAATTTCTTGAGGACCATGCCACATAAGTAGATCAATTAATGCCTTACACGCCATAATGCTAATCATAATGGGACCCTTGGCAAAAGATAATCTTAACTGCTTCACCAGCTCTTTGCTTGGCTGTTTCTCCAACAAACCATATAGGCCAAGACACCTGATAGTAACCCTCTGTACATCGAAGTGAACATGTTTTGCCTGCATAAAAATGCCGTCCAGTTCTTAACAGCTTGAAATAAACCGTAAAATATGGCAGTCATTACATGAGTTGGCCATAAAGTGTGATGCTTGCTCAAAGTGGAATTGAATGTTGATTGACAGCATATCTCTGTGCTTTCTCCCCAGCACAAGAAAGATGCATTCTTTGTATCCATTTATAAGCTCAATACTGTAAGAACTATAGTTGAACCTTAGTGATCTTGAAAACCATAAGGAAAGAACAAAATAAAAGTAGGAAATGAAAACAGTAGTATGTAATTGGTCATACCCCGGGAAGCAATAGAGAATGCAGAAGTTCAACTGGATCAATAGACTTTCCTTGAAGCAAGTGGAATGATTTTGCACTTTCCAAGAGGAGACCAGTAACTGCGAGACAGTGCATCCACTGCATAAAGTCGGCTGTTCTCTCCCTGCAAGGTTGTGCAAGCCCTTCTATAACCCCTATAATGACCTCTTCAAATTCACCAGTAGCAGCATGGACTTTCCTTGCCAAGTTGGACACTGCTTGAGCCCAGTCTCTGTCACCACCAAGGTTTATGCCATCACCAATGACAACTGCATTCCCTTCCTCATCCATTTCATAATCAAGAGATTTAAGTAATAGATCCTGCACAAATGCACTAGCAACTTTCCTGCTTGTAAAGTCTGAAAAATCTAGCATGGTACCAAGCAGTAGTAGCTGTCGAGCTGCAAAGCGATGATTGGCTCCTGAAAACAGTAATGAACATATCAGAAATAGTATTATTAACAGAAAAAGCGTATGTTTCAGTTTGTGACCTACCAGCACGAATATGAGATTGAACCAAAGCTACATAATCGGATACTGTTGCGGGAAGTATTCTCTCAAGTAGGTCATTGGTGTCAGAAGCTTCAGCTGCATATACTGCAGCTTCAGTGCCCTTTGTAGCAGCAGCATTTGAGCCTTTGGCCTAAACAAACACATTTGATAGGGGATGAACACAGTAATAGCAAGAATTTCATGATAAAAACTAATATCATTGATGCAACTAAAATCCAAACAATCTTTTATAGCCTAACTTCAGAGCCCAAGGCAGTTATATACAAGAGTATCCAAAAATGTGTGCAGAATTACCACAGAGAATGTTTTAGAAGGATAGCAATACTGATTCTAATGTCCTAGAGAACCACTGACTGGCTTTGGTAGGACCAATTTACTGAGCCTACTGTCCTACAGGACCACTTGCTACTTTGAGGACAACTATCTCTTTCTAATGTGAAGAGGACTTGAAGAATCCTCGCAAACCTTAGTTCCTATTGGAATTGACGTTTCAAATTCAAACTTCAAGCATAATCAAATTGGTCATTAGTTTGTTATACCAGTAACAAATTGTTGCTACAAAACAATTGATGAAGAAGCAAAGAGTTTCAGTAGCTGTGACGAAGCTGCAATCAGGAACAGAGGCAGTCATATGTCCCAAGCTACTTAGTCCAGCAGCAACTATTTTGAATTCAAGTTATTTTGACTACGAACTAGGTGGATGACCAAGTTGATGGCCGGATTGTCAAGTGCAATCAGAAGCAACCTGAAGAGAATGGAGCAAAACAGGTCTGCTGTTGAAATCAAATGGAACAGTGCCGGTTTTTCAGTCTTTCACTAGTTTGTCCAAAAATCCAAGCCCTTAGTCTAGTTCCCAGTTATCCAGCCACAGTGCGACCTTTGTAAGTGAGTTTAATTCATGTTGAAATGATTTAGATAATACAATGGCTGGTTACAGTACTAGTTACAAGTTTGTGGAAGTTGGTGTACGAATAAACATGATAGTCTTTGCTTATCTGCTGTGTCTAAATAAAGGCAGAGGAATAGGACTAAAGTAGCCTTAATTTTGCCTTCTATGGTTAGGTTTGTATATAAATCAAGTTTAATGAAAAGAAAACACAAAAGACCCTCATTTTCCAGCTCCATCTTCTCCCTCTGCTATTCTTCTGCTGCCGTGTTGTGCGCACTGCAACCTCTGGAATTGCTTCTGTTTCTATATTTTAAAGGTTCTAGGCTTCTGGCATTTAAACACAAATTCTGCCACTTCTAACCAGTTAAAGCCAATTTAAAGGCGCAATATTTTATTTCAGAATCTATGGACTAGTTAACTTTTGTGACAGGTATAAGGTAAAAGATGTACGCGAATAATGCAAACAATAACTTATAAAGTTCTTCAGGTTTCCATGTGTGCTCTCTATATTACATGTGACATTTCCTTTATTAAATCACAGGCACAAAAATATGCAAGAAAGATACGGGGACATATTTCATGGAGTGGCAACTGCACTTCTACAGTCTTATTAACATTCCACAATTAGAACTCCACCTTAATAAAAACTAATTAAGAATACCAAATGCATGATTATTCTTAAGCTGAAACTACCCCAAGATTCAAAGTAGTCAAAAAAGATTTATTCTAGCACTCTTCTGTTCTAAAAGCAAACAAAATTTTTGTTGATTGCTATGATGCAGCATCGTTTGGGAGGGAACCACTATTTACATTTATCCCTTTTCCATTCCCATGGACATTAACTCTCTCCAAACTTGGACATCAGGATAATGAAAAAGAACCTAGATAAATATAAAGAAACAATCATGAATGCGAATGAAAGATGCAAAATGCGCTTACTTGGGCTTCAGCCTCCAGGTGCATGCACACATTCTTCCAGTAAAGAGCAAGTTCCGGTTCCATCAGCTGAGTGTTAGTAGCAAAATCTGCAGCTTCGCCTTTCAAAGAATAGAAGAATAATTTAGGGAACAAAAAGCAATCCAATAATCTAGAAGCTCAAACTTATAAACCAAGAACATTATACGTAGATTCACCTTCAGGCAACTAACCAGAATCCCTCAAAAGGATTCATTTATTTTAAGCTTACTGCAATAGTTGTTTGATACAAGTTGATTAGCAAAGAACATCAAATTAGAAACATTAGATACTTCCACTAAAAATAACTAATTGAGGTTTTTACTTGGAAAAAAATTTACAATCAAAATGAAGCTTGTGGATACAGAATAACACGTTGAGATACAGACATTCTCATCATCCAATCACATACGAGCATATAAACCACTGCAAAACCAAAATGGAAAAAATACAAAACACGAGAAATTGTTTTTCTTTTCAAAATTTTTCCTTTGAATTACACTGATAAGCATTAACATTTCATCCCAAAGTAATTTTCCTTGCTTGTTGCACTGGCATGAATTGGATAACGCTTTCCACAAAAATATCTATTTCCATCATTAACTTGCTGAAAGCTAGGTTATCAAATATTGAGGAAAAGATATGTGGAAAGGAAGAATGGGAATGAGGAAAAACATATGTAAAAAGAAGGGTCTTCATACTTAAATTCAAACAAATAAAAGTTAGTACCAACCTCCATCCTCACTACAGATTAAGGGGACATATTGGCGGATACTTTGATCGTCCCCTAATTGCATTGAACCATCTTTTAGCAAAGCTATCATCACAGATTCCCCTACTGATTCATATGTTTCAACATCAAGATACTTGAGAAGTTCTACGGGGTCACCATTGCAGCACTTTGAAAGCCACTCATCTTTCATTAACTTTAGGCATTCCCGTGAAACAGTTGCGGAACGATCAGTAAGTCCTCTCTGAAGAATTACAGTCCGCAGCTTTATACTAGAAAAATATGAGGGAGACAAATATGCCCCGTAAGAAACGATGTATATATGCCGCTTAATAAGAAACCACCAAGTCAATCTAAAGGGGGATGTTTTGCTAAACTGCATGAAAACATGAAATGAATATTTATTATACCAGAGAGGAAATATGATGAATACAAATCCATATGCAGATTTTCTACAGATGCTACATCTCAACAAATAAGACAAATTGATTATGGTTGGGTGGATGGGGGAGAGAAAAAGGGTTCTGAAAGGGAAAAAAGAAGCGTATCAATCCACGGTTTCGCAAGCTTCTTCTCCTAACCCTTCTTTTCTATCTCAAAGAGAAGCCAATCATAAGAAGAGTAAAATTAGATAAAACCAAACGCATAGATGTACCCAAAAAAATTACCTGAGACTTTGAAGAGGAAATTTATTAGCTATTACGCAGTATGCAGCTTTGCGTACTGATTCACTCACATCCAAGGTGCAGTCAATAATGGTATTAGAGGTTGCATTTGAAGGTGGCAAAGCCAACAAGATAGTCTTTCTAACCTCCTATGAGCGCATCAAAAGTTAGGGATTTAACTTTTCGTACATGTCCAGATCACTAATATGACAAATATGTAGAGCAATTGGCCTCTGTAAGAGACAATATTTCATTCTCACCGCATTTTGCTCTAAAGGAAGCACTTCAAGAAATAAATCAAGTAGGTCACTGTTCTCCGCATCATTTACAAAGCGCGAAAGAGCTCTAACTGCAAAGCTACGAATAACAGGAACCTTGTCTCTGACTCGTATCATCATACACTCTATCACCTCATCCCAAAGCTCATCGCTAACTTCAGCATCATCCGGCAATCGCATTATGATCTAGAGAGCAAATTGAACACTAGTGAGAAACCAATACCACCAAGACCAGAACCAACACAATAAGATGTCGTAATCAGGTACCTCGGAGATAATTTGACAAGCCCTAAACCGGGCGGTCTTATTGGCGGCGACGGCGGCAAGGAGGAGATATTTCAGGAAGCGGTGGAGAAAGTGATGAGCGGTTGCGGTTGCGGCGAAGGCAGACACGAAGCGGACAAGGCGCTCAGCTGAAGCAGTGCGGCGTCTGAAGGTGAAAAGAGGTGTTAGGGTTTTCAAGAAAGAGGTCGGGAAAGAATCGGAGGAGACTAAGTAGGATAGGTCTTTGGCTTTGCGGAGGTGAGTGGCGTTGCTGGTCTTTGCATCGTCAAGAATTCTCGCTATTTTCTCATCTAATAATTTCCCCTCTTCTTCCATTTCTTCTTCTTCTGCTTCTTCTTCGTTCCAACAACAACAGGCCCTGTCGTTCTCTTTCTCTCTCCCCCGCCCTGTCTCAGTCCCAGATGTGGTTTGGATTTTGATTTGGATCACTCGATTTTTGGGCGGGAGTTCTTCTTCTTTCACTTTTCATAGAAATACCAAAAAGCCCTTAAAGTTTCATAATTATTTTAGTGTTGCGCCTTACTTTAAAAACCATTGTTCATAATTTACGGCTGTATTATTATTTTTCATTTTTTGGTTAATTAAAAAATCCTAAACTTTAATCAATTTTATAATTATAACCGAATTTTAAAAAGTGTTAATTAAATGCTTAAATTTTTTTAAAATTACAGTTGGTCATTAATGTTTTCGTTAACTTTACAGCCTGTTTGGTTCACATAATATAATAGGCAGGAAATAGAATAATTATTACTAAAAATAGAAAAGATGAGGAATACAAAAGAATGAGTATTACTTTGTTTGGTTCAAGGAATAGAGTAGATAAAGAATTTATATTCCAGTGTTTGGTTTGAAAATATAAACTTGGAATAAGAAATGAATAAGTAATAAAAAGACCAAAATGTCCTTATTATTATTATTATTATTATTATTATTATTATTATTATTATTGTTGTTGTTGTTATTATTATTATTAACTTTAGTAACCTTATTATTATTATTATTATTATTATTATTATTATTATTATTATTATTATTATTATTATTATTATTATTATTA
>JAOSBK010000002.1:15583635-15602676 GCA_027568895.1 Erythroxylum shatona
ACAGAAGCGCAGACTGGCTCGCCACTCAGGCTGGACACTCTGACATTGGTGTCACCTACTTAGTTTCTCCACCTACCGGGTGCCTTAGTATCCTCTCCGAGGATCTGTCGGGGATCTGTTTCCCCATATTTATTTTGTAATCTATGTACTCCTTTTCCCTTTATATAAAAAAAAATTCAAAAAGAAAGTATAATCCTACACATTTATAATTATCACCTAATATTTATTTTAAATCATATAATATTTTATTATTTGTATTTATAAAAACATTATGAGTCTTTATAATTATTCATCTCGTTTCATTTCATTTTTGAATATTTAGTACATATTATTATAAACGATTATATTTTATTTTAAAATAATTTTATAGATTTAATAAAATATTTAATCATAAATACACTGGAATTCTATTATTTGTCTATTTTAAAATTTTCGCTGTTCTTATAATATATTTCAATATGTCCTAATATTTTATTAGTTTTAAATTTAACAAGATGTAATATTGACATCTTAAATAGTATTAAATATTATTTTCAATATTTAATACTAAAGATTAACATAACTACTAAATTTGTTTAATATTATACATAATCAGTAATTTCAATTTTCATTCTTATTTTTATTTCGATTGATTACTTCGTTACAAACAAAACTTAATTCTTTTATTTTACTTATTTTGCATATATTTTCGGTTATATTCTGTTGTGGGCGGACGAATCCCTTGAGGATGGTTAAGGTTTTCTGTAATCTTTCTTCCGTTTAATCTAATATTATTATAGTTTTCTTTTCATTATAGAAAAAACAAAGAGCAAAAGACTTTGACCGCGGTTCATGATTATTTATTGAAGCTGAAGGACTGCCGTCGGTCACGTAACATAATACTTTAATTATTATTTTTATTAAAAAAGGAAACGACATCACCGTCCCATAAGCTAAAGAATTTATAGACGGCAAACACATAGCTTTAGGCTTTGTTTCTAATTTTATTTTTAATTTTTAATTTTTGCTTTGAGATTTAATAAAAAATTCTTTATTTTATATTTTAGTCTTGGTTTCTTCCTATTTTTAAAAATTATGAAAACCGTAAAAAGTAGTTTTTATTTTTTTATAATCTGATTTACTATTATTTAAATATATATTATTTTATTATTAATAAAAATTATGAATAATTTAATTCAAAATTATATATTTAATAAATTAAAATTATTTATCAATAGAAATTATGAATAATTTTATTTTATTTAAGTTTTTATAATTAAATTACATGTAATTAAAATTTAATAATTATTGATGAATATAATTAAATTTAAAATATATAAATATTCAAACAAAATTTTATTTAATGATTAAAATATATTTCAAATAAATATTAATTTTCAAAATATTTATTTTGTTAAAATAGCATAATTTTATTAATAATTTATTAATAAATATCATATAAGAGATTAAACAAATATATTTATTTAAAAATTTTATCTTTAAGTTTTATTTAATATATAATTATTATCAGTGTATATTAATATTAATAATTAAACAAAATTTTATTTTTATTTAAAAAATTGAAACAAAAAATAAAAAACAAAAGCTAGAAAATACAACAAAAAGAACTTTCTGTTGCAAACCCGTCAACGGTTTGCATGGGCCCGTTACTACGTTATGCTGGCGTCTAAGTACCTTACAAGTGCAGGAGTTCATGGGATGAATCATCATAGCAGTAATTACGGATGAAATAATGACTTTTTTTTTTGAACACAGATGAAATAATGACTTGAGTCTATATTATGAAATCATAGGAAATATCCACAAAAGTGAATTTTATGATTGGAAGGATCTACAATTTCCACTTCTAGAAGTGACGAAGAAAATGTCAGCCCTGATTCATTTTCCTCTAGAAACCCACAAGTTATTCAAAAGATTCCGTACACATTTAGCAACGAAAATACACACACACGCTAATGTGTTGACGGAAGACCCAGACCCTTATTTCTACTCAGCATTGATTCTCTCACCGCCAGCGTTTAACGTGGCTCGCATCTAGACTACAACTCATTTTCTCCACAACTAACTAATTTCAATCTAGAAAGACTGTTGTTTTGTATCAACTTCTTTTGCCTTTTCAAAGGTCAAGTCCTTTGTAGCTTTAATACAAAACTTTCTCCTGTCTTCCACTTTTCCTTTTCTATTCGCCTAAAATTGAAAGAATCAACTTTGAGATTATTATTGTTAATGCAGTATCTAAACGAACAAGAGCCTAACGCTATCAAATGGTAATTAAACGTTTATTATTTAATTTGTTTATTTGAAGATCCCTCAGCTAATATATGTCAACAATGATGTGGCAAATCGGAGAGGCACAAAAGTCCGCTTCTATGGCTGAAACTGGAGTTGGGTGTACTGTTTACAATGAAGAAGTCCTTCCTACGTGGACCGACTTTGTGACCGACGTGGTGAAGGCCATGTTTATAATTAATGCAGAAGTCCTTCCTAATCCTACGTGAACCGACTTTGTGACCGACGTGGGGAAGGTCAACTAGGCTGTAATTTTTTTATTTTTAGCTGAATATTATTGTTTCAAACTAGAAAGATTGAGCCGCTCGATGGTAACATGATCACTCGAATTTTGTAAATTTGGTTTTAAAATATATTATTCTAAATAGAATCAATATTCATTAAACATAATAACTTGAAATTGGAATTAAAAATTCTGACATACTATACCTTTTTTATCTCAATTTCATATCTTTTATTTATTTTAGTCACATCATTGACTTATTTAAATTTTATAATATTATTTATAAGATAAATTTAAATTCATAATTAGTAGCGAATCTACCAAACTTTAACTTATCGTTAGAATATGCTGTTGCGAATTTTTTTATTTAAGTTTTCCTTTTTTAATAATCAATTTTATTTTTTTAATTTGACATATACTATTTCACCACCATACTTCAATATTTAGATATTGATTTTGGTACTATAACAAATATTAAATTCTATAAATTATTTTAAAGAGATTTTCCACTTTGTTAAAGGTGGAAAGAGTCGTCACTTTACATATTCTTATCTTTGTATTTTTACAGAGAGATTGTTTTTGTCATTTGCTAGCTGCTTCAAGATTTTTCTTTCATATTAATCATATTTGTTTATTATGATCTAATACGTCAAAAATTTTAACAAAATAATGAATTAAATTGATCACTGTGACAAAGCTTATAGTCAGAAGAATCTACGATTTAATTTCAAAGGCCAACAGAAATGTTCACTCCTAGTTGCTCTGGAAAGCCGCAATTTTTTTCAAGTAAATGAACACGTACGCTACGGTGCTCAAGTCGAGGATGACCTTAACGATTTCTACTCCAGAGACGTGCAAGTATGTTTTCGCTGCCAATTTGCTCACCTTTCATACAAAGATTTGATTCATTCAATCGTGAATTTACCATCAACTTTTGAGGAAGCTTAGACAAACTGGTAATTAATTTGGGGAAGCGCATTACGTTTGATAAATACAAATACACCTATAAATGAATTAATAGTAAAGTAGCGATTATAGATTTGAATTGAATTTCAAAATGAATTCGTATTGAAAAGATTGAAAATTGAAAACAAAGAAAAGCAATCTTTAACTGAGGGAAGCAGATTAATATCCGTAAGTGATATTAATTAATTATATATATGATTCAATTATATAATTTATAATTTAGATCTTCTTTATGTCGCACGTATTTTTTGATTATTTTATTATTTGTACATTATAGACAATCAATATGATAATTAATTAAAGCCAAATTGTTAGAGTATGTATTTAAGCTGAAAGAATAATAGTTAAAAGCTTATCTTTGTTTAACAATGTAAAGTCTCACTGCATCCTTATTGTATTTTGTTTCTGTTGTTGTTGTGTGAAACACATTAGAGTTGTGACAATTCAAAAATAACCTATACAATATTGCTAATTACTTGTAACACAATATTCACAAAAGGTCCTTCATTCTATTCGATGTTATCAATGTTCTGTTAATAGCTACAAGACAACAATCCTTTAACTTTGGTCTTCAACTTGTACAATAAGAAGTTATTTTCACTTAATTTTTCAATTTTAAATATGCTTATCATTATATTTATTCTAAATTGCACCAATATATAAGATATATGCTTAATATTAGGAAGCCCTAATTCCAAACTTTATTAAGGGAGAAACTTAACTTCTGAAGCTCTTACTACACTACAAGAAAACTACGGTCTATCGACAGATAATTACACAAGAAAATAATACTGATGATGATTCCTGATGAAACATAACATTCCGTCGGTGAATTTGTTGTATTATATGGTATTTTACAATGTACAAAATATCTGTCGCACAATCTCTGTCTTCACCGCACTTCGTCGCGCTTCTCTGTCTTCCCTTTCCCTCTCACCCACCACGAAACCTCCATCGCACAACCTTTATCTACTCCGTCCGTCTGGTGGCCACCGTTGCTGTTGCACTTCGTTTCTTGGTTTGTTCTTCTTTCTTTTATTTTCCTCTCTTTTATTTTTGTTCTTCTTTCGTTTCTTGGTTCACAGCTTTTCAATGGATGTCTTCATACATGGACTTTTTAAGAATTTCTTTCCAAGTTAAGTTTTTGATCATATTGACGAAGTGATTTAGTGAAATGGACATTTGGGTCTTATGAGAATTCTTTTGTAATTCCAAATGTTTAGAGTTGTAATTTATTTGGCTGTTGATGGCTTTATGTTTTTGTGTGTTTGGTTTCTGAGAGAATGGGAGATTGTTGGAAGGAAGGAGAATGTGTTTTTGTTATTGGTTTTACGAATTTTGATGCAAAAGCTTTCACCATTATCATCTTAATGTCCTAGATCCTCCTTTTATCCAAATGTCAACTCTAAACCAAAAATTTAACCTTCCCAACGTCAAATCGTTGCTAATAGCATAAACCCAACTTTTAAACACCAAATCATTCCCCCATTAATCAAGTTTTCACACCTAAAAGGACCACAACATAAGTTTTTAGGGATGTTGAACATATATTGTGGGTTCCATTTTTCCAAGTGAGTTAAGTTATTCTATCTTAATTAGTAGGATATTGTACTTATGGATTGAGTTACTACCCTTATGAAAATTTGAAGAATATTAACTTTGGGTTATGGAATCATGCTGATTAAATATTATTATGCTATACTTTATAGTTTTTATTGGTTGTTAAATTGTGAAGTAGTAGAGTAGTGGTCTGTTATGGTGCACATTTGTGGAGAAGTTGATTTATGGTGAAATGCTGGTATAATAGATTGTGCATAGAAGAATGGTTCCAAGGGTTAAGAAAGATTCTAGGAGGAGTCATATTCCTTCTTCATTTTTAGCACCATCCCCTCTATAGGACATTCCTAAGTTTACTAATTAAGAGAACCAAGAATGATGCAATGAGTAGAGAAGCAATAATATGATTACGGAAAAGACTATAATCTTAAATATTGATAGGGTCTTTAAGATTTGGAATATGCTAACAAATTTATATTAGAATAATTTGTTGACTTTATGAAGAGATTCTTACCTAGAGGTAGTAAAGAAATTTTACACAACATCAAGAATAAAGATAAATCAAAACACTCGGCCTGCCATCAAAGGATAGGAGGTTGAGCTTTCACAGTGAGAAGCCATTAAAGTGTGATTAGTAGAATTATAGGGAGGCATTGTTCATATCCAGGATGAATTTGACTTTTTTTATTAGATCGATGTCCATTTAAGGATCTAGCCATACAACCTAGAGTAATGACCTACATCTTGTGCCATAATGTTCTCCTTCAGTTAAGTAGATTAAATTAACTGTATAAGACAGATTTATACCTCCTAGATTTACTCTTCATTGGTTTAGGCAAGACTCTATCATCCTTGTTGTATTTTCTTTAACGCCCACGACATCCACTTGAGGAGTGGTTGTTTTTGTGCCTAAATACTCTCCTATTTGTTTGGGAGCAGTTGAGAAAATAACTGCATGAGAAAATCCTATTTAATTGGTTTAAATGAGATTCAAGCTGATAACGATTATCTAAAAAGAGAAAATCTTAGTCTCTCAATATATATCAAGTCCTATCACATATTGACCATCGGAGTGTTCAAGATTTAAGGTGTGATATTTACGGTGACTTTAGTAGCCACTGAGGAGACGGTGTTCGTGAGACTGGGATCACATGGGCAGAAGGCAATATAAAGATTAATTCGCTTCTGCATCAAGGTTAGTGATCTAACTTGAATTAATCCTACATTGTAGTTGGATGTTGTTAGATGTGGCATTTTAGTCACGTAACCTGACACAAAAAGACTTGTTACCAACAATGAAGCTAATTAAAGAGCCCGTTAAAGTGAATCCTGTGGAGGAAGTTTGCGAGCAGTCACAAGCCATATTCATTTGCTTATTATTCGGAACAATATTATGTTAACTGTTTATTTATAAATAAATTAATTTTTTATACATTTTTTAAAAAAATTGGGTCCCACCTTGACACATCAACAATGACATGACACGAGGGACTCATAAAAAATAAAAAATTAAAATTTGTCAGGTCAGCTCTAACCTGACACTTAACACATGAGGGATAAAATTTTTGTTATAGTAGAGTCCAATTTAAACGTTTTCTAAATGTTAGGATTATAATTATTCTTTCTAGATTGTTAAGGTTAAACTTGTTGATTGGTGTAAAACTTAAGGTTAAAAGTGACCATTTTTGCCTTTTAACTTTGAAAATTTTCCCTTAGTTGATGCTATAATCATATGTATAGTCAATAGAATTCGATAACCAATTGAAACATTTGGATAACCATCTGCAGCTTTAACGAATTCTAAAATTTCAATCGATGGCATTAACTCATTTGACAAAGTCATTTGTAACGCTTTTAATTTAAAAAAAATGATCATCTAAATTTACATCCGACACATTATCATGAGAAAAAGTTGTTGTAAAATTAATGCAACATTCTTTTAATTCAGTATCATCCAACGACCTCAACTTCTTTGAATCAATAAAATCTATATTTAAAATAATGAACAATACTAATTTGAATTAATAAAATATTCGAACTTTTAATTTATTATAAAATTAGTCTCACATTAATCCTTTAATTAATATTATTGTCGTGATTTACTATATAAATAGAACTTTTTAATAAGTAAGCATTTATGTAAAAATAAATATTACACATTATTAAACTGTAATTCATAATTTAATTTAAGTTATAATCTACAAATTCAGTCTTTATGTGTAATATGCAGATATTTTGGAGGCATTCTTGATTCCAAAAGGACATGGAATTATGAAACAGGTGGCAGAAAGAAGAAAAAATATACTAATGGAAATAAAAGATTACAGGAAAAGATACAACCAAATGCTTAAAAGAAATTTATAAATATATCATAATAAAAAAGTTAACGCTAGAACTTAACATTATACTTAAATTTGAAAGTTGAAGAAACAATAGTCTATTCTACTTCTCTAACAAAGCCATTAATTTGTGTCTTTATGAGAAAATATTTATAAAGAAAAATGGCCTTCAACATCAATGATATTGCGTAAGAATGAGTATGCAACTCTGCATACAAAAGTTTTGGAGGGCCTTTGGTGTTCAAGAAAACCCGCGAACCTGTAAACCAGATATGAACCGCATGAGCCGAACCTGTAACCGAACTTGAAAAATCAAGTTCATGGCTCAGATTCAGGTTTCTAACTTATGGTTCTAGGTTAACCGAACCGAACCTGATTTATAGGTTTAGATTTAAACCTGAACCTAAAACATTCAAAAAAACATATAATATATTTAGATATAATTTAAGAGAATAATAATAATAATAAATTCACTAGTATTTACTATATTAATTCTTGAGTAAAAAAAGAAGAAAAGAAAAAACTACTTTAATTCTATGTTATTAAACGTTAATCTTGAACATTGCTATTATAAGTAACAATTAATGCATAACACTCAATACTTCTACTTTAAATAGTAATTAATATGTGTCAAAGTTACTGATCGAAGTATTAAACTATTAATAAAAATAATTCTTTGACTAAAATAATAATTGTTTAATAATTTATCTCTTTTTTCCTAGTATGGATCTTTTATAAGATATTGTTTGACTTATTTTTACTTTGCTTGGGTTTAACATATTGGATTAATCTTTAATGGATTTTATATGCATACTTTTATAAATAATTTATATTTGTTTTCATTAATTATTTTTATAATTTTTTGTCATATATATTGATAGAAATAGGTTCTGGCTATTATGAGAACTGGACCTAAAAATAGGTTAACCGACCCTATAGGTTCTTTAAGTTCAGGTTCGTGAAACTACTGAACCTGATATTTAGGTTCAGCTTCAGGTTCAGATTATTTATGAACGAGTCAGGTTACCCTGTCATGAATACTCCTAATCTAAGATCATACTTTAATTAGATGACTTAGACCAAATAACCCAAAACTTTATTAGACCACTTTTATTTGGGTCATACCTTATAATAGCCCATAACATTTAATTATATATATATGTAAGTCCACCAAAAAAAATCCAACAGCTAGTGCTTCCAAGTTCTAGAGTTCTTGGAACTACGTACCTTGTAGAAACAGACAGAAAACAATGGTAGAGGAAAACTAAGTGAGGCTCCAGGGAGAGGAAAACAAAGCCCTTGCACAAGCAGCTTCTGAAGCTGAAGGGCACAAGCTATGAATATAAATAATAAAACTGATAGAAAACTTCATTAGTTCATTGTCAAATTTACATAAACTCATCATGTTGACTGAAACTACCAAGTAGTTCTCCAAGCAACAGCCCAGGAACTAATCAAGGACGGTGAAAACTGACGGAGACGCCCAAGAGAAAAGACATGAAGGGATTCCAAAAGAAGTAAAAGGTGCTTGATCATGAGGGCACTAAATGCTTATATATTGAGAAGGCATTCCAGACCTGAGCACTCAGTCAGAACATTGGACTCCTTGGCATTGTAATGTCTTCAAAATCCTTGGTCCTTATAATAGAGAAGACGAAGTCCTAGTCGTCTGAGAGATGACTCCATTGTTATCGTCTTGGGATCCAAGTATCAGAAATAGAGAAAGTATATCGTATTTTCTCTTGTTTTCCCTAATGCATATATATGTATTTATACAAGGATACTCACACTATTCTAGCCTAAGATTACGTATGTACATCCGGAAAATAAGAAACAGCTAGAGTCAACGGTATTTCAATATACAAATCAATCTAATTTAATTTTATTTCCTAACATTTTCTTCACCACATTTTGGTGAAAATAGAAATAAAACACATTTACTCAAAATAATTTATATTGCGTCACAAATTTTAAATATTTATTTAAAAATATATAAGTCGTGAAATATTTTTTAAAATTAAAAAATAAATTAAAGGGGAAGATGAGCTATAAATCCACTAATACTAGCAAAAAATCTAACTTGATAGCTTAGGCAAAAACATGTTGACAAAAGCTAAAACTTGAAATTCAAGACTATAAAATATTTTTAAACTAACTATATATCTTTACATCATCACCGTGAAGTTCTTAAACTTTTGCCTAGAAGTTAACTATGAATTACTTTTACATGATATATCACATCTATTTCATATTTTCTTATTAAATATCATTTAAAATTTTTGGACTAAGTGAGGTTTTAATCTATTATTTTAATAAAAACAAAATACGTTATAACTTATATATTTTGTCTTTGATGATATTAATAAGTTAATTTTTTATATATTTAAGTAAAAGATCAAGTTTCAAATTCAACGGAAGAGCAAAGTAATCCAAGTCAAGTGGACTAAAAACAAGAAATAATAGTCATTCTACATGTAATGACTTATTATAATTTTCATTATTAATTTTTAATAAATTAGGGATTAATCATTGCATAATCACTTATATGTAAAATAATGCATAAAAAATTTTTATAATCAAGAGAAATTTTGTTTTTAGTTTAAAAAAATTCATGACCTTCAAATCAAGTTTGGAGGACTTATGAAATAATTTTGAACAAACTTTTCATCAAAATATGATTTTTAAAGCTTTGAAAAACTTAAAATGTAAAAATTGATGTATCAAAGTGTTTTTGAAATTTAGTTTATGTGAAATTTTGACTATTCTAAAATTTTGGTTCAATTGGCTTAACTAAAAAAAAAAAAAAAACATAATGGTTAGTGTACCATAAGCTTAAGAGAAGCATCAACTAAGTAGTTGAAGGAATATAACTATCGAACCAATAGTTTGATCAATTGTGGACAAATTAGGTAACTGATACTTTAATTGCATGTGCTTTAACTAGTTAATGATATATGGTCAACTGATCAATCCTATCTTAAAAATTAGACATTATATCTAATAACCATTTGAGTTGATTTTAGGTAAAAAAAAAGACCACAAAATGAGTTGTAAAAGAATATTTGTCATGCTCACGAGTTGTTAAGAGTTTTGAAAAGTTAGAGAGTACATGTATCCATTGCATAATATATATTGAACCCTAATTCATTAATTTGAGCAAGAAAGGGGGAAAAATCTAATGAATGGAAGTTTTTCATATTCATTAATAACAATTTTGATACAAAACAAATTGGAAGTTTACCAACCCCTCTTTCAAAATATAAAGGATGCCAATACATCAGGAATAATACACCCAACAAAAAATGTTGTCTTTTCACCCAAAATTAATTACCCATCAATAATCTCAAAACCACCCACATGTATCACCTAAAAATACTCCTGACCATTGAAACATGATGAATTTTTTTTTGCCTATTAGTTTCCCTCTCCTGATTAACCTTAATTTGGTGCCTTCCATTGTACCATTCTAGTATGGTGTCCATTATTATACCAAATTATGTAAGTTGACAATTCATATGGTTATGTTGTACTTGTTTCAATTGTACATATCTCTCTAGTTTGTATTTCTTGCTTTTCCTGCTTACTTTATGATCATCTGCCTATCCTTTCCTTAGATGCTCCGTAAGTTCCTTAACCCACTTCTCAGTTTCCTTTTTTCCTTATAAATTGGCAGGAAAGACCTGATTTCATCTATTAACTTATGTGTAAAGATAGATGAGCTTCTATATGTCTCCCTAAAGGCCTTGTTGTTCCTTTATTTCTACATAGGCTAGACCAGGTGTGTAAATTCTATTTGGAATTCCCATATATTTTCCTCTTAGGCATGTTTAATTCTTGAGCTCTATTGAATGGTTTCTTTCCATACATATGGCGATGCTCCAATTTTGCATCTCTATCTGGCAACTTCCTATGCTTTTAAAAGAGGTTTAACCATTGTGAGTTGATGAAGTCACTCCTATTATCATTTCTAATCATTTTGACTGTGGTTTGGAACTGGTTTTCAACAAGGGAGAGCAAGTTTGCAAGGGTTTTGGGTTTCTGTGTTTTGTAGTGAAGTAGAAATGTCCATGCAGCCTTACTAAAGTCATTAACAATAGTTAAGACATTATATGCTCCAAGGATGGATGGGGTTTTATGTGGTCCCTATATATATTTGTGGATGAGGTCAAAAATGTGGTAGGAAGTGGTTTGACTCTTGGGAAATGATAATCTTTGATGTTTGGATAGAGGACAAACATGACTTGGAGAAAATGCATTGAGTCCATAAAAGATATATTAGTAATATACTTTAAGACAACAGGAGGTGTATAACTTAGTCTGATATGCCAAAGCTATAAATATGTTCTATACATTTTATTTATATGATCTGTAAAGGTACATAGGAATTGCTTAGGGTTATGGGAAATTAATACCTCAGCTTTTATAAAGTTTACTCTTTGGGTAAAATAATCAATTGTATCTTGTAGAAAGTTTGACTTATCTAGAATGTAAAGACTTCTTGCAACTCTTCTTACTACTAAAATCTTCTAAGTTAGTAGGTTCTGAAAAATGAAAAAGGATGGGTAAAATGTGATTTTAATAGCAACCGAGTTAATAAGTTTATGAACTGAATGCAAGTTAAATTTAAACCTGGGAATATGAAGAACATTGATAAATGTAAGCGAGGAATTTATGGTTATATCACCTATATGATGAACTAGTTTAACTGATGCATCGAGTAAGAACACTAATGTACAGTCTTTTGGGATTTTAGGTTGATCAAAGAGGCTAAGGTTTGATGTCAAGTGGTTTGAGGCTCCTATTTCAATTATCCATGAACTAGGTTCCATAAATTCAAGTAAAAAAGCAAAATTGAGTGTAAAACCTGCAAAGTTTGCTCGATGGACAAAATTGATGTGGTGGTTATGCTCACCAATATTCATTCCCTTTATATACTTTATAACCTTTGGTTCGATAACATCAGTAAGTTCTACATTCCATCCATGTGTCTTCTAGATTATTTCATACTCATCAGGTTGTTCAAATGGTATGTCAATAAGGTTAGCCATCATTCTGAGTTGTTTCTTTCCTTTTTGTTCCTTGTTTCCCTGATACTATTTTGAGTATCCATGTAGTTTGAAGAAAGTTTCTCTCACAAGTCCCTCTGTGTTACAATAATCGCAAAATTTGTCTTTCTTTGTTTCCCTTTTCTTGTCACTCTATTGATTGCTTTCTTTGTTATATTCCTTCCTACTTTCCTTCTTAAATCCTTGACCTCTGGCCAATAGAGCACTATGTTGAGAGACATCTTTCTATGGCATACACTTTTGTTTTTCCACCTTAAAAATCATCTAATAGGCTTTATTCACACTACACATAGGATCCATCAAAAGGATATGGTTTTTCACGTGAGCAAAGGAATCATTCAGACCCATCAAGAATTGAATCAGTTTACTTATTTTATTTATATCAATTGTGGTCTTTAATAAACCACGTGTGCATTCTAGAATTGATAACAAGCATCTCAAATCATCTCATAATTTCTTTAATCTTGTGTAGTACCTAGCAACACGCATGTTTCCTTGATAGATCGAGTTTATCTCCCTTTGAATATGATATATCATAGGCTCATTACTCTCCCTAAATGTCTCTTGTAACTCATCCTACAATTCTCTAGCATTTCTTGCGTAGATGAAGGCATCAACTAACTCTTTGGAGATGAAATTTAGTATCCACAATGTTACCATCTAATCAACCTAAACCCAATGTTCATATTTAAGTGATGTTTCAATCGACATGGGGCATTTTCCATTAATGAACCCCAATTTCACCTTAGCTCTTATGGTAGTTCTCATAGATCTTGACCATGACATATAGTTAGTTTCATTAAGAGGAGAAGAGCCAAGAACCATACCAGGGTGATCTGATGGTTGAAGCTGTACATGATCTTTGGTGATTTGGCTTATATGCTCTTGTGATAACTATGCTCTAGCTCTCTGCCTTATTTGTTAACTGCAATAATCTTATGCCATGATTAGTAGTGATTAGTTATGGTAGAATAGTTTATTAGTAGTGGGTATTTATTAGCAACTAGCGATTGGTTGCTCTGATACTGTGAACAAATTTTTAAAACAATAAATTCTTGATATATCTTTTATTGTTGCTTATGCCTCTATTTATATAAAAGCTATAATGAAGGAAAGGAAAAATGTTGCTAAACTAACTCGTTCACTTGTCTAACCATCTTCTAACTAACTAACAACCTTTTTAATTGCTTTAACAAATTATTAGCGAATTAGCAAAATGATTAGTTGGTGCTAAAGTTACATAGGTGTGTTATAACTTAAGTATATATATTGAATATTTATGCTTAGCCTATGGTGTTGTCTCACTTACCACTTAGAGCTAAGTTCTCCTACAGGAATTAGTATTTTGGGCATTTATTTGTAATTATGTATTAGTTAGCTTATAGAGTAGATCTGGTTGTGCTGTTTGTAATGCTTGTCCTATTGACTTAATACTAGTACTAGGAAGGGTTGGGTTGATTGGTGAGAATAGGTCTTAAGTTTTTTTTTTGTCATTTTGACATATGTAAACAAAGGACAAGGTAGGTGTTCGCAGAGTAAATAAGTAGGTTGGAATGGTAAACACTACACTAGTACATGCATCATCGATGAAGATAAGAGAAAAGATATCTTTCACTTGTGATAACAAAAATGCTAAATAGAGAATTCCTCTTCATCCATTAAAGGAAAAAGACAATAGTTTTTTAAGTAAAACTTGAGGTGTGGATGTAAACCAATAATAGTTTAGGTAAAGTATTATAAATTAAATTTATATTTCTGTCTCTAGTATCTTTTTTATTATATCATATTTATTTTATGATTGAATTATATAAAGTTGTTATAATTATTTATTATAATAGGTAATCCATTCATTAATTTAAAATAAACACACAATACACTTCCCCTCTTATGTGTCATTAGGAAACCAACAATAATTATACTTTAATATCAAATTAACTAATTGTATAATTTATTAAAGTTAAAAAATGTATCATTATAACATTATTATACTATAATTCTCACTTATTTCCAATTTAAACATTTTATCTTCTTTAAGTAAATTACACTTTGATATATTATGTTAATTCAATTCAAAACTTATGTAAATTTAAATTTTTAAGTAATAAGATAACCCACCACTAGGAGTATAATGAAATGTTTAATTTCAATAATTAAATCTTTCAATTTTTTATTTTACTATGCATCCGTATAGTATATTGATCCTTTTGGTTCGTTTAATTATGCTTGAACTGGATGGTGGAAACTTATCACGTTCGCTTCCTTCAGAGGATGAATTTATAAAAAATCCACCTATTCTAATAACAAAAAACCCTGACTCAATGAACATATATTAAAAGCTAAATCATAATTATTAGATAGAACCCGTACGGACAATGATATGATGAACAATGTTGTAGTATAATATCACTATTATATTGTGGCAAATTTCGTATAACAAGTCAAGAGGTGGCAAGTCTCTCTCTCTTATTGGAGTATTTTTTGCATTAATAATATTCTTATTGATGAAAATTTGGTAATATATATTAATTATTTTCGTTCACTCTTTCTTTTTATATCTATTGTTACATGAGTTATTTTGGTGTGAAATTAACACATTCGCAAGATATTTATGATTATAAGCTTTCAAAAAATTAAGGAATTTAAAATGAGAAGAAATTAACAATGAAGAGGGAATATATGAAAAGAAAACTGCATGAATGTCATAATTTAAAAGAGACTTAACATAGGAATCAAATAAGTTAAAAAAAGATACATTATAATTGTAATATTTGCACTAAAATTTAATTGAACTTTAATTTTTTTAATATATAAAAAAATAATATTAAATTTTTTTATAAAATATCTCTCGAATTGGTAAAATTATGATTTTTTGTTGATCCGATGATTTTTTTAATTTAAAGATCCATGTTAATCATTTAAGTAACATATATGAATCCTAGTAACATACATGAATCCTAAAATTTAAAATTTAAAATTAATTTAAGAACTAGGGTTTTTAAAATTTTAGATCCTAAAAACCATAAATTTAGGTTACCAATCTCTATATTTTATATGTCTTTCTATCTTTACTGCTCCTGGTGGAGATGTTTTTGCACCTTGAAGTCTCCCTATCTCTTCTCTCTATTTTTGGTAAGTTGATATATAATTGCTGCGGATTCAAGTTTGATTCATTTCTTTCCTCTCCATCTTCTCTATCATTATATAAGAAATGAATAATTGGCTACTTTGTTGGGTGTCTCATTTTCAATTTATTTATGTAGGAGGTAAAGATGAACTTGAGTAAATGCTTCATTTACCTTAATCCATTAACCACATTTGAGGCAACTGATCTTAATAAAAATGCTAATATTATGTAAATGGATCCCTTATGTTCATACGTGATTTATTCTGTTATTGATGACACCATGACAGTATGACATTATGGTTGAATCATTAAAGTTGTCATTATGCTGACATTATGACGTTGTAGATGAATTATTCCAACATTTCTTTGAATTGATAAGAAGGTAAAGCAAGTCCTTAGTTAGAAATTTGAGTTTGATTTGATAAAAGGATTGACAGATTCATATAACTTAGATTTTGGAAGATGGACATTATTCTATACAAGATAATTGAGATTGTCTCCAAATTTCATAGAGAATTGATATTTGAAGTATTGTTTTATACCTACCTATTAAAGTAACATCAATCAATTTAATTTTCCTTTTGAATTATAAAAATCTCTTGTAGGACGTTTATCATTATTGTTATTGATGGGTTTTTTTAATAATATTATCAATCATAAGTGCATATTTATTAAAAACTAGATGAGTATAAGAATCTAATGCCTACAATTTTCTACGTAAAAGGACTCTTTCTTTCGACATCTAATGGTTTTGGTTGTGGAAGTATTCTTGAGGTATTAAAGGAGAAGTACTTCTTTGCTACAAACTTATATTGAAATGTAGAAACAAAGAAGCACAACATCCATCAAATCATCAAGTTTTTTATTAGAATGAATAGTTAACAGCTTATGCCGATTATATTTCTCTTTTTGTCGATAATATAGAACTGTGGCAATTAATGCATAAATTATGGAGACCTTTAAGGCTATGTTTAGTTGGCGGTTTATTAATGGAATGTAATGTAATGTAATATTATTTTATCGTTTGGGAGGAGGGTTTATAATAAAATGAGATGGGATGACATGTAAGAGGAGAGTTTCATATTTCATTTCATTCCATCCTAAACAGTAAAAATGAAAAATATCCAAATTGGGGAGTTTAGGATGAAATGTAAAATTATAAATAATTTTTCAGTATATTATATGTCCGAAGCCTTAACACTCATGGCGTTGAATTCTCTTTACCTTTCTTTATCCCTTTTGAGTTTTGGCTTGTTGTTTGAAGTTGTTGTTCGATGAGTTCCAGCAGTTTTGCCTAAACTTGGGTCTATCCTTTTTCACTCTCTTTAACCACTTACTGAACTCTCGTGTTAATAGCTCCATATTCTCATTCTCGTCGAATTCGTATTTTACATCATTCATACCTTTTCTAGTTTCAACTTGTAGTGCCAATTTTTTGCGTCTTTTTTGTTTACCCTTTAAAAGATTTATTTCAAAATTTGTAAGAATTTTAATTACCTTCTCTAATGATGTATCATTAATGTCATAGGCCTCCTCTATTGTTGCAAATTTCAAACTAAATCTCGGAGGTAATGATCTTAACATCTTCTTGAATAATTTCATATTGGAATATTTCTCCCCTAGTTGATGTGCCTGATTCATTATATCTCACAATCTTTCATGAAAGTCTCCAATAGTCTCATTTTCATCCATCTTCAGTTTTTCAAACCTCACAGCTAACATCTGTAATTTTGATGCTATCATAGACTTGGACCCTTCATGAATAGTCAGCAAAGCATCCCACACTTCTTTAACCTATTCATAGGCTGATATAATTGAGAAGCATCATTTATCAACAACATTAAAAATCGCATGCATTGCTTATGAGTTCCCAAGTGCACTTTCTTCTTCGACTCTTGTCCATTCAAATAGATCTTTTTGAACAACCTCTCATTTATCATTAGTAATCATCGGATATGTCTACCTATGTACTATCGAATGCCAGGCTTTTGTGCCCTGAGTTTGGATAAAGACTTTCATATGTGATTTCCATGCAAGATAATTAAATCCATCCAACAGTAGTGGTCTGCTGATCGATGCGCCCTCTCTTGTAGTCATATTTGCTAAACTAGGATGTACACCAACTTGCTACTAAGTTCTGAATCGGTGACTTTACTCTGATATCAATTGATAAACCGTAGGGAGTAGTAGTTTCACAAACTTTCCAATTTTACTGTGTTTTTCTCTAATACAAACAAAAACAAAAAACAATCAAAAACGAAATAACAAATAACATTAGAAATTTGGTAATACAGTTTGGCACACTTTGCCTACATCTGCGGGGCCCTCACCCAGCTTAATACTTTCATTAAAGCACAATAGATGTACCCAAGGTGATATGTGTTTAATTGTTGATAGATTTAATCATTTATACTTAGTGATTATTAACATAAAAATGCTTAAGTTACTCACTTTAATTCATATATGATTTTAGGTACAATCTAGGAGCAAAGAAAATAAAGTGAGCTGAAAGCGCAATCTTTAGGCCATTTTCTGAAGATTAATACTCACTTGTCTTCATGGAGCAAGAAGAAAAAAAAAAAAAAGATAAGCAAGAAAACATAAAAGAAGACAACCAAGCCAAATAAAATAAGACAGCAGCTGGAATGAAGCAAAATGGCAACGTCGTTGACCAAGCAAGGATCAGCAAATAGTAAGCAGAAACGACGATGCATAGTGAAGGCAAAAGAGTGAAACACAAACGTTGGCATTTGCGTTTCTGCGTAAAACGTGGACGTAGCTACGTTGCACGCAACGTCCCTGGCACAGAAAGGAAGGATTTAAGAAGACCAGCAACTTAAATTGTCACATCACGCTACAGGAATAGATCAATAGAGAGGGTTTGAGAGGGTCTGCGTTTAACGCATTTTTCTATGTTAAACGCAGACAAAGGAGAGCTTGGAATGGGACATAGAGGTAGCGTAGAACAGTGAGAAGCAACAATGGCGAGGTTGGGCTGAAACAAATTAAGAGTTAATTAGGGATTTTTGGCTAGGGACATTAGATGGGGGCTGAAGCAATTTTTCGGGAAAGACTCATAAAGAGCTAGTTGTCCTGATGTCGGTTCAGAGGTGACATCGACGTCGACCACTCGGGTTAAGTATTTTTTATTATTTTGTTGTTTCTTTCTCTCATTAAAAATTGATAGTGTTATCCTATGTTAATTGATTTGGGTATTGTGTATGGATAATCGAATTTTTCATTATTGTTCGGTTATTTGTGTATGAATCCGTTGGGTATTGTGAATTGATGATTCTAATGCGTTTATTGAATCGTTAATTTCAAACCCATTGTTAGAATTTCGATATAATTTGTAATTGTTATGTTGAAATTCATGTGTAACAACTAATAATTCGTAATTATTAGGGATAACATGACCTAGGTTAAATGACGCATCGTATGTGGTTGTTGCCTTGATTAATCGGTTTTCCTAATTCG
>JAOSBK010000002.1:15612269-15627773 GCA_027568895.1 Erythroxylum shatona
CTTGTGAGATGACGACCAAAGAGGGTTCTTTGGAATAACCCTATAGGTTTACAAGCTCAAGGTTTATGACTCCAGATGTTGGGCTTCGAAAACGGGGTCCAACATATTATGGTATCAGAGCGACTAAGTTTGGGTCTAGGTGAGCAATTAGATTTAGGGATATCCTATGCTTTGAAGTGGGTAGTTTTTTTATTATGAAATGAACAGGCATTATTTGTTTTAAATGAACAACTTGTATTGTTTTGAATTGTTTTACATGATTTGAAACTGTTTTGCATGAACTAATGATTTTCAATGATTTTTCAGTTGAGGGAGTGAAATGCCGCCTAAAAAAAGAACTCGAGAAGCTCTGACTCGATCTGGTTTTTACCAAGGGAGCACGGATGAATCGTATGTACCACAAGATGCAGGGACACATTATGCTCTAGATTTTGAGGCACCCAGTGTGTAGCATGAGATGCCTCCACCGCCTCATCCGATGCCTCAAATGAATCCCCAGTTCTTTCAAGCCTTTGCCCAGGCTTTCACTTATGCCATGGGCCAAGGGTCACGAATGCCAATGCCAGCTCCAGTGGAGAAAAGTGTGCAATATGATAAGCTCCGCAAATATGGGGCTGTTGATTTTAATGGAACCACTAACCTTGAAGAGGTAGAAGCATGGCTGAAGAGGACCGAGAGAGTCCTAAAACATATGAAGTGTTTTGATAAAGAGAAGCTAGATTATGCAGTTAGTTTGCTACAGGGGGATGCATTCTATTGGTGGGAGTCAGTGCCTCACAGCCAGGACGTACCGCCGGTACTGACATGGAGGGACTTTTTGGAAGCATTTAGGAGGAAATACTTCTTGAGGATCTATATCCAAGAGAAAGCTAGAGAATTTCTGAATCTTACACAGAGAGACATGAGTGTGAGCGAGTATGAGCTGAAGTTTACTCAGCTCTCTTGGTACGCCGCAAACATTGTTGCTAATGAGGAGGAAAAGTGCCGTAAGTTTGAGGGAGTCTTCATCTGGCGATCAAGGAGAAGGTGCTGATTTATAAATTTTGTGACTACCAGCTATTGGTAGATGCGGCCCTCCAGGCAGAGAAACTTGAGAATATAAAAAATGAAGTGAGCAGGAAGAGGAAGAACCGTGACTAGTCTTCGAAGAAGGGGATGAGTGCTCCAATGGCTGAGAGGGGTATGAAGAGTTTCCATACTCAAAGTGAAATGGGGAGTAGTGGCCCTGCTAAGAGCAAGCAGGGACGGGCAGTTTTAGGGCAAGCCTCTAATGTCGGAGGCATGGGAAGGCCGGGGAAGAGTAGATACACAAACCCCCAATGTGAGCATTGTGGAAAACTTCACAAAGGAGAGTGTCTTAAGTTACTTGAAGCATGCTTTCGATGCAGGGAGAAGGGACATATGATCAAGGACTGTCTTCAAGTACCAAGGCAAGAGGGGTCACAGTTGCAGCCCCAAGGAGAGCTGAAACACTGAGAACCCGGCCAGCTACTGAAGTGGGCAGTTCTGGAACTGCAAGGAAGGTTGTTCCTCCAGGAAGGTCAAGGGGACAGGCTCAGGCTTAGGCTCAGGAGAGGGTGTTCGCCATGACCAGAGAGGAAGCTGTAGCTGCACCCGAAGTTGTCACGAATATGGCTCACTTATTCAATTATCCAATATATGTGTTGATTGATTCTGACTCTAAGCATTCATATATTTCTACAAGCATGATTTTGCATGATGTTGAATTGGTGCCATTGGATAGTCCATTGATTGTGAGTACTCCTTTAGGGAGAAAGGTGATAATAAGTCAAGTATATAGAGATTGTGAACTGATTATTGAAGGTGTTAGATTGGTAGTCAACTTATTGCCTCTTGAGTTGAAGGGTTTAGATGTGATATTAGGAATGGATGCCATGGAAAAGTATCATGCGAAGTTGGATTGTAGCCTCAAGGTGGTAGAATTTGATATGGGAAATGGAGAGAAGATGAGAGGAGACAGGAGGATATCATCGCTAAGACTTATTTTAGCTTTGATAGATGACAGGATGATGGAAAAAGGATGTGAAGCCTTTTTGGCACACGTCGTGGACACTGAGGAGAATGAAGGGAAGTTAGAGGATTTTCCAGTGGTGAGGGAGTTTTCAGATGTGTTCCCAGAGGACTTACCGGGTTTGCCACCGATGAGGGAAATCAAGTTTGTCATCGACTTGATTCTGCACCCATTTCTATATCGTCGTATAGAATGGCTTTAGTAGAACTCAAGGAACTCAAGGAACAGTAAGAGGAACTATTAGAGAAGGGGTATATATGGCCAAGTTCACCATGGGAAGCGCCGATTCTGTTTATTAGGAAGAAGGATGGGACATGGCGTATGTGCATCGATTACTGGAGACTGAATAAAGTGACTATTAAGAACAAGTATCCTCTGCCCCGGATTGATGATTTGTTTGATCAGTTGCAAGGATCAAGGGTCTTTTCAAAGATTGATCTCAGGTCAGGCTATCATCAGCTCAGAATTAAGGAGTCTGATGTGAACAAAACAGCCTTCAGGACAAGTTGTGGGCATTATGAGTTTCTTGTCATACCCTTCGGATTGACCAATGCTCCAACTGCATTCATGGATCTTATGAATAGGGTCTTTAAGGAGTTTCTGGATCACTTTTTCATAGTATTTATTGATGACATTTTGGTTTATTCCAAAAGTGAAGGGAAACATGAGGAATACCTCAGGAGAGTGTTGCAGATCTTGAAGGAGAAGGAGCTTTATGCCAAATTTAGCAAATGTAAATTCTGGCTTCATGAAGTGATTTTCCTTGGACATATGATTTCTAAGGATGGGGTACATGTTGATTCAAGGAAAATTGAAGCAGTGGCGAATTGGCATGCACCAATGATAGTGGCAGAAGTAAGAAGATATCTGGGATTGACAGGCTATTGTGCGAGATTTGTTGAAGGATTCTCGATGATAGCTGCCCCTATGACCAAGTTATTGAGGAAGAATCAGAAGTTTATCTGGAGTGATGAATATCAGAAGAGCTTTGAGGAGCTTAAGTACAGATTGACAAGTGCTCTAATTCTGACTTTACCCATAGGAGAGGAGGGTTATACAGTTTATAGTGACGCTTCAAGGAATGGTTTAGGTTGTGTACTAATGCAAGGAGACAAGGTAATAGCTTATGCCTCGCGGCAGCTAAAGTCTTATGAATTGAATTACCCGACCCATGATCTAGAATTGGCAGCAGTAGTTTTAGCCCTGAAGATTTGGAGACATTATTTGTATGGGGTGCAGATGAGGGTTTTTACTGATCATAAAAGTCTCAAGTA
The DNA here is from genome assembly GCA_027568895.1 of Erythroxylum shatona. NCBI lineage: Eukaryota > Viridiplantae > Streptophyta > Magnoliopsida > Malpighiales > Erythroxylaceae > Erythroxylum > Erythroxylum shatona. The sequence goes on from JAOSBK010000002.1 coordinate 15,615,576, forward strand.
CCTTCTGAGCCAAAAAGCGTTAAATTTGAGACAGAGAAGATGGTTGGAGCTAATTAAGGATTATGATTTGTTAATTAAGTATCGTCTAGGAAAGGCAAATGTAGTGATGGATGCCTTGAGTAGGAAATCATCAATAGCTCGTGTTCAGACAATTTATCTGCCGTTATTGGAAGAGATGGCTAAGATTAGGATAAGTTTGAAACAGGAGGAACCAGATTGTGTCATTGCAAATTTCAGAGTAAGACGATACTCAGAGAAAAATTTAAGGAGTTATAAGCACAGGATGCAGAATTGAGTAAGCTTCGAGAAGAAGTTCAGAATGGCAAGAAATCCGAGGTGGTAGTGAGGGATGATGGACTCATGGTTGTAGGAAATAGACTTTGTATCCCAAATGTCAAAGAAGTAAAAGATGAAATACTGGATGAGACACATAATGCATCTTATGTCATGCACCCAGGTAGCACTAGGATGTACAGAGATCTAAACGAACATTTCTGGTGGAAAGGCATGAAGAGAGATGTAGCAGAATATGCAAGTAAGTGTCTAATGTGTCAACAAGTCAAGGCTGAACACCAGGCACCTTCAGACAAGTTAAGGCCATTGTCCATTCCTGAATGGAAGTGGCAAAGAGTAATCATGGATTTTCTGATGGGTTTGCCTAAGACAAGTAGGAAGCATGATGCCATATGAGTTATTGTTGATCAGTTGACGAAGTCAACCCATTTTTTGGCAATTAAACAGACGGATTCTCTACATGTTTTGGCAATGAAGTATATTGATTAGATAGTGAGATTGCATGGGGTTCCAAATTCTATAGTTTCTAACAGGGATCCTCGATTTACTTCGAGATTCTAGGGAAGTTTACAAGAAGCTTTAGTAACTAAACTAAGCTTTAGCACTAATTTTCATCCCCAGACGGATGGTCAATCTGAGAGGATCATTTGGACCCTTGAGGGAATGCTCAGGACATGTATGATGGACTTCAAAGGAGCTTAGGATGAACACTTTCCATTGATCAAATTTGCGTATAATAATTCGCACCACTCAAGCATTCAGATGGCTCCTTATGAAGCATTGTATGGAAGGAGGTGTAGAACTCTGATATGTTGGGATGAAGAAGGAGAGAGGAAACTGATAGGGCCAGAGTTGTTTCAGATGATAGTCAACAAGGTTAATTTGATTAAGCAACAGCTTAAGGCAGCACAGGATAAAATGAAGAGTTATACTAATGTAAACTGAAAGGAGATGGAGTATGAAGTCAGTGAGAAAGTATTTCTTAAGACATCTCCTTGGAAGGGAGTCATGAGAATTGACAAGAAAGACAAATTGAGTCCGAGATATGTGGGTCCTTATGAAATTCTTGAGCAGATTGGACCATTAGTCTATAGGTTGGCGCTGCCACCAGAATTGTCACAGATACATGACGTCTTTCATGTATCCATGTTGAGGAGGTACAGATCAGATCCCTCTCACATCATTCAGATTCCCGAGGTTCAATTGAGAGATGATCTGAGTTATAAGGAGATTCCAATGGAGATTTTAGACACCAAGGAAAAGGTTCTCTGGAACAAGATGATTCAACTGGTCAAGGTCCTGTGGAGAAACCATTCTGTGGAAGAGGCCACGTGGGAGCCCTTGGAAGCCATGAAGGAGAAGTACCCACACCTCTTCAACGAATCAGGTAAGAATTTTGAGGACGAAATTCTTTTAAGAGGGGGAGAATTCTTGGCCCCCAAATTTTTTTTCTTGATAAATAAGCATGATTAGATTATTTTGGGTTCTTGCTAGATAAATTTATGTTGGAATTAACTGACATGTTAATGTGAATGAGATTAGGTGACATAAGTCAAGGGAATTAAAGTGTTAAGGTGGTAACTTATGCATGAGGGGTAGTTTAAGAAGATCACTTAAGTGGGAAAGTCTTAAGGCTTTAAAGGAAGGACAATATGGACATTATGAATTCATTAAGGGTATAAAAGGGAGAAGAAAAGGCTTGATTGGCATGGGAAGAGAGAAACGAAAATTTAAAAGAGAGAAGAGGGAGAGAGTGTCGTATAAGGAGAAAAAGAGAGGAAAAAAGGTGTTGTACTAGGTTTTGATTTTTCTTAACTTTCAAGAGGGATTTTGGGGTTGAGCAAGAAGGGAAAAAGGAAGAGGAAGATTAGAGATTCCATTAGAGCCAAGAAATCCATTGATTGGTGGAGATTCAAGGTAAGCTTGTATTTTAATATTTGGGTTTTGGAAGGGGTTTTGGTTCAAAAAGCTTAGGAAATGTATGAGTTTAAGTATACTAGGGTCAATTTTATGAGTATATTTCTTTGGGTTATCCAATCGGAATTCCTTTTGATTTGGGGTTTTTTGTCAATGTTGAAGAAAATCAAGAGAGGCAAAAGGAGCAAGAGTAGAGGCTTCTTGAGCAAGGTTTTCAAGCAAGGAAACTAAGGTGGGTAACCTTTTTATAATTGAGTTAATAAGCCATAAATGTTCTTCAAATAAATGCAATTAATTGATTTTCCAACTACCTTATAAAAGTGCATTTATTGTTCCTTAAATGCTTGAGAAATTGCCACATGCTTTTTATATATGAGTTTTGTGAATGAATTTAGAGTGATATTGGAATGATTTCAAATTGCTCTACAATTGTTGTATTTGTGGCTTTTGAATGATTTGGGAAATGGTTATATGTTTGGTATAGAATTTTTGATTGTGAAATTGTGAAATGATTTTGAAAGAATAGCAAGTATATAAAATAGTTCGTGTTCATGAAAAACAAGATTTCAAAATATGCCATTTGGGTAAATAATTTGCAAGTTATGAGATGCATGATTTGTGGGTTTGTGGTGGTCCCTTAAGTATGTCAAGTGCATTTGTCTAAAGGCTTCTCCCGCCTACCCGCTAGTGGCATGGAGCTCTCTTGCGGACTCTCATAAGTTCACGGCTACGCAAGACCATTTTGTGGGATTGCAATAGTACGTTTTGTTCACGGCTACACAGGACCCGTATGGGAAATGTGTAGTACGTTCTGTTTTGGATCTACCCAAACCATTATGATGTGTTTATGTGTTTTAATGTGTTGAAAAATTTGATGATTGTTTGACTTGTGTGAATTGTGAATTTGTTTGACAAGTTGACAATTTTAAGAAAAGAATGTTTTATGGATTTCAATGAGGTTTTGCTAAAATTATGAAAGTTTCAAATGGTTTTTGCTTATTAATGTTTATAAAACTGTTACCTACGAGCTTTAAGCTCACCCCCCTTTCATTTCTATCTCCAGATGATGGGAAAGAGATTGGGTGAAAGAAAGTCAAGGCATCGTTTGATTTTGCATATGTTGTATCTTAAGTTAGATTGATGTAAAAATGAGACGTTAGACATATGTTGAGAATTATGAGATTTTGTATCTTTTGTTGTATTTCAGATTTTTGATATTGATGATGTAATATGGCTTGGAATGCCATTAAAGTTTTGTAAACATTTACCTTATGATGTTAATGAAATATGGATTTGTGTATGGACATGGAATGTGAATTTGTATATGGATGATAATGATGAATGTTGAGCATGAATGGTTGGTATATATATACATATATATTCATATAAGTAAGACATTATGGAAATACAAGATAGGATTTTGTGGATGATGAGAATTGGATGCAAGTGATGAATGAAGTGAGTAATATTAGAGACTTTGATGGAATAATATTGATAGTTGAAATCGTTACGAATGATATTGCAATAGAGGAAGTGAATTTTGGATAATTCTCAAGTTTTTCATGAGGAGAAAATGTGTGTTCCAACTTCAGGAGAAAATCTGTATTAATCTAGGATGAATTAGACCAAGTAGTCTTCATGAAAGTTGTAGCTTATCCTCTTAGCTTTCCAACGATATAAAGTATGAGATTTTTAGATATCGGAGTTGAGAGTTATGACCATTTCAAGATAGGATGTCGTAAAGGATGTGTATCCCGAACAATTAGAGAGCATATGAAGTGATATCGCACTAGAAAGAGTTGAATTTGGAATGATTTTGAGTAAAAAGGACGTTAGGATGAGTTTAGGATCCTTTGGAGGGGTCTTGGAGGGTGAAAAATTCATATCACCCGAAGGTTACACGGCCTGCTCGTGTAAAATCACACAGGCCGTTTGTTTCTGGCGCAGGAGCACATTTTCCACCAGAAGGTTACACGGCCAGCCTGTGTAAAATCACATGGACCATGTCCAAAATGACAGAATCTCATTTTAGTGTCTCTACAAAAGTTGTATATCTAGGAGTCTACTTTCTAATCGTAGAAGAACAAAGTCAATCCGACACCCGTAGTGAGAGTTATGGCATTTGCACCAAAGGATGTACAATTCGAGTAAGGACATGAACATGTTGGATTCATTTGGCCATAACTTCTCCGTTTGACCTCCGAATGAAGTGATTCTTGAGGTGATTGATTCCTAAGACATGTATCTATCTCTTCATGAAAATTAAGATCTTTTGGAGTTGTTTTGAAAAAGTTTGATTGAGAGAAAGTGAGGAGTCAATTAGGGGATCATGATTGAGGTATGTACACACTTTAGTTTCTTAAGCATATCTTGAGCTATAGAGCTCCGATTGAGGTGATTCTTTCTTCAAAATAAACTAGAGACTAAGAGGTAAAAGTTTTGAAGAATTCAATTGTAATTATTGTGTTTCCGTTGTGTGGGCTCGCCTTGGTGGCTTGAAATGTTATGAGAATGAGAGTGAACTGATGATGGCTCATGAGGGTTAAATGAAATAACCCTACAGGTTATTTAACCATTTCGTTGGAGTATGCTCACGTCATATGGTTTCATGTAAGGTTTGAGTTTCGAAAACGGTGCCCAACATTTTGTGGTATCAGAGCAAGAATTGGATTCTGGAATCAAGCGTGATCCAACACATTTATACTATGATCATTATCCATAATACACATATTTTCATTCCAACTTCACACATCAATTTAAATTGAAATACAGCAAAATAAAACAATTAGAATATAAGTGTAAAGTTTAGATATTTATAAGTCTCTCCGTATGCTCGTGGCAGGTAATTGATCCTCCCATATGTACGGGAAGGCTATCTCCTCCTGGGCCTCCATGTCTATTGCTCGAGTTATGCCCTGAGATGGTCAATACCTTAGGTGATGTCCAATATTCCTATCAATGAGTCCATATTTGATCTAAAATATAAGGTGGTCGTACATCAGTCTTGTGTATCGCATTAATAAAGTCGCGATAACATGTACGAGTTCGCCTCTCCCATAGTTTATATGTGATCGCGTCGATTCCAGAATCTCAGAAAAATTCTTTCTGAATTAAAAAGAAAAAAATTCGATAACTTATAATGTAATATTATTTATCTAATTAATATATACAAATCAATTCAAAAAGAAAAATGAATTATATTGTTCCTTAAACTCCTGAAAGTAAAATGTCTTTGTGGCTTGGGAGATATTCTTCCATACATAACACTCAGGATCAATCCTCTGCTTAAATTTAGAAGTCATATTTCTGGAATACGGTCCAGATAAAATCAACCTAATATAAGAACAAATAATTTTATACAATTTGAAAAATTTTAAACCTATAACTTAATTATAAACTTATATAGTGTTTTATGTGATTTCACTTACAGATTATTGACAATTGTTATGTACTTTCTTCTATTAGGTCCCTCAGCTCCAGGCTGGCGGTCGTTTCCTTCATCCACTATAGGGGTAGTGGATAATGTAGGAGTGGTGGATGGCATAGCATGAGGAGCATTAGGTGATGACTCATCTGTAATTGTAGGCCCTGGAGGGGGAGGTGGTGATTCAGTTGCAACTGGAGACTGTGATGGTCCACCTTCACAGTAAGTACTTTCGAACATGTGTCTGAACCTGGGTTGCATTATATCACGTTGTCTCTTTGGCCTCATATTTCTACCTAAAATTCATGATTTATTCAAATTTATAGAAATATAAGAAAGTGAATTTGAATTTAATATTTGACACAATATATGCAAAAGGAAATAAGGCGATTTGTTGAATATCATATTAAAGTACAAACATTGAATTCAATTATGAGAATAATTGTTGCAGTCATAGAATAATAATATAATTAGTTTAAAGCTTAGTATAGTGTATTGCATCGATAAATCACAACGACATAATTATTTTCTTATATTTCAAATGACATGAGAGTCGGTAAAGGTAAATGAGTCTCCGATGTTTGGATTTCTGAGAAGGGTCCTGACATGTTTAAACACACTAATGGAAACAGTAAAAGTTCTTCCCTCGCGTATAGGGTTTTCAATACCTTCTTGCAACAGCGTTTTCGTTATTGCTAAACTTATAGATGATATAGTGAATGAGTTGCCAGATTTAGGATGGAAGACAAACTCTCTAGATGAACTGCCAGTACGAAACGGTTTACCTACAACACAATTAGTATATAACTTAGATATTATCAGATTAGATGATCGTTAAACGAACCAATACTGGAGAGACATACATACATGAATGTCCAGACGAACTCTGTGGAATTGACGACTTTTCCAAAGCACCGATTTCCCTAATCCTTTATGGACCAGTGACATTGCTCCTGCCTCCATTGGCATACATGTCATCTTCGAGATTCAAGTAGACTTAAAACAATATGTAATATATACCATCAAATGTCAATTTATATAAGAAGATGTACATAATAAGGAAAGTAATGTTGTTCAAATGATACTGTAAACCTTAAAACAGAAGATCGACCATGGAAGGAAAACGATCATTAGTGTTTGAAGTGGAGATTTTTGTTGCATAGTTTATTCCTTTAGCAAGGACAATTTTGCCACATTCCTACCAACGGAATGAATTACTACCATCCGAAACCAGATGCCATGTTGACATTCCTTGATTAAGAATTTGAATTCCATATTTGACACAATATACTGAAAAAGAAATAATCTTCTTTGTTGAATAAAATATTCAAAAACAAATACAAATTAATCACTATCATAACTTAATTGTAAATTACAATCATCTTCATTTTATGAAGAATAAGAATCAAATTCTAGCTCATCTTCTGATCTCTGACTGTCGTCATCCTCTCCAGATGAAATTTCAACATATTCTGTTAGATGGATCGTTCAAAGGTTCATTATCATCATGTTTGACAGATGCATTTATAAAATTAGCATCTTCCTGAAACACTTCACTTTCAATTCTCTGTTCTCCTTTTTCAAGTGATTCAAAAACACCTCTAGGTTTAACTTTGCAAACCGCCAACAAATCTGACTTATCTTGTCGTAAGCTAGGAAAAGGGATATAACACACATGTTTCGCTAGCATATCCAATACAAAAGTTTGAAATTGTCTCAATCTTCTTTGGTTGTTGATTTCAACTAGATTGCATCGATTATGCACTTTTGTTCTAATATTTGGAGTCGGGTCAAACTAATCACACTTAAATATCACAGTTTGCTTTATTGGTAATGCAGGGTACTCAACTTCAAGTATCTCAATAATTTTACCATAATAATCCATCAATTCTCCATGCATGGAAACTCCATTATTTATTGTTGCCATACTATGACTATAATATTCTGTATGATATTTGTATCCATTAACGAAATACATCAAATATGATTTAATAGTTCACAGAGTTTCTTTAGTAAGATCACAAATGAACTTGTTCTGTATTGGAATTTCTAAGGCTTACATAAAAAGAAATTATCATATCAATGAGTATAATGTCGTTTCAACACTTAAATCTTATAATTCAATTATGAGAATATTTGTAAGTGGAAACTTACATATATCTTGAACCATCGTGGAAAGTATCTTCCAACTTCTTTATTTACTTCATCCTATGTGCTATCCGGTATTATCTCACGTAACAGTGCCTCATATAATCTAAATACATTATTATATATTTCAGTTATGAACAACACAAAATTTAAAAACCGAAACAATCATATCCAACTTACTGCACGAAAGGCTGAACCTCTTAACAGTTCAATAAAATGTAACCATGGGCAACCTTAATTTCTTCCTTTGTTAACATTCTTCTTGTTGCACATTCATATGTTCGCCTAAGATATGTAAAAATGGATAAGTTACCATCAATATCACTCGTTCCTCCCCCATCGTCATTATGAAAACTTTTCTTTCTCTTATGTGAACATGCATCTCAAAATAATGTGAACAAAATGTACTAGCTTCCTCCACTGAATAAGCATTACATATCGAACCTTCAACTCTAGCCTTGTTGTGGAAAATTTTCTTTAAGTGATGTAAATACCTATATTACAGAATATGGTAATTACAATTTACTAGTTAAAACATGTCATTACTTCAATGACAATAATTTGAATTTGAATTACCTTTCAAACGGATATATCCATCGATATTGAACTGGACCAGCTAGTTTTGCCTTATGTGATAAATGCACAGGTAGATGCTCCATACAGTCATAGAAACTTGGAGAAAAAATTCCTTCTAACTTGCACAAAATTACTGAAATTTTCGTTTCAGTCAACTTGATTTCAGATGATGCAAAACTTTTGAAAAACAAACTTATTTCTGTTATCACTTCCCAAACCTTATTTGGTAGCAACTTCGAAAGTGCAAGTGGAATTAGCCTTTGCATAAACATATGACAATCATGACTTTTCAACCTAAATAATTTGTACTTCCTCATGTCCACACTCTTTACTAAGTCTGAAACATAACTATCGGGAAATTTTATACTTTCCAATCATTCACACAATATTTCCTTTTATTTTTTATCTAAAGTGTAACATGCTTTCAGATATTTACCAGTGCAAAGATCCTTATGTAATTCATTCCTTCCACAAAAAAGTTGCAAATCAACTGGTGATTTTGCATTATCTTTTGTCCTTCCTTCATTGTTCATTATGGTATTGAACAAATTGTCAAAAAAAAATTCAATATGCATCACATCTAGATTATGACGTATCAAATTTGTTTTCCAATATGGCAAATCCCAAAAAATGCCTCATTTTCTGTAACTAAAGTTTTTTTACTAATGCTTACATTTACTTCATCAACTTCAAATTCTATAACTTTCAGCAAGGATAATTCATCAACCTCCAACAAAATTTCTTCACCAGCTTTGTGAGGGGGAGGAGGTGTTTTTACCATCCTATTCTTAATGAACTTTTGTTTATTGCTTCTAAATGGATATTCTGGAGGAAGAAATTTTCTGTGATTTTCAAACCAACACATTTTACCCCTATTTGGAAGATAAAACGCATCAAAATCATTGCCACAATAAGGACAAACCAGTTTTCCTACTGTACTCCATTCAGACAACATGACATATGCCAGAAAATCACTAATGATCCACATCAATGCTGCTCTCACACAAACTTTTGTTTCACAGACACATCATATGTCTGAATACCATATTCCCAAAAATGTTGCAATTCAGATATCAATGGTAGTAAAAAAACATCAATTTTATGCTTCGAATTTGAAGGCCCTGCCACAATCACGGTCAAGAACATATATGCATCCTTCATACACATCTATGGAGGCAAATTGTAAGGAGTAATTATGATTGGATATGATGAATATTGCTGGTCGAATTGACCAAAAGGTTGGAATCCATTCGTCGACAATTCCAACCAAACATTTCAACTTTCAGCTGCAAACTCAAGATGAGTGTCATTGAAATGTTTCCACACCAGCTCATCTGAAGGATGACTCATAATTTCGTCTTCCTATTCGTGTTCATTATGCCATCTTATGTGAGATGCAGTAACATTTGAAGCATATAGTCTTTGAAGTCTCGAATTTAGTGGGAAATAATACATCCGCTTTTGGGGTACTAATTTCTGTTTCATTGAACACTTTCTAGGCTTGAATCATGGTTGACCACAAAATTTGCACTTTTGTAAATCCACATCATCTCCCCAATACAACATACATCCTAACCTGCTACAATTAATCTTCTCAGTAGGCAAACCAAGACTCCTAATAAGTTTCTTCATATTGTAAAAACTATCAACCATTGTATAAATAGGAGGTAATGATTCATTATACCACTAAAGAATTTTATCCAAACTACGGTCCGAGATATGCCCTTCAGAATTTATGCTTAATATTCAAGTAATTGAAGACAATTAGGTCATTGTCTCACAATTTGGCCATAATTCTTGGTTAGCTGAGTATAGTAAGTCAAAAAACTGTTTTGCATGTGGGTTAGGTTCTTCTTCAAAATTTTCCATATTTTCCTTAAAGGTATTACTGGTTGCATCATAAACTATTTGCATGTCAATTGGATTTGTTCTAAATCCAATCCCCCCTTCAAACTCATTTAAGTTGAAAGACGATTGTGCTTAATTACCCCTTAAGGTGCTACAAATCAACGATTCTCCATATCGTGTCCACTCAAAATAATTGGAGACAAACGCTTTTCTCAGCAATTGCCCATTAACTTCATCAACAGGAAGGAAATATTTGTGTTTGCACTTTTTGCATGGACATCTGATCTTTGATCCATCTATTTATGTAGGTTGAGAACATGCATAATGAATAAAAGCTTCAACTCCCTTAACAAATTCAGGATTAATGTAACCATCAGGTGTTAATCGTCTATACATCCAAGATCTATCAACATAACTCATTTTTACAAAACTTTTAATTTAAAACAATGATTCTATAGTTAGTATCATTCATGTTTGCCAAATATTACAAAATATCTGAGATAAGACTTGTGAATGAAGACAACAAGTTCTCGTTGTGACTCCTAGGCTCCTCGTATTTTTCACCGATAAGCCTCACAGGAGCTCCGTCACGGGTTATAGGTTAAGGTTTATGGGTTGAGATCTAAAATATTTGTAAACTTAAGATCGAACATATATGTTTGTAATCATATATGTTAGAAGATAATTAATGTTAAAACTCCTATATTAAATATATACTAGTGCCAAATATAATAAGTATTCATAAAAATATGAATACTTATTAATAAATTGTTTTAACATATACAATTTTAAAAAGATACGTGCAAAAATTTGCGTAAGAGAAGTAAAGAGAAGCTCATTATTTTAGATAGCATCAATGAAATAACTTAGATGTCATATTAAGGTAATTGGAACTACAATATAAGTCAACTCATCCTCTATTAATTCAATGATAAATCGAAGTTCATAACACAAACAAGTTTCACATCGTGCAGGCCATTTCAATTAAAAATGTAAGAAGTTCATATGGGAAGTTCAAACCACAAATAAATACCCAAATTAAACTAAGTTCACAAAAACATAGTAAAAAAAATCACTTACCTCAACTGACACATAGAAGGATCTTCCTAAAGTACGTGAAGGAAGATGATGATGATGGACCTAGAATGAGAAATATAAAAACTTATACAAATGTCATTCTCTATGTGTGAAAAATCATTGTTGAATTGTAAAAAATATAAGGAAATGAATGTCATTTGAATACTTGCTAAAACTTCTCTTCAATCTACTTCAAAATATAAATACTGCCAACAAATGAGTTCCTAGAACCAAGAACAAAATCGTTCATAGTTTACAAAGCAGGATATATTAAAACAATTGCATGAAACGTTATAATCAATAAAGGTCATGGACTATACGAGGAGCCTATTGAAAATTCGGCAAAGCTTTCCCTATAAAATGAACATCCCCCTTTTGAAATAAAGGTCATTCCTGCAATAAAAATATACTTCTATATCCACCAGTAACCACAGCTCAATTTGGGTCTCCAAACTATATGTCTATTCTCAATTAAGTCCACATTTATATCGCAAAATCTATAATAATCCAATTTACAATTCAAGTATACCCATTGCTAACCCATACACCCTCATTTATAGTTAATACATCAAGATATTCTCAATTCTAATTAACAATACCTCAATTTAATCAATTTCATTCATTTATATAAGAACATAACTATTGGGACCCGATTTCGAAACCGGACCTCAACCGAAAAAGCGATAAGCGGAGTTGAAAACGAAGTGGTGGAAAGCGAAATCAAAAGCAAAAGCGAAATCGAATCGTAAAGAGAAAGAAACCGAAGTAGAAACATGAGGCGGAACTCGAAAGAACGGATCCGAAACTAAAATGGGACAGAAGCAACACAAATGAACGAATGAAATTAAAGCGAACGAATCGAAGCAAATCGAATACGAATCGAAAGCAAAGCAAGCAAACGGATCAATTCGAAC
>JAOSBK010000002.1:15627873-15650984 GCA_027568895.1 Erythroxylum shatona
CCCACCAAGTCAAGCAATAATTATCATCAAATTAAAGCATCAATCAACATAATAAACACACCAAAATTCCCATTAAAGGTTTCTACCACCTATGATGTATTAAACTACAAAATCAAGCATAATACAATTCTTACCTATTTCAAGCTTCCATCAATTTCTTCTTCACTTTTCCCAATTTCTTTGCCAATAACTCTTTTATTCCCCCACACCAAACATGACCCTCACCATGATAAGAGAACTACTTGATGACAAGTAGAAGAACTCTTGAGTTTTGGATGAGTGTTGGAGGAAGAAAGGAGAAAAACAATGGAGAGACAAAAGCAAGGAGTAGGTTTCGGTGGAGATAAACATAAGCCAAAAAAATGATAAGTTTCCCTCTTTAAATGAAGCAAATCCGTAGGATGGAGCAAGGAGGCATTAAATGGTGTGGATAGGTGGCAATTGGAGGAGAGATGAAGAAAAGTCAACCAACCAATCATAATTTGATAAAACAATTAATCCAAAAACAATTAAACTCCACCAATTTCGGTTCCCACTAGTTTTGTGGGTCCATTTATGGGTCCCACCAAGATATTTAATAGTTTAGTCCCAAATAACAGTAGAAAATCAACCGGTTCGCCACTTGGCGATTTTTTTCCGGTCCGGGAATTTTCTCCGGAAAAATCCAGAAAAATTCCTAAAAATCCCGTAAAATATAAAATAGTCAATGGATCAATCAAAATAATTTTTCAAACCCAATAACCATGTTAATCCCAATAAAATTGCATTAGGCCCAATTACCGGGAATTATCATGAATGCATATACAGTAATTCCATGTGCACAATTGATACTGTGTATCAATCCTATTATGCATGAACAGTACTAATTATTCCCTATCAATCCCATCCTATGATAAATTTCCTATTTTACCCTTCCAGTAGGGGGTGGGATGTTACAGATAGGCACCTACATTCAAAATTTAAAGGAAAAATGCATTACAAAACATCTTTGTTTATAATTAGAGCATTATGATACTTTCATTAAACAGATGGTATGCATGGTAAATTCATCCTTAACTCAACAGAAAATCTCAATCTTTTTCCATGATTCTCCAACAAAAACACAGGCCATTGGTAAATAATCACCCATTAACAACCAAAATAAATGTAGCCATCTCAATGATGAAACAAACTCCAAATCAAGCAAAAAAATCAACCACAGACACGGTGATTTCTGCAGCAGATGAGAGCACAAAGAAGAGGAGAATACCTTGACCAAAATCGTCAGAGAAGATGACGACAATGGTCGGAGACACACCAGCTCGACGGAGAACATGCAGACGATGGAAGGGGACTCAGGATCGACGAACGACAGACGATGGAGCAGATCTGAAGGAGGAAGAATGAAGGAAATAGCGCATAGGTGGGGAAGGGGGTCAGGTAGAGGTTTTAAGAAAACCAAAACGACATCGTTTGGTTTTAAACCAAATGATGTCTTTTTGTATATGTGTTGACTTTCTGCCTACAGGAACAAAACGATGTTTGTTTTGTTCTTGTTAATACGTTGAAGCCTTCAAGGCTTGAACTTTTAAAAACCAAACGACATCGTTTTGTTCCTGATGGCAGAACGTCAACACGGCGTCATTTGGTTTAAAACCAAATGATGTCATTTTGGTTTTAAATGCTTCAGCATTTTTAAGTATAACAAAACGATATTGTTTGGTTAACATTTAAGCCTTTAGCAAAGACAGACGACAGAGGATGACACAAAGCCTTACTTTTTACTGACGAAATTTTCGTCGGCAAACTTCAATTTATTATTCCTGCCTTTTTTAATTTTGCAGACAATTTTTTCAATGAATGTACTATTTCTGTTGGTAATTGGCTACGATTTCTTTATCATCGGTAATTTTTCGTCGCTAATTCTTAATTTTCTTGTAGTGTTTTTACCCTACTTGATCAAGGAAATCAACCCAAAAAGTAACGATAATCTATAAAAAAAGGGAGGAGATGAAGGCCATAAGTGGGACAACTATTGAAAAATTCATGACAAACTTGTGTATCGGAAGCCCTTAAGAGAAAACCTCTGAGAAAGACAGTCAAGGGAATCTTGTTACGACTGATAAGCATTACTCTAACCATAAAGTCTAACCCATTTAGCAGGGAAAAACTTGGATGTCTTACAGAAGATGTTTTGTAATAAGATATAAATTAAAAAGGTGACTATTGGTATAATTGGAATAAGATATAAGTTAAAAAGATGACTACTTAACTACTCTCATTGTAGGTGTAAGAAAAAATATAGCCCATCAAATAGTAGATTTAGAGACATCTGATCATAAGATAGGGGATATTACTTTTTTTTTTGTAAACAGGGGATATTACATTTTTCAACTTTTATATATAATACATATAATAAATATTGAAATGAGAAAAATAGATGGATCACTTTATAATGATGTTAGCTCAAAAAAGAAGTAAGATAGAGTAATATCTCTCTAAGTCTTCCATTGCTCTCTCTAAGATTAATACAAACTACTGTGTACGTAAACCAAACACTACAGCCTTCTCAACTGAGCAAGGCTCTACACGGTCACTCCTGAGCTGAAGGGGCACCTCTTTAAGACGGGGTACATACGAAAACGCGAGGAGGAGCCCACTCATGGCCCCAAACTCGCGTACAGTGCAGCTATTCTAGGGTCACCAACGGGGGAAGCTGCACCTGACATCCTTGCATGGCCCGAAGAAGACTTCATTGAGGTGGACGAGGGAGACATCACCCAGGAAGTAAGGGGCGGTGTCTACCTCTCATCATCCTTCCGGGAAAAGTTGGATAAGCGATAGGATAAATTTGTGATTGTGAAGCTTGTTGGACGTCAAATTGGGTACAGGATATTATGCACTCATTTAAAATCACTGTGGAACCCTAAAGGCCAATTGAAGATCATCGACTTGGACTTCGACTTTTTCCTGGTGAAGTTTGTCGAAGAAGGAGACTTTATGCACGCCTTGACGAACAGACCTTGGAGCATTTTCGGCCACGCCTTCTCCATGTAACAGTGGCGGCTCGATTTTCATCCCTCCCACGGCAACATGTCTCGTGCGGTTGTCTGGATCAGGTTCCCGGAGCTTCCCATAGCACAATACCACCCGAAGATTTTAAGCACCCTGGGGAACTTGGTGGGAACAACGTTGAAGATTGATGAAACCACTTTGTTAATGCAAAGGGGACGATTCACTCGGGTATCAGTTAATTCAGATCTTAGCGTTCCACTTCGTCATAAGGTGGAGCTTGATGGGGAAGCATTTATGGTTGCTTACGAAGGCCTCCCGAATATCTGTTTTAACTGTGGCAGGGTCGACCACAAGCCCAGAAAATGTCCGAAGATCCTCAGTAAGCACCGGAAGCTGTGACCGTGGTTTTTGAGCAAGACGATGAAGCTACAGTAACGCCTGTTACAGAGAAGGAGGAGCAACAAGAACCCTAGCTACGACTTCCAACGACTACGAACAATGGAAGGAAGTACAAAGGAAAACGCGTTGAGGACCGTTGCAATGATCTGACCAGCGCAGCTCCAACAAAACTAAGACACAGGTGGGTGGTTCGAGATTCTCTCCAACGATGGACACCTCGGACAAAACGGTGCCAGCAGCTTAATGACCTCCCTCGAGCTTGGGCTTTAGATTTAATTTGGAAGATTTCCTAGGCAATGGACAGGTTCAACCGGGGACGTCTTCTGTAGGTTCACAGCAAGGCACACGGGCTGGATCCAAAGGTAAGTCCAAGATCCCTCCTAAACATAATAAGATAAATAGTGAAATGGCAGGTGGATCCCACAGGACAGGCCTAGATGATTTAACAACGATCCTGCTAGTTCCCACAGTCACGAAAAATCACATTATGATAAAATTACTCCCACTCAGAGATGATATGTGATAGCCAAGCCTTAGAGGTAACTGGAGTGGCAGCCGAGGAAAGCCAGCCCATAACGGACGAAACCAACAAATTAGAGGGGTTGTCACAGGAAGGGTGGAACTGGACATGATTCCCCTCCCTAACCCCTCTAACAAAATATCTGGAGAATTGAACCTGGATATTATTGTAGTACAAGGGATGGAAATATTGGATAGTGGCGACCCGGGCCCTATCATTGAGAATTCCGCCTTACACTTAGATGTAAGGAGACTCGATCAATTTTCCTAGATCATGATGTCGATCCTTACATGAAATTGCCAAGGCACGGGGGGAACTCGTGTGCAGGCCATAATTTGAAATTATACGCGTATTTATAAACCCGGTATTCTGGTTTTGTTAAAACCACGTATTAGTGGAGCTAGGGCGAGAAAAATTATTCAAACTCTGGGATTTGACTTCTCCTTCAAGGTCAAAGCAGAAGGGTTTTTTGGAGGTATATAGATGCTTTGGAAATAGGACATTGAAGTCTCAGTGGTAATTGCCCATCGTCAATTCCTTCATACAAAAGTTCAGTATGGAGGTTGTTCTTTTGCCTTCATGACAATTTATGGTAGTCCCCAATCTAACTCTCAAAAGATTTTATGGCCAATTTTATAATGGCTAGGGCATTCTATTCCCGGACCATGGCTAGTGGTTGGGGACTTTGCGTTAAATTAGAAGAGTTGGATAAAAGGGGTGGAGCCACGTCAGCGAGAGGAGTAAATCATCGTTTTAAGAACTGGGTTCATGAGTGTGGACTCCACAATTTGTTTTTTGTCGGATCAAAATTTACATAGAGAAGAGGCATAATCCAAGCACGTTTAGATAGAGTGTTTGGATCAACTTCATGGATTGAGAAATTCCCACAAACGGTCAATCAACACCTTCCGTTTCTTGTGTCCGACCATCAACCCCTATTGCTTCATCTCACTAGCCCCTCTTTGGAGGGTTGCCCTCCCCCGCTTTTCATTTTCAGAACGTGTGGCTATCCCATGTAGGTTTTGCCGAAGTGGTTGATACCCATTGGAAACCTGTTGAGGAGATGTTCAGGAAATCTCTAGCCACCTTCTTTACTCACCTTCTGCAATGGAAGAGGGAGGTTTTTGGTAACATTTTCCATCGTAAAAAACATCTCCTCGCCCGTTTGGAGGGTATCCAGTGTTATATGCAATCTGACAACTCAGACTCGTTATTAGATTTAGAGGAGTAGCTGAGCAACGAGCTCTTACAGGTCCTGAGTGAGGAGGAGCTTTTTTGGCACCAACGAGTCAAATGTTATTGGATATCGAAGGGGGTAGAATACCAGATTTTATCATACCCTAACCTTGTCTAAAAGGAAGAAACTAAAGATCGATCGTCTTTATGATGATGTGGGACCTTTAATTTCTGATTAGGAGCAACTGAGGACTTTCATAAGGAATTTTTTTGCCTAGCTGTACGCTCTGAAGTTGTGCATTGTCAACAGAGTTTAATTACAAATGCCTTCCCTCCCTTTTCGGAGGCTAGGTACCCCAAGCTAGTAGCCCCCATCCATGAAGTAGAAATTCAGAGCGCAGTCTTTTTTATGAACCCAAATAAAGCCCCGGGAGTGGATGGGTTAAATGCGTTTTTCTACCAAACTCAGTGGGCCAAAGCCGGGCCTTCAATGGTGGAGTTTATTAAGGCAATCTTCCATCGTGAAAGGTGGGACGAGGACTTAAATCATACCATCTTGGTTTTGATCCCAAAAATTCACGCTCCTACCTATATTATTCAGTTCTGGCCCATACTAAAATCACAATCATACTCAAATTACCTTGTGGCATAAAACTAATGTAGTTTTATTCCTGGCCATCAGATTACGGATAATATTATCATAGCCCAGGAGGCCATTTACACGATGAGGAAAAAGCAGGGAAAGACAAGATACTTTGCCCTAAAAGTAGATCTAGAAAAAACTTATGACCGTTTTCACTGGGATTTCATTCAAAACACTCTAGCAGATATTGGCTTCCCGACTAATCTTATTACAGTCATCATGCAGTATGTGACGACAGTAACCATGCAAGTCAACTGGCAAGGTACTTTATCTTAACCCTTTCATCCCTCTAGAGGTATCCGTCAAGGTAACCCTTTATCGCCCTATATTTTTGTTCTTTGCATGGAAAGATTAGGGCATCTTATTAAGCGGGCAGTGGGCCAAGGCCAATGGAAACCCCTCAAGCTAAGTAACAGGGGACCCCTAGTTTCGCATTTATTCTTTGCAGACGACTTAGTCCTGTTTGCTGAAGCCACTGATTCTTAAGCACAAGTACTAGATCGAACGCTCGACATCTTCTACACAACTTCGGACCAACACATTAATAAAGCTAAAACTCGGATATTCTTCTCCAAGAATATGCCTAGAGATACAGCACAACGGATCAGTCAAGCATTAAATGTCCACGGTACGAACAATCTTGGCAAATATATGGGGGTTCCTTTGATTCATAAGCGAACTACATGCCATACGTATCAGTATATCCTCAATCAAGCCCAGAAGAAACTGGCGGGATGGAAATCTAGAGTGTTATCTTTAGCGGGTAGGGTTACTCTAACCCAATCTATAATCTCTGCCCTCCTCATCTTCACTATGCAAACGGTCTGGCTGCCCAGACAACTCTGCGACAATTTGGAAAAATTAATAAGGAATTTCATTTGGGGGTCACAAGACAGACATCAAAAAGTTCATCTTGTCAATTAGGCTGCAGTGTGCAAACTCCAAAAAAGCCGGGGGTCTGGGCATCCGACGTATTAGATCTTCCAATGATGCATCCCTGACAAAACTTAGATGGGACCTACTTACAAAACCAAACGCATTATAGGTCCAGATCCTACGAGCCAAGTATCGACTTGATGCTAATCACCTTCCTCAGACGTTAGCTAGAACGGTAGCTTCGACAATTTAGAGGGAGATAGTTGCGACATGGCACTTTGTGCATCAAGGGGCATATTGGAAGCTATGGGACGGACGGAGTATTCTCTTTTGGCTTGACAATTGGGTGGAGGACCTGGGACCTCTACACTTAGTGGCCATGGCCCATGTGTCGGATAGCAAACTAAATGCTACAATGGCGGACTACACGAGGGATGTTGGAGATTGGCACTGGAATCGGTTCCAACAACATCTTCCCTCCACTGTTTGTATGATGATTGCATCAATGCACCTGAATAGCAATGACCAAAGGAACGATCAATTAGTTTAGGGCCCCAATTACCCCAGGAAGCTTACAGTGGCCTCCGCCTATGACCTCATCGAAATGACTTTAGTAGGCTCTAGGAGGTCATTTGGAAATGGGCAGGACCACAACGAATTCGGTCTTTTCTTTGGCTATTGGCTAAAAGGAAACTATTAACGAACCACCAGTGGGTGATGCGTCATTTAACAATGGACAGCAGTTGTCAGTTTTGTGATCAGGAAGAGTTAACTCTCCACGCCCTACGGGATTGCCCTCAAGTGATCTCTTTTTGGCATAAATTCCCATCTGAATTTATAGACAGGGATTTTTTCCACCTCGATGAGGAGATGTGGGCTCTTAGAAACCTCTGCCAGCATCTCGAGTTTAATCAGATAGAGTGGGCTCTCATCTTTGGAGTCGTTTACTAGTTCCTTTGGAAATGGAGGAACGAGAGTATCTTTGACACCGACTTTGTTTGGTCGCTGGAAGGAGCTCGACTTGGCATAGATTATGGTGCTTGGATCATCAGTGCCCATTTGGTGGAAAGCCGAGTATTTCAGGGGCTGGGCATGCCTCTGGGTACACTTGTGGGCTGGAATAAACCAATAGAGGGGTGGGTCAAACTGAATGCGGACAACATCTTCAACACAGGATCCCACATGGTTGTAGCTGGAGGGCTGCTATGGAATAGCCTAGGCCATTGGTGTGGAGGATTTATACAGAATATTGGTATGGGTGCACCCCTGGAAGCAGAATTATGGAGGGTCCATTCAGGGCTTACACTGGCATGGGATCGAGGATATCGGCAAGTGATCGTTGAAGTGGACTCGCTGGAGGTTATTAATATTCTCTCCACTTTCAATAGAGTTACGTCTGACATTTATCCTTTGTTGACAGGTAATCGAGGGTTGCTTTACTGCACTTGGGAGGTTCAACTACAACATATTTATCGGGAAGGGAATCAGTGTGCTAATCAACTAGCTACCTTAGCAGCTTTCTCATGACCAGGACTGCAGTATCTACAGGAACCGCTGTCGATTAATCGGGACGCCCTATACCATGATATGACTGGAGTACTTTATCCTCGCGATTTGCGCTAAGGCACACCCGGGTCGAGAGTTATTTCTTTCTAGTTTTTCTTAGTTTTATTTTCCCTTGTACAAAAAAAGAACAAGTTTCATTATCAGTTTCAATGACGTTAGAACAAGTTTCATTATCAGTGTATTCAGGAATCGGGGGGATAAATTTACAAGTGAATGTCAACTTTGGGACATTGAAACACTCGCTACTAAACAACCAACTCAAACCCATAATACAATTTTTGTTCTTATTATACAGCTTGAGTCTGATTCGTCTTGTGAGCCATCTGATTGGAATCAAAGACAAAATTTAAAATTTGTTACTCAAGTCGCACCACCTTTTGCCTCCTATTCATATTTATTCTAGGAGAAATAAGATGCAAGTAGGAAAGAAATAGAGCTGCCACAACCATGAAGTCCAGTTTATAACTTTATACTCGGACTGAAGCTTTAACACGCGAGGAGCAAACAGAACACAGCTGGAACAGATGAGATGATGGCCAAACCAAAACTGCACGTTATCCCTCCGTTGCTCTCGCCACGGCTCCTTCTCCTTCCTCATAAAACCAAACCCATCTTCTTCTCTACTTGTTCTGACGATGATTATCCTATTCTCTCTGTTGTCTCCGAAGCCATCAAACACTGCCAACGAACGGGGCACCCACTCAGCACTAACACCTCTCTCCGCAATCTCCGCTTTGAGTTTCAGGCCCCTCACCTTGTTCATCTCATAAACTCCAATCCTCACCGTCTCTCTCCTTCCTCTCTCCTCTCTTTCTTTGACTTCCTCTCTTCCACCTCCTTCCGCCACACTCTTCATTCTTATTGCACTATGGCTCACTTTCTCGCTTCCCATCGCTTCTTCCCCCAATCTCGTTCTCTCCTTACTTCCATTGTCTCTCGCAAAGGCAATGGCTCTGCTTCCTTGGTTTTTGAGTCACTGCTGCAATCTAGAGGTACCCATTCCTCCTCCAATTTTATTTTCGATGCTTTAATGAATTGCTATACAGAACTGGGGTACATAATCGATGCTATCCGATGTTTTAGGTTAGTTAGGAAGCATAATCTACAAATCCCTCTTCATGCTTTAAGACTTTTGCTCGATAAAATGATTAAAACCAGCTTGCCTACTGTGGCTTGGGGTTTTTACTTGGAGATTTTGGATTCTGGGTATCCACCTGATGTCTATAGTTTCAATATTTTGATGCATAAATTGCTTAAGGAAGACAAAATCAAAGTTGCGCAGATGATATTCGACGAAATTGCAAAGCGCGGCCTACGACATACGGTGGTTAGTTTTAACACTTTGATCAACGGGTACTGTAAATCAGGGAATTTGGAGGAGGGTTTTAGGTTGAAGATGGCCATGGAGGACAATAAAATTGTCCCTGATGTTTTCACGTATAATGTTTTGATTAATGGAGTGTGTAAAGATGGTAGGTTGGATAATGCAATTCAGTTGTTTGATGAAATGTGTGAGAGAGGTCTTGTTCCTAATTATTTTATTTTTACCTCGTTGATTAATGTGCAGTGCAGAAATGGTAGGCTTGACCTGGCTATGGAGACTTATCAGGAAATGTTGAGAAAAGGTTGCAAGCCTGATTTGGTTCTATACAATACACTCATTAATGGCCTTTGCAAGGTTGGAAGTGTCAACAAGGCAAGGAAGCTAGTGGAAGAGATGAGTAACAGAGGTTTGAAACCTGACAAGTTCACATACACTACGCTTATAGATGGTTACTGCAAGGAGGGAGATTTAGACTCAGCTTTAGATATTAGACAACACATGGTTACAGAATGCATTGAGCTTGATAATGTAGCTTTTACTGCTCTTATCTCTGGGTTATGTAGATGGGGAAAGGTAGTAGATGCTGAAAGAACGTTGAGGGAAATGGTGAAAGCAGGTTTCAAACCTGATGATGCAACGTATAACATGGTTATGGATGCTTTCTGTAAAAATGGTGATGTTAAGATAGGCTTCAAGTTGCTCAAAGAGATGCAGAATGATGGCCGTGTACCTGGTGTTGTAACGTACAATGTATTAATGAATGGACTGTGCAAGCAAGGTCAAATGAAAAATGCTCAAATGCTTCTGAATGCAATGCTTAACTTAGGTGTCATTCCAGATGATATAACTTACAACATTTTATTAGAAGGTCACCGTAGGCATGGAAACTTGAAAGACTTATCTAAATTACAAACTGAAATGGGCCTTGTTACTGACTATGCTTCTTACTCGTCACTAATCAATGAGTTGAGCAGGACATCAAAGAGTCGTCAAAAGAGGTAATTACTGCATTTCTAATAGACATATCACATCCTGATGAGAGAACTGATTCGTGAAAATGAGTTGAAGATAGATACTGAACTTTTTAACCCAACTGTTGACAGCACTTACTGACAAAGAAACATAGCTTGTTCTTTGCGCTCTCTGGGTGGCATACCAAGATGTGTGTTCTAAGGAACAGGAATGATTGAGCGGTGCCCAAACGCGGAGACCTTCTTTATGTTGCTGATGAAGATGAGTATTCTAAGGAACAGGGATGATTAAGCAGTGCCCAAAGGCGGAGACCACCTTTATATTGCTAATGTGGATTGTTTCACAACTTGATAAGTTCTTGTGGGAGATGATAAGAAAGAATCAGAAAATTATCTTTGCCATGGCAAGACTATTAAAAGAAAGAATCAGAAATTTTCTTTTAACTTGTTTCACAACATTCTATTGGTATAGCATCATTCATCTTCGCCACATCTGCTAGGGGCATGTCCTTTGAGAAGTGCGTAGCATCATTCCTGGAAAGAGTGCTAAGTTATCAAAGACTCGTACGGTGCTGGTGAAACAAGTTAGCTAGCTTGTATCAGAGGTCTGATCTGTAATCTACTCTCTAGGTACAAAGTGAACGTGGTTATCACTTTCAAATAACTTGGCAGCCCTTAGGCCAAGGGAGTCCCATTCATGTGGCCTGATTTTATAAACAGGAAAAGGAGAAGCAGCAGGTACGGGGCAGGAATTTTGGTAGTTCGCGAGAAGTTAAAGTGTGTACACACCTGGTGCAGAATTTGTAACAAGCAGCATATATCGCAATGGTTTGGTCCTAAGAAGCCCTTTGAGAAGACGCGAATAAAGCAGGCAGGCAACAAACGCTGCTAGGGGTGACCCTTGACTGTCACCCAAATTCTAAGCAAGTAAGGCTTCCTGATGTTGGAATCTAATTGGCCAAATTCCATACTTTCTTCTCTTCTCTTCTCTTCCTACATGTCCCTCCCCTCCCCTCTTCTCTTTTAAACATGTTAAGGTGGAGATGTAGACAATCAATAAACTAAACATACTAATACATAATTAATCAAATTTTTTTATGTAAAGTTGATTAATACGGTAAATTTAGAAATTAAAGAATCTTTAAACAGAGTATTTTTATATAGAAATCTAAGAGGTGTACAAACAAGTAACATCCTTCACAAAAGAATTAGTATCAATTCAAAGCTTTTATGTTAAGTTTCTTCAAATGTTTGGTATTGACTATTTAAAGATCCATATAAACATCATTAATTACATAATTTATTATTGAGTAATTCATGATAAAATTAGCCAATACATAATAAATGCTATCATGTGTACCGTTTATCCCTCTTTAACAAAAATTACCAGTGTTTCTTAATGTAGCATCCCTCCAAATATCTTCATTTATTCCCTACGTCGGCATGTAAATGTAAGAAAATAGGCGTAGAAGTAAACCTTGTTTTTGTTTTATCTCCTTATTGCTGATTAAGTTAAGGCAATGTTATGAATATTGTACCGGCTATTGTATCAGATTGAGTTCTGATACGATATTGTATCTGTATTGATCAATATTGAATACCGTTTCGGACAATTTTTTAAATTTATAAAATAATCTCTGAATTTTTTAAAATTGTAAAAAGTTCATTAGTATATTGTATTGTATACTTTATAATTTCACATCAACTATGTCTCAAAAAAATATAATAATAAAATTTAAAATAACAATTTATTTATTTTCATTAACATTAAATTTTAAATATTTACATGACTACCGGATGAAGTTGCTACATTCATACACAATGTTGCAAATACCTTATCGGATTAGGTTTTGTACAGTATTGTATCAATACAAGTCAATACTGGGTATTGTTTCGAGTAATTTTTTAAATTTATAAAATAGTCCCTGAATTTTTTTAAAAATTGCAAAATAATGCACTGTGTTATCGTACAGCTGTATTGTATAGTTTGTAAGTTTACATCAACCTTGTTTCTAAAAATAATAATAATAAATAATAACTACATTGAATATGAAATAACAATAATTTTTAAATATTTCACATATAAATAACAACCACAATTAATATGAAAAAAGACAATTATCATCATACAAATATAAAATTAAGAACAATACAAAGTATTTAAAATATTACAATTTCATTATATAATAAATAATAATTACATCAAAACTTCCAATAAAAAGAATAATAAATATTCTCAACCCTCAAACTATTACAATTTACGACAAGAGTTCTTGATGAGGAACCAATTACGTAGAAGTGAAACCTGAAACAAAAACATTTACAATTACATTATATATATAGAATTTAACATATACATCAAATATAAGTAAAATTAAAAGAACATGAACAACAAAAACCTGAAACTTCATTCAGTCATCTACGGGAGGATACCTACTATAACTACACTAGCTCCAGTTATCATTTGATACAAAATCTTCATCATTGAGAGAAGTCTCATCATCATTATCATTCAAATTAAATACATCAAATGACATGACAATGCTTTCTCAACCAAAATTTTCTTTCCAAGTCATTCACATCTATCAAATCTGGTTCATCAAAAACTCAATCTGTCAAAAGATCAATATTATCGATAGAAATTGGATCTGTTGAAGACTCCTAGTAAACAATAAAATTTAATTATTGAAAAATTATAAGAAAATATATCAAATTAATAATGATAATAACATATATTTTCCGAAGATTTAAATTATAACAAATGAATACCAAGTCATTCAATCTCTTGTGCTCCAATTTATTCCTTTTCTTAGAATGGATGAATTCAAATGTATTTCAGTTGCGTTCATAGCCTATTGCACTAACACATTGACTTAAAATTTGAATTGCAAAACTTTGCAATTCTAGAACACCACTTCCGAATTGATCCCATCAAGAAACTGTAAGTCGTAAGATAACAAAATTAGTGTTACAAATAAATAAAGTGATAATTAATTTTTAACAAACAATAAAATGGAAGCAGCTACTACTTGGAGAAAGTTTTGTTTTTTGTTTAATAGCAATTGACAATCTAAAATCTCCAGAGATGGCTTATAAAGCTCAATTTGTGAGTTTAAGAGATCTTGTATTATTTCATGACCAACAATTGTTATAATAGTGAATAACATTCCTCTACTAATTTAAGTTTTCTTTGTAAAATCTGATTTGAAATATACACTAGGATTCAAAAATACCTCAGCTGTAAACAATAAGGAAGAAAGTTGTCTTTTTCATCTCTTGTTGATAATTGTAAGATATGATGTATACAAAGAATACTAATGTTTCATATTGGCCTTGATTGCTTCCTTCACCCTTTCTATGGCATCTACAAAAAAACCTATTATTGACTTTTCTTCACTATCAACCAATCGAAGCACCCTCACTAAAGGCTCACAAAGTCAAAAAACAAATTGACATTGAGACCGAAATTTTCTATCTTCTAGTATAATGTTGGAAACCTCCAATCCAGCATTAGACTTAGCATGCTAAATTGCAATCCACTTATCACTTATAAACATTTATCTTAACTCTTTCTTCATCGAAACAAAAGACTAAAGTAATAAGAAATACGTTGCAAATTTTGTCACACCAAGACGACACAAATTTCTACCATTGGTAAATTTCTTTCTCATTAAATTCAACACTCATGCATGATTATAGATGAACTTGGTCACCTTTTTAGCTTTCTGCATAGTCTCATCAATAATAAGAAAATATCTAGGATCTGTTATATTCTCCAGCATTAGGTCAATGCAATGTGCAACATAAGAAATCAAAAAAAAGAATTATACCTATTCTATAACCTTCTTCCTTCCGCTTTATAAGCGGAATCATTGTTAGTAATGAATTGAACAATGTTTTCTAGCCCACTTCATTCACAACTTCATCAAATATCTCAAATAGAGTATCAATATTTCTAATAAGGTCAGATACATCAACAGACTTCAAAAACATTGAACCATTTGCAAAATAAACCAAAAAATTAATAATAGGCACTTGTCTCTTATTTGTCCAACTATCACACAGGATTAAACACCCAAAAATAGCCCAATTCACTCTTCTTTCAGCCAAATAACTTCTAATTTTAGTAACTAAGCAACTCAAAAGTTTACCTCTTAAGTCATCAATCGAAGGAGCTTTGTATCCCAAACCATAAGAAGTTACTGCATCTGCCAAAGGTTGATAATAATAAGACTGAGAAGCGTTGAATGATGATCATATATCATACCACCATCTAGCCACTGCCATATCGACATTGTGAGTCGCATCTTTTAATTGCATTGTACTATGAATTAAAAATTGAGATCCAGGAGTTGTCTGTGGTGCAAAAAAACTACTCACCTACTTTCTTCTTTTCCTCACATCAAGTTTAGGTGTAACATTTACTTTTTCCTGAGCCTGGGATGGAACACTACATTACTACTACCACCTTTAATATTTCCACAATCACCACGAAAACCAACAAACAAACTTCCACTGCCAATTTTAAAATTCAACATTTCCCTTCTATCTTTCTCATGTTGATATTCTTCAAGCAATGTTTTGATTTGTCACTTCACGTCATGACTTACTTTTTTATAGGGTTCTATATCTTCTTTAACCCTAGTAAATGCTTCTTCAAACGGGTGACCCATCCGCCTTTTAAATGTTTGTTACAAAATAAGCAAATTGTATGGTTCTTCATACTGGGACCAATGCAACATGAGCCTAAGTTGGATCATTATATCTGTCGTAGTCCACTACCATAGAGTATATATACCGGAACACCCAGAGGACATTCTAGTACCTACCCTAGCGTGTTAAGACATTCATAATATTCACTAAAACATGGCATCATCATTTATTATCTCTTATATGTCATCATAACAAGAACACAATATTTAAAAACTAACTGAAATTCCTTGTAATAAAAATCGAATATGTACATTGTAGCTTTACAAACCATCCATACATGTACATCATCATATCCTAATACAAAGTATGCTATACGAAAGAGAAGTTACACAAAAATCTATCTAATCTTTCAATCTCAACTGACCAACCTTTGAGCCATTTCTTCTTTTTTTTTTCCAAACTACAAGACTATACTTCTTGTAGCGTCTCTCAATAGTTAATGTCCTCTCTCCGTCCTAAAAAATCAACATACAATTTTGGTGAGTTTTGCGAACTCAATGAGTTAACCATCATCGATGATTCACTCAATTCATAAAACATTTCACACGTGTAAACATATAATTCTCATCTTTGCATTTTGCATATATCATCACATTGTCATTTAAATACAATATAACTATATATTTCAATCAGTCAAACATACCTATTAAAATGCATATGAAATGCTCATGTGACTCCTTTCTAATTATTACGCCGTTATGACAGAGTGTCTAAACTGTCCTGTATCCATTGTGGATACCGGACTCATTGCTACTGTCTCTTATCCGTTGGAGATACATGGCTCATTTTACATAGTGAGTCTTTAGCTCTTAATCACATTCATATTATGAGCTTTAAGCTCTTTTTTAATGGCTACTCAGGTCACAACTCTCATTTATCTTATCATGCATTCATGTAATAAAATGCATCTCATATATTTGATCAATCACATTCACATTTATCTTCGAACCTTGGTCCATTTTTCAAAGATCATATTAAGAAGTACTTATTTCATCGCATTCACATATAAGTAGCACTTCAATATCAAATTCACGCATCATAAGTCTCGGAACTTCAGTGTCCGAAATTCAACACAATCAAATCACATTCATAAGATAATCTAACACAAATAATTGATTAAGCAAGATCGTCTAGGTTACTCACAGTTTTCTCCCGAAGCTATTGCCTCGAAGTTCTGGCAACTTCTGGATATTGACGTTTCAAATGCTCATCTATAACACGCAATACGTACACATATCACACTTTTGCATAGTCTCATAAATATTCATTGATGCACCTTTATGTAAATGAAAAGTGTACAATACATGTTCAATGACATTCTCGGGTATTTTTCCATTATTCAAGTCACATAATCAATCCAATATCAAAACTCACTTAAGTATCATTTATACTTAGGGTTTATACCTCAATAAAACACTTATAATCAAAATTCATAACTCTTTTGATCAATTCATAATTTTTTTGAAGCATACTTTTGGGTCAAATTTACATGTTCTTTCTGACCAAGAAAATGAAGTAATTTGATAGCACTTTCTTCTAGAAAATCGTTCCCCTATGTCTTAGGTTTCTAATGACACTAAGATCATACAATTTAATTAAGCATTCCAAAAGTTATACTCAAAATAATTTAGACTGGGTACGTTCAAAATTTTGGCTAGTACATGATCATGCAATCCAAGTCGTGCAACTCATATCTCTCAATTAAAATATCCAAAAATTACAAAATTTATACTAATTGAAATATAAGAGAATAATCTATAGCTTTTGTGAAGACAACTTTGTCTAATTTGGCCTATATCAATATAATTTATTCAATAATTACAGGACATAATTTTCTATCAAGGATAGTGCTGCAGCGTAAGCCAAAACAGAAATTAGAGCTAAGTTTCAAGCCCTTAAGGATAGAATTCGGATTTAATTTCTTCTTAAAAATTGTAGCCGTATATCTCTAGTTTAATCTGAATTAAGAATCATCTCATTTGGATCTCTTCAAATCAAGTTATGTCTAAAATACTGAAGCATGATTAGTAAAAATGCTCCAGTCAAGAAATTCCAGAACTTCTCATCAATTTCGTCCTAAATTCATCAATTAGTCTCCTCCAAATGATATCAGATGGCAATAATTTTTGTTGGGGATATAGAACAATGTGTTACAAATCTGTTGATTCAAATCCCATGTCAATTGGAGATCGGGAGAAGAAGTTATCGTCAAAAGAATCAGGCATGTTTGAAACAGTCCCTCTTCGGTAGCCATAGAAGTCATGATCGTGCAGAAGCATGATCGTGCTTTTTCACATTCCTTTGAAAAGTCACAATCATGCAAAAGCATGATCGTGCAACTTCTCTTCTTCACTGAATTACAGTTTTCTTCTTATTCTCCTTTCCTTCCCTTAAACCAACAATTTCTAACTTATTTTTACCCCCATTTCGACTCTCTTTTAACTCAAATCATTATGAAATAAAACCAAAAAGCCATTATTTCTCATAGACATCAAAAATAGAAAAATCATTCACTCATCTTCTTCATTTTCTGCATTTCTCCACTGCTATATTTCTTTTTTCATTTTTCTACATATTCATACATTCTTCATTTTCTTCTTAAACTTTCATTTTAATCATTCTTCCTCATATCTCGACATCACCTTACACCTATTCTTTACATTTAAATTCATTTGAGTTCGTTCCTAAATACACTCAAAGATTCACGCGTTGATAGTAAAGAAAACAAAGCATTCTTATCAACTTTTCTCCAAAAAGGTTTCTACACTCATCTCATGTGCATTTTCATTGATCTTTTAAACTCAAAAATCATTTCTACACAATCTTATAACATAATGGTCATCAAATACGTAATAACAATACATCCATATTTTCATCTTATTGTCATGGTGATCATGAAAATGGCCAATTTCTCATGATCATGTAATGTCAAATAAATCACCAAATTTGATTCATCTTCCTACTACTCATAAGGATTAACATGATACTTGTTAAAACTTCAAAATCTTTAAAATCTCAAGAAGCCCTAAATCCTTATGCAACCACGTACATCATCTTAAAGGTGGTTTGGGTTAGGTTTTTCTTGAGGCAAAAGAAATAGCTAACAAAGTAGGAGTAACAATGGATAGCTAGAAGCAAGGTATGACTTTAATGAAGGTTTGGTGCATCAAAACCGTGAAGAAGGAGAAGGAGCTTGAAGAAGAAAAATAAGACAAGAACACACAGTAACTTGATCTTTCAAAGTTAAAAGAAACATGGGATTAAGATTTAGACACTTGTCCAATTTCTAAAGCTTTAACTAGTTTCTATTTAACTAGTTCATCCTTCTCCATAATTTACTCTAATTGTCTCTAAATTTTTAATATCATTATCTCACAAATTCTAAAGTCATCTATCAAATTTCTTCATTATCATTTAACTCTCATTTCTATTTCCATTTATCAATTTACTCGCCACTTGGTATTTTTCCTAGTCCAGTAATGTCTAACATTTTTGAAAATTTCCCTAAAATTCACGAAAATTTCTAATCCAATAACTACACTCTCCAAATTAGTTTTCAATACAAATAAACCACAATTCTCAATAAAATCACATATCACATATAAAAATCAATTATTCCCGAAAATTGTCAATGAATGCATGTACAATTATTTTAATGTGCAAAAGTTACTATTCATACGTATGTGTATGTCATATTATGCATGAGCATGAATTACACTTTCTAATTTCACTATAATCTCACATATATAATATTTTAGTCTTAACATGGATAACGTGATGTTACAGTATCTTCTTAAAGCAGTTTGATCAGGAGTACTTGAACTTCCTTCCATTAGTCTGTAACAATAAATGAAGACATATATCACAATTATACACAATTCAATCTCATCCAACACAATCATATATATATA
This sequence comes from Erythroxylum shatona, assembly GCA_027568895.1. NCBI lineage: Eukaryota > Viridiplantae > Streptophyta > Magnoliopsida > Malpighiales > Erythroxylaceae > Erythroxylum > Erythroxylum shatona. The sequence goes on from JAOSBK010000002.1 coordinate 15,646,967, forward strand.
TATATAACGAGACCATATGTTTGTGTTTATTAATTGGACAAATATTTGTGGGCAGAGAATATACATTTAGATGTACGAAAGTGAAACTTGTAGCTAATAAATAAACCATACACTTGCTAGCAGGACTTTACAAGTTGTAAAAGGAAATTAGTTCTATCACATATGATTGAAGTAACAAGATATATTAACTTATGATTAAACTGCATGCATAGTATGTTGACTGTTAAGCTTCACCATATTGGACTACATTTGAACTTATTTTTCAGAAGTAAGTTTCATGCATAACTTAAAATAATTAAACTAGTGTTCTGTGACATACAATTCAATGAAGAAATACATGTCAATTTCTCATAACAATGAATTCTCATGATAATGAAAGAATTGATAGATGCATGATTTCAATTGATAGCATTAAGTTCTGCCTAATCCATAAGCCTATGACATCAACTCAATCACTTAATGACAACTTATAGAAGCTTAAGTTTGGTATCAACAATCAAAAAAAAAAAAAGATGGAGCTTGACTATATTCCAAGGTATTAAATTTATTTAGATTTGATTTTGAAAATTAATAAAGAAGTTGAGATATCTTGTATAAAATATACAAGTAACAAGGAGTTTAGTTTATTAAAAGATAACACTTAAATTGTAAGATATCATTTTCTGGAAGTGAAAGAATGCAACCATTATTTTATATAATTTACAATAGTCTTCCAAGGAAAAGACTGAATGTCAAAACTTCAAACACTTCTTCATGTAATTTAATATTTGAAATTGAGGAAAATTATTATTAATTCTTTATCTTGATTCTTTGTTAAAGAAGATGGAGGAAATTTTAGTTAAGTTTCATTAACATAAAAAGAAGAAGAAATAATTAAAGTGTATTCATTTTAATTATATAAATTTCTAATACATGGATTGGAAAGAATCATATTCATAATTATTGCATGATTATAGTTTGTGATCACTTACAAATGCAAATGGTATAGTATGCTTAAAATTCAAAATCTCAACTCATGCATAGCCATACCGTGAATGAACCAAATCATAACCAACATCATTAGCTCCATTCAAAATATTTAATTCCATTCAAATTAAAACCGTGCATCATTCATTTAACTCCATTCAAAATATCCAATTCCAAATTTCCAACCCAACATAAATCACAAATCTACACAACTTATTTCCAACTTCCAACTTCCAACAATCCAACCCATTCACAATCAAAATTCACAAATGCAAATAAGCCAAAAAAATTAAAAACACACCCAAAAAATTTTCAACGTATATGGTTCAAAAAATTAGGTCGGGTGACTTGAGTCGGGTATGAATTTAGATCTTTTCTAGATTCGGCGAGTGTCAACTCCAAAAGTGGTGGTGGCAAGTAGCGGTGGACGATAGTGGAGAGTGGACGGTGGACGGTGGTGAAGAGTGGATGATGGTGGGCGTGTGGTGAAGCCTAAAAATGATTCGATCTTAGTGATTCCATGAGTGACGACTGGGAAGGAGGGTGTGCGAAGGTGGCATGACGTAACCGAGGAGGGCGTATTGTGTTGTCGCCGGCCGGAGAGGGTGAAGTAGCCATCGGAGAGGAGAACGAGACAGAGATTGGAGAGTGTCTGCAAGAGAGATGAAAAATGATAGAGAAGCAAATGGAGATGGGTCAGGTGGGCTCGGGGGGTGTTCAAAGGGGAATTAATTTTTTTTACAATTTTACTAATTAGTCCCTGATATTTTCAAACAATCGGTCGATATTAGGAGAAAATTCCAGTATCTGTTGGTTAGAGATTGGAGAGTGTCTGGGAGAGAGATGAAAAATGAGAGAGAAGCAGGTGGAGATGGGTAGGGGGCGAAGGATGGATCGTGGGGGTTCAAAGAGAAATTATTTTTTTTTACAATTTTGCTAATTAGTCCATGATATTTTCAAACAATCGATCGATATTAGAAGAAAATTTCAGTATCTATTGGTACCTACGGTTGGTTCTAGAAAATTTCGGTATTTGTTGGTACTTACGGTTGGTTCCATTTTAACAGATACTGTTCTATTTTCCAGCCAATACTATACGTTCTGGTCGGTACCAACTAGTATAGAATGGTACTCATAATGCTGTTCATACATGTATAATAATTTGACAATTATGGTTGCAATATTCTATTAATTTTTTACTTTACTATTTGTATTCAAAAGTTTTGTATAATATGAATGAAATCATTTAGTTATTATCTTAAATTTTAATTTAGATCAAGGAGATAAAAATATTATGTAAGTTATATATTAAAGTTAACAACAACAATATTTTATATCTAAAAATAAAACAAAATTTTAAAAATTAATGTTAAATTGAAAGTTGATAAGTTCTAATTCTACTACACATAGGGTAGTCACTAAATGTGTACTCTAGTGTTGTCTTTTTGTTGTTTTATAATAATGTAATGAAATTTAAAAAATAGCGCACTTATACTAGTTATTAATTTTTTTAAAATTTAAAATTTACTCAACACCACAAAAAAGTCATTACACGTAATTATATAAAAATGTTATGAAACTAATTATCTTACTAACAGTCTTTATTTTCTTAAAATATATTTAATGAACAATAATTTTATGGTATAATTTTGTGTTATCAAATTAATGTAATAAATATATGATTAACAATTATAATTAAAAAACATCATATTTATAATAAATAAATATATTCATAGGGAGGCAGGAAGAAGCATTAATGGCAGTGTTTTTGTAAAATTTTTTATTTTTGCAAAAAGGGCCTTATATTTTTTAAAACTTACGATACCAGCTGATATTACGTGAAATTGCACCAACGAGGGTTAAACACTGAGGGCATGTTTGGTTGAAAGGAATAGCAATGCTATTCCCAACGTATTCTTCGGGTATTATTAAAGTTGTGTTTGGTTAAACACAATGATAGAATACCCATTATTTAAGAATGTCTATTCTTTAATTTTGAAGAATACGCAAAACTAACTCCTACCTATCTTTATCTAATCCACGAATCTCTATTCTTCTACATCTGAAACTTGTTATCCTTCTTACAAATTTATCCTTCTTCGAAATCTCTATCCCTTTGTTCCTGTTCCTCCGCCGACAGTGAGCTCTTCACCCCCGCCATTGATTGCACAATCTTCAACGAGAATTCAGGCTCCCACCACCAAACTTACTCAAGGCCTTCCTCCCACCACTATCACCGCCATCGCCATCGCGTGGCCGGCCTCCTCCCCAAAGCCACCTCAAGGCCTCCTCCGCTGCCTAATCCCACCCCTCTACTGACCCTAAAAACCAATCCATAATCAAACATCTCAAGCAATTGCTCTCATCACTCCCCGACTTCCAAGAATCGAATATAACTCCATTTGATTGCTTCACCCATCCATTTAATTTGTCACTGATGAAATCAACGAAGTCAGTGCTAATGAGGAGCCAGACTGAAGATTTTGATCATAATCGGTGGCTGTTTGAAACAAAAGGGACATATGGGTTTGGAAATGCTATATGGCCGACTGATGGCGGCTTTGGTGGGAATGATGATGATACTGTTGAACCCAAAGATTTGATGAACAAACCATGGAGGCTTCTTACTCGGAAACTGAAGATACCAGCTGCTGTAATCAGCCCATACCAGTATAGTGTTTTTTATTTTATTTGTTCTCCTCCACAACATACAGATGAATGTCATGGGCTATCACTGGTTTCTGCAGTTTTGTTTTTAAATGTTAATTCAAACATTCCATACTGATGCACAACAATATCTAATGATAAAAAAGTTATGTTGATTTTTAATAACATTATTTGCTTCATTGTACAATGTTATTGAGATACTATACATTTAATAATAATAATAATAATAATAATAAGAAAATTAATTATGTATAATAATAAAATAATAATAATAATAATAAATTAATTTTTATAATAATAATAAATAATTTAATAATAATAATAATTAAAAAATTAATAATAACAACAACAATAATAATAAAGAAGAAGAAGAAGAAAATAATAA
>JAOSBK010000002.1:15651084-15662835 GCA_027568895.1 Erythroxylum shatona
TAATAATAATAATAATAATAATAATAATAATAATAATAATAATAATAATAATAATAATAATAATAATAATAAAAGAAGTTTAATAATAATAATAATAATAATAATAATAAGGACATTTTGGTCTTTTTGTTACTTATTCCTTTCTTATTTCAAGTTTATATTTTCAAACCAAACATTGGAATAGAAATTCTTTATATATTTCATTCTTTAAACCAAACAAAGTAATACTCATTCTATTCTATTCCTCATCTTTTCTATTCCTAAGAATAACTTTTCTATTCCCTGTCTATTCCATTCCTTGAACCAAACAGGCCGTGAGTTTAGGTACTTAAGGAAAATAAAAGGATACGTTAGATGCAGTAGGATTGTTTATTAAACCTAAATTTTATACAAACAGAGAAGTATTTTACCACTTTCATGTAAGGTTGCTATTATGGTGTTATATTTTTCTCCTTTCTTTTTTTTGTAAATTTTCTTTTTTTATTATCAGTTGTGGATCATAATATTAATTTTTTTATACAAGTATAGACATAAAAGGAATTAGATAGAATGGTTTTAAAAAAAAAGAGGATTGGAAATAACATGAGATATTTTGTAGGAATGACTTTGATTTTAACAGTTTTGATTAGATATGTTTTTGCATTTGATATAATATTGGTCAACATTTTGCTTTTAAATATTTACTTTTATGGTTATACTTATATGTTAGTTTTTACGTTTGTTATTTATCTCTTTGTATTTTTCTTTTTATCTTATATAATTTAAATGACATATATAAGTATAAATAATATTATTTCTTAAATTTAACAAAAAAAAAAATGGATCGCAAATAGACTAAGTCGATCAAGTTTAGAACTTAGAAATGTTCAGTTTGAGTTTGATCGAATTTTAAAGTAATTATTTATCAATATAAAACAATATTGTTTTATTTGTGAAAGGAGTTCAAATTTTAGGCCGAAGTGAAACTCCAATTTCACGATATAAACTACTGAGTTGTTTTTTATTATTCGTTGTTCTTATATCTATTTTAGGGTTCTTGTACATTTAATAGCATTGATGTTTGTAGACATCTTAATGCATGAACATTATGGGGGTGAGAATTTAAGTTTGACATAGCAAAATCATAAATGTATAGGACAAACAAACATATACACGGAAAAGCAAAGGAGGGAGGGGACCATGACATGACAAATTGACAACTGTAAACAAAAATAAGAAAAGAGCTCTATGCTTACTTTTCAACGTAAACAGGTGGAGTGGAGCAGCCAACTGTAGCTAGCCAGGCGGCAGGCCAGCCAAAAAAGCATAATTGAGCTTGTTTGCTTTTTCAAAGAAGACGGTTTTATACTGTGATTTTGGTGACTCAACAGTTCTTCTGCTGCTGCCTGGTCCCAGGAAAGTGGGATTCTTCCAAGAGCGTGCGTGTCTTGGCTGCTGTGGGGTGTTTCTCGAGAGAAAACGACTGAAAGTGATATCACATCCCCCAACCTCTTACTTTTTAGACAGCTGTACCTTCTCTTCCTTCCTAATCCTCCTCTCTTTTGTTTTGTCCCTGTCCTTTATTGGTATGATGTAATAGCATAATATTTTTTTTTGAAATACAACCATATTACAAGACGTGTGGCAACTATTAGTGTATTCCCGTACATGTTCATCGGTTTCATTTATCATCTTCACTCGCTATGATTGTTGAAATACTTCAAAATCTGAGTTGGTTTTCTTCGTTAAATGTCGAGTTGGGGGATGTTTTCTCTGGTCTGTATCTGACTTAGAACTTCAGTTACTAATGAGTGGTCTTAGAATTAACTCTCAAGTGGCGCTGAGTTCTTTTTTAGATCTAACCTTTCGCACTTACTTGACCAATTCACTAATCTTGGATATTAATAAACTATTTATCACAACTGGATAATATTCCACCGTCACACATATAGAGAAGGAAATAGAAGTGTCGATTAGTTAGCGAATTTTACTACTCATTTTAATCTAAAAATTACTACTTTATAACTACGCCCTTAGAATGCCTTTCGATTATTTTAGAGGACATCGCTGATATTAGCTTCCCAAGACTTATTATGTAGTTACTACTTTTCCTTCTATGCGAAAAAAAAGAAAAAACTTCAAATGGACAATTCAATTCCACGAGACTCGATCGCCTCTACAATTGAATGCAAAGTCTTCCTGCATCCTATCTATTTACTGTTTAGTTACTACTGTTCAGTGCGTGTTTACCGGGTAACAAAATAGTTAGTCTTATTCTAACCACCCAACTTAAATATTAGAACATGCAACCAATACAAGAAACAAGTTGCCCAATTAAACATAGCAATGGATTGGATCGAATCAAATCAATAAATATATTCAAACTATTCAACACCGCCTCATCTTAAATAAAATTATTAAAATAGTGTCAATTTAATTAATTATAATTAAAATTTAGATTTAAAATGATATTCTTTTAAGAAATTTCTCAAAAATTATATTATTTTGCGACTGTAAGTTGATGGTTCAGGTTTGAAATAGAACTTATAAAAATGAAAAAATTTAAACTTTATAGATCCGAGTTTAACCCTAAGCTTAACAAAATTTGTTCTCTTAAATTTATATCAAATTAAACTAATTAGAATGAGAATGACCCATTATTATTATTATCATCATCAATATCTAGTTAAAATTTTGTTAGATTGTGAGGTTTGAAAAGTTTTGATAATATGTAGACTTATTCTTATATAATGAAGAGACTATTTTTAATAGTCTATATATATAATATATATGACGATATTATAAAATTGGAAACGAACGTGCAAACATATTCATTTAAATAATAAATAAATCATTCAACCAAATGAAAATGAGTTCATATTCTAAATTATCTGGCATCTTTAAATAGAATTCATTTAAAAGAAAAATTACGTAACAAGTAAAAAGTACTTTGGCTTTTGGCTCTTGGGATATTCAAATTTACCATCAAGATTTTCAGTCACATTTTCTTAAACAGCGTGCCAGACCAGTCACCACTTGTCTTTTGGACTGTTGTACTTTTCTTTTTCCTCTACTTTTTGATGTTTATTTATATCACTCGGTTCCCAGCGTGCTTTGTGCATGTTTTCTTTGATTCAAATTGGTTTTATTGTAAAGTAATATCAACATCAGTTTACACATAATTAGTTAAGATATAGAAACTATGTGTGACAAACACCTTTAAACTTAGACCATAAGCAGCGAAATTATAGAATAGCCAAATCGAATCATTTCACGAGTTAGTATGTTGGAATATCCTCTCAAAAGTGAGTGGAGTGGAGACCGACCAAAACCAATCCATAATTTACAAATGATAGAGGACATAAGTGGCCACGTGCACAGGTAAATACTGAAGGTTAAAGCAAGCAAAACTGATCGTAAGACATGTGTGAAGTGAATGTCGGGAATGTGAGCATACAAAATCTTACAATCATAAGCTATGTATCTTTTCATTTGTAGCTGTCTAGGTCTTCCGTCCACCTGGCATGCATCCAACTACTGTAGGCCCCACTCTCTCTGCCACGTTTCCATCCTGTTTGGTGTCCATACCTGTTCTGTTGACAATTAGGGGTCTGGTCTCCATTTCCATTACAAGAAGATTGAAGTTGTTCTTTCTAAATGTTTAGAAGAAAAACTAATAAAAGAGAATCAATCAGAGAAAAAAGGAAAGTCATGGGTGGTGTATGGCTAGGCTGCAGCTCTTCTTGAGAAGGACCAGACTGATACAAATGCTTGAAATCATCTAACACATTCTTTATTCTTTTTTATCTTGGATTTAAAACCCCGAAAATCAAATTAATTAATTGAGAAAAAGCAGTTCAAATAAACTAACCTCCCGTTTCTTATACGAAGACTATATTACATTTATACATGTAATGCACACAAATAAACACAGCTACTGGAGACTGGAGACTGGAGACTACTTTTGCTTTAGACGGACTGGTCCTAAAAGCTTCACGGCGGCTGTCCCCTCATTCTAAAGTCTTGTTTCCAAGGCACAAGTCAAGACCCGCACACTCATCTCTCTTTTCCGCCCTTTTAAACTCTCTAGCAAGCACTTATGATCGGCTACAGTCGGCCTTACCCAACCCTATCCTGCGGTTGTCTATATCAAACTCCACCCACATATTTTGCTGATGTATGTTCCCTATTATGTTTGAGGCACCTCCGAGCATTTCTGTCCGTCCGATGGCTAGGCAATGGACCCCACCTCCCACATCACCAAACATCTTCTCGTTCTGGATTACAATCTCCACTCCCTTATCAAACTCCAACGCCATATTCCCGATCAGTCGTCCCATCTCTGTTGGATTTCCATCAAAACACATGTCTGCGACGTTGGCGTACGTGTAGCCCTTCTTTAGTTTTGGGCCCACCAACCGCACTATCTCCTCCCGCACCTTATTATAAGCCTCGTCCATTAAGTAAGTGAACTCGGACCCGGAATCGATAATTGTTTGACCCGCCCCGTTTCGTTGGGGCACAAACACTGAAGGAGGGATGTCAAGTTTTTTGTTGCCAACTCGTATTCCTTGCATGGCAACGGTATAACCGAAAGGATCCAAATTGGGTGATCTATTTGGACCTTGAGGTAAAGACAAGAGATTAATATAGTGAAACCCATTTGAATTCGGGTTTTCACCCAAGTAAAATGACCCGATGGAGGGAGACCCGGTCTGGCGGGTGGGAATGCAATACGAGAACTTGGATATTTTGGCTTGGGAAACGAACGACAAGCGTCCAAGATTCATACCCAAAATACCCTTCTCCTTGTTGTCCAGCTGCTGAGAGCAACCAAGGACGAGCGGAGGGGTGGTTAAGGAAGGAGACAGAGTTAACTTTTCATTGACGAGATTGCCCTCAGCTTGGGTACCGTCAGCGTAGAAGTAGGAATAGCGGCACTTGCTGTTCTGGCAGAAGGTTGGGAGGGAGAAATCAGGAATTTGGGGCTTGCAGACAGGGTGATTACATGGTAAAGCAGAGAAAGAAGATGAAAGAGAAGGGTCGAACAATGTCGCGGGTTGTCGGCTGGTAGGATTCCTCTTACTGCCACAATGAATCCAAGAGAGCTGACTACCTGTGTCAAGAACCATTTGTTGGGTCTGCGGAGGAGTGCCTATGGGAAGAGACAGGACCAAAGCCATTGTATAACTCAACCTCGTCCTCGTTTGGTATCCTCCATTCTTTCCCTTCAACTTTGATTCTTCTTGATTAACAAATGACGATGGTGATACATGACTTGGACGTGAAGAGAATCGTTGAGGCGTAAGTGGGAAAGATACGGAAAGAGAAGAGATGTTCTTGTTGTTGTGGTGGTGGTCGTCACTGGTGGTGGTTGGTGTTTCTTGTTGGAAGGAGATCGAGAGAAGGGAAAAGAAGAGAAAGAGAAGCATAGTCATAGTCATAGGCATAGGCATAGCTGTTGTTTTTCTGCAATGAACGGCCCCTTAATTTGGAACAAAGAGTTTGTGGTTGTTGGTGCATTTGTATACACGGGTAGGGTTCTTATATATATGTGTGTGTAGTGTGTATACCCCATTTGAGAGAGTGGGGTGGAAAAATTAAAGAAACCCTAGTGATGAAATTGAAATCCAAATGAGATGAAGAAAAAGTCTACGCGTTTTCTTAATTAGAGCTCTGTAGAGTTTATGACACTGCTATTTCACGAGTTCCTTCAAGTCTTCTAATTTCTTCCTTCTTTCAAATATTTTTGCATTTTTATTTAGATTTTTCTAAATCAAGCCATTTTTACTTTTTATCGATTTCTCATGCATCACGTGTATGTAAGATGAATTAGAATTTTACCACAAATCTAAATTTGTATTGACATAACAGGTAAATGTCCCCTGCTCTTCTTAATGTGACCAGCACAAAGTAGAAATACGAAGTTTAAATCCGCACTGCCTTTCAAGCAGTGACAACTGTAAAAAAAAAAAGAAAAGAAGAGTGGTACTGTTGGTGGTGGTGTACAGTATGATATGAGGTGTACATCCGAAGTGGTACGCGAAACAGATTCGGTGGGAGCTGGGAAGACACTGCTGTTACGCTCTTTTCTCACCTTTCAATTTTTGGATTTTACTTTGCAAAACGATGCACTGGTCCGTTGACTTGACTAACGTTGACCAGTCCATTTCGTCAATCACTTGCGAAAATATAATTAAGAGTAAATTATTTATATAAAAAAAAGAAAAGGAGAAGTTATTCTTCTTTACCATTAATTAATTTCTACTAGCTCTTGCTTATTTTACCTTTTCTCTTTTGTATATGATTTGCATAGCTACCGGTTATGTTCTGTTTATATCTTACTTGCATCAAAGATGCCAGGCGTGGGACCGAATAATACCACAATTGGTGGCCTCAATTTGTTCCCGTATTCCTTTCTGAATGCTGTGTGCATTAGTTATTGTGTACAGTTATATATACGCCATACAATAACGCATTATATTGTGGTGACAAATGAAGGCAGCTGTCAGTTTCTTAGAGATTAAAATTTATACGTAAAATCGCATTAACAGAAGCAAAACAAAAAGGCTGAGAGTCTGACTTATACATAGCTTGTTTTTGTTTGATTAGTTCCTGACTTGCAAAATTAACGTGGGCGGGAAGTGGATGCCGAATGCGTCATTGTACTGATGTCGTAATTCCTAGAAAGTGGAGGCAATAGGGGAAATTGAATCCCCTCAAATCTTCTGGTTTATCAACTTTGGATCAATTTTCTGTAAACTCGTATATGGGGTCACATAAATAAATGACTGAGATAAGTTGACACAAAATTGGTCAAAAATTAGTAGACCGGAAGATCAGGTCTCAAAATTGAATATGATTATACGTGTGATAGCAAATATCGATAAATCTATCCAATATCATCCTCGCTTTATTACTCTTGCAGAGGACCTAAGCCTTTGTTGTTAAACATGTGATTGAGCCTGGCAATGAGACCTCTTTTCTCAGTCAGCACGCAAATTAAATTGCCAAAACTAAAATTTAAGAAGGTTTAATTCCAAAATTGTATGTAAACAAGAAATTTGGTGAGCTTCCCTATTAGTTCCTAGTCAACGCATCAGAGCCAGACCGTACCAATGGACGGTGGAATTAAACGTTTCCAATTGTCTGCTACTAAGTGCACCCCTTCTAAAGAAACCTCTATCCATGTACAGCTTACAAATTTCATGACACAGTCCACATAGCAACCTAGTTGCCGGTCCCGTTTCAATATATTATGCACACGTGATTCCGAAATTCGAGCTTCTTTAACTTTATTTTTATATGACAAATTCTAACATTGTTTCTTAATTTTAGCCAAATGAATTCAAAATGAGCCCACCAAAAGCCTCAAATAATAGACACTGTGCTTTTCGATGGTATCAAAATTTTAATTTTTAAAAGATTTAACAAATTTTTTAATTTTATTTTATCTCTAGCCAATTTTATGAAGATTTAATACTGATAAAATAAAATTAAAAAATTTGAAATATTATTAAAAGAAATTGTTCATATTTATTGAAGAGTTTAAAGTTTAATTAAAAATTGTTAAATAAACATTAATTTATTTATTTTAGTTTATAAAATTTTATTAATTTAAAAATTGATTGATTAATTAATTAATTTTTAAGCATTCAAATAAATTCAACCAAAAAATTAAATGTTTTAAAATTTTTATGAATTAACTTGTTAAGTTTTTTTAATTATTTCATAGAACACAATATCTCCTTTTTAAAGGAAGTGCAAATATCTTCATTTGTATGGTATTGAAATGACTAATGCTTGTTACAGGTGCATCAGACAAAATTTAATTAGGGCCAAAATGCATGTTTATGAGAGTTTTACTATTATTATTAGTAGGCATGACAATAGCGGTCTATTTATTCTAAAGAAAACAACATCATTCTTTTTAAAATAGTTAGATCCAAAAGTAAGCCTTGATTTGGACAACCTAAGCTCGGATTTAAGTAAAAATTCATTATTTTACATTTTTAATTTAAAAAAATTAACAAAGCCTGCTCCCATTGTTATCCTTAATTGTTAGCGTTATTTTTTTTAAATATATGATAAAAACAATTTTAGGGGAAGAAGGAAGAATATCATATAAGGAAAGAACACAAATAATCCAGGATTATATTCCATTAACTTCGTCTGATTTATAGGCAATAGAAACCAGGGAAGATTACAAGCCAATGAAGCGTGAGCTCACTCACATAACTAAAATTGAAATCACAAGAAAATAGGAATAGTGGATTTCCCACTTAACAACTAAAAAGAAACAATGTTCCTAAAAATAAGCAAAAGATCTCAGCATGCCCAAGATGTCTACTGCAAGCACCTCCACGCCGTGAAGGAACTGGAAGTAATGTTTGTGTCACATGCTGAACTTGTCTCCTATCATTCCATCCTCCCCAACTTGTCATTGTCCTCAAGGAAAAACTTCGGATAGGTGCGAGAGAACCATCTGTAATTTTCCCATGTGGCATCCAAAGGATCAGTGCCATCCCAATGAACCAAGACTTCAGTGTATGGCCTATATCGACCTTTCTGAACTTGACGTTGGCCCAATATTTTTGCTGGTGTAGGAAACGGCTTGGAGTCCTCAGATACCGGAAGAAGAATAGCAACAGGATTTGATCGATCTCTTAAATTTTTGTGGAGAAGGCTCACATGGAATACATCGTGTATTTGAGCTCCATCGGGTAGACGTAAGCAATATGCCATTCGACCAATTTTCTCCAAAACTTCATAAGGTCCATAAAATCTTGCTGAAAACTTAAGAGAACCACGAAACACAACTGAATTTTGTCGATATGGTTGTAACTTAAGATAGACAAAATCTCCCACATCAAATTGAACTTCCCTCCTCCCTTTATTAGCTTGCATTTTCATACGGTCTTGGGACACCCTCAAATTGGTCTTAAGTTCACGCAAAATCTCTTCTCTACTACAAAGAAGTTCCTCAACTGTAGCTACCTTTGTTGTACCTGGAATGTAGGAGGTGAGTGTAGGTGGAGGTCGACCATATACAATCTCAAAAGGAGTGAACTTAGTTGCTGAGTGGAGGCTTGTATTGTAACTGTATTCAGCTCATGGTAACCATTCAACCCATTTTTTTGGTTGGTCACTAGTGAAGCATCGTAAGTACTGTTCCATAACCCTGTTGAAAACTTCAATCTGTCCGTCGGTTTGAGGATGGTAACTGTAACTCATCAGCAATTGAGTTTTTTGTGATATGAATAACTCATCCCAGAATGCACTAGTAAAGATTTTATCCCTCTCATTACTAATAGTTTCTGGGATTTCATGTAAATGAACGATTTCCTTGATAAACACCTTCACCACAGAGACAAAATTAAAGGGATTCTTCATAGGGATCAGGTGACAGTATTTAGATAATCTATCAACCACAACTAGGATCATAGTATGGCCTTTTTAAGAAGGAAGACCTTCCACGAAATAAACAAAAACTTCAGACCAGATGCGATTTGGAATTTGGAGTGGTTGGAGCAAACCCGCCGGTTTGGTGGTTTCATACTTGTTACGCTGGAAAATTGTACATTCTCTTATAAACCTCTTTATATGGTTGTGCATACTCGCCCACTAGAAGTCTTTAATTCTGGAGAGTGATTTCTGGTAACCAAAGCGGCCTCTTGTAGAAGTTAAGTGACATTTTACTAAAAGAGAAGGAATTAAAGAACAACTTGGATTCAAATAAACCCTGTACAAAACACCATTTCTCATTGTAATTTCACGACCTGGTGAACACTTTATTACCCCTTCAATATAAAAAGCATCCGATTTTACCTCTTCTTGTAATTTTTCTCACCAATCGGCCACAGGTAATGAAAGCACCATCATGTTACAATCTTCCATCCTCGATAAAGAATATGCTCCTCGATTCTCTTTGCCCTTACGGTATTCAATCCTATAGTTGTATCTAAGTAATTTCGGGAGCCATCTTGCTTGAGCTGGAGTGGTGATTCGTTGTTCCAATAGGAATTTTAGACTTCTTTGATCCGTTCGAATTAGAAAAGGGCATCCTAGTAGGTAGGGGCACTACTTTCAGACAGCCTTTACAATGCTAACATCTCCTTTTCATAGGTTGAAAGATGTAGGGCTGGTCCCTTTAGAGCCCCACTATAATAAGCAATGGGGTGTTGTTGTTGCGACAAGATTGCTCCAATTCTGGAACCACTCGCATCACTTTCGACCATAAATTCCTGGGAAAAATCTGGAAGAGCCAATATTGGTGGCGAGCACAACGTCATTTTGAGTTGTTCAAAAGCCTTGGCTGCATCTATATTCCTAGTGAATCCAGTTTTGGTTAATAATTGAATGAGAGGAAAAACAATACTACCAAAATGGTGAATGAATTTTCGATAGTATCCTGCGAGGCCTAAAAATCCTTTTATGCCCTTTGCTGTCGTTGGTTCTGGGCATTCAATCACAGTTGCGATTTTTTTAGGATCAACGACCACTACTTTTTCAGAGATCACATACCCAAGATAATCGACTTCTGTCACTCCAAATTGACATTTGTTTTCCTTAGCAAACAACTGATGTTTTGCTAATATTTGCAGAAATGTTTTCATATGTTTGAGGTGAGCGGTCCACGTTTTGCTATAAACCAAAATGTCGTAAAAAAGACAAGAGTACAATTCGTCAAATAAGGAAAGACCTCATTCATTAAGGCTTGAAATGTGGCGGAAGCATTTATAAGACCGAATGGCATCACAAGGAATTCATAGTGTCCTTCATGATGTCGTTTTGTGAATGTCTTCCTCTTGTACTCGGATTTGATGATAGCCTGATCATAAGTCAAGTTTGGAGTAAAACTTGGATCCATACAGTTCATTGAGTTTGTCAATAACTAGAATTGGGAACTTGTCATCCACTGTTATCTCTTTGAGTCCTCGGTAATCGATAAAGAAATGCTAGCTTCCATATAATTTTTTTTACTAGCAACACTAGTGATGAGAATGGACTTTCGCTTGGTTTAATTAACTCGGTAGCAAGTAGTTCTTGGACCATCCTCTCAGTTTCAAATATCTAGCAAAATGGGTAACAATAAGGTATAACTGAGATGGGTTTACTATGGGTTTGTAATGGTATATAGTGGTCATGGTTTCTCTTGGGTGGTAAGTGTTTTAGTTCGGAAAAAACTTGATGGTAGGTTTGACGTATTTGTTGGATGTCGGTTGATGGGGTGGTGTTTTGAGTGGAGAGATTTTTTTGTCCAAGTGTTGTTATCTGTAACAATATACTAGTACCAAACATTAGATTGCATTCTTTTCGAGAAAGAGGTTCAAGTTTACCCGATTTAATTCCTTACAATGTCACTGGCTGGCCTTTGTCTTGGATTACCATAGTAAGCGGCCTGTAGTCAGTTTGGATAGGAGTAAAAGATGCCATCCATTGCACTCCCAACACCACAGGACATGCAGCAATAGGTAAAATGTAGAAATTAGCCACCGTCTGGTAATCTTGTACAAAAAAACTCACCCTTTTGCAAATTCCCTTACATGTAACTTGCTCTCGATTAGCGACCATCACCTTTAATTGTTCATCTTTGGTCACCTGCCCACACTGCTTTACCAAAATTTGGTCCACAAAGTTATGTGTCCTACCATTGTCAACTAATATCGTGACATCTCGCCCTTTGAAGAAGAATAAGAACAAGAATCAGAAGGCTTCAGCTAAAGTAGCAAAGCCAACAGGCGGTGTCAAGAAGAAGAATGATAAGGGCAC
>JAOSBK010000002.1:15710018-15729834 GCA_027568895.1 Erythroxylum shatona
GATTATGAAGTTCTTATTCCTATTAGGAATAAGAATTAGGGTTTCTCTATAAATAGAGAAACTTATGTCTCATTAGACATAAGAGATGAAAAACCCTAGCCACCTTCCAAGAGAAAAACTGTGCGGCATTCGAAAGGGTTTTTGAACGTGCTACACAAACGAGCCACTACCTGGATCGTTCATCCTCGTGTGGATACCGGTAGAGGACATTCGTCCATTGCAGTGTCTACGAATTTGAAAAAGAAAATCCGCGTCAAGAGGTATTTTTCATACATGCTATAGTTTTCGATTATACATATTGTTATTTTATGGTCTTTTCCGCTGCGTATTGAGAATACTCTGGCTATAAGCGATCTAACAGAAACATTTTTAACATTTTATGTTTATGAAAACAGATGTATGAAAAGGAAATGAAAATTTATACATTACAGTTTTTTGGATCTAATGCAATGTCCCTTGGTATTAAGTATTGTTTTACTTTTCATTTCATTGGTTTATGTAAATTTTTTTGAGTTAGAACCACTGCATGGTTTTGTAGTATAGACAAGAGTTGTTTTGGCAAGGTAGAACAAAAGTTAAAAGAAGCTCCACTGTAGGTGAGTTTTAAATTTGGTAGATTCTAGCTTATTTTTCCCAGGGCCTATTTCACTGCTGCTACACTTTCATAGTATGAGATCTCTTGAAATGTTGAGAAAACAAAATCTAGTAACAAAAAGGTCCTTTTATTTTGTTATCTTGAATTTTAGAAGGTTATGTGTCTTGATAGTACAGACAATTAACAAATTACTGAAGTCTCAAATTTCTATTAAGTGCCTAACAACATATGTGTCCCATTTAAAGCTAAAGAAGGAAAGCATGGTAGTTCTGTTGTTTGTGAGAATCCCATTAACTCGTATTCCTATTCTCATATTTTGGTTGAGAATCCCATTCACCTTAATGCTTGAGAAAAAAACACAAATAACATGGACAAAATTTCCTTAAAAGTTTGGTTTTATGGTAATACATTTGAGATATAAGATATTATTAAACTGATTTTGATTCTTTCTGTGGAGGCACCATATCATTTATCACGTTTTGTTTGCAAAATGAATGCTGATATTGTTTTATGTTACTCTTTTCTCTTATATATTTATGTTATTGATCTACTGTCGTGATGTGGATTGCTTCCTGCCAGCAATGGGTTTTCACTTTATCATTTGCATGTGGGCTCTTCTGGTTTTTACTTACAAAGTTTTGCTCTTTCTTAGAGAAAAACTTTTGACAAGCAGACTAAATCAAAGTCAACGAATTCGTGGAGGATGAATGAATCAACTTCAATTGACAATGAATTGGATGATCCTTTTCCAAGTGCAGATCAACCATTGCAGAGATTCAAGAGGCAAAAGAGACCAACAAAGAGTGTAAATGAAAATCTTGAACTAGCATATACTACAACACCCTTAGTTGATTCATCACAAAGCCAATACCCTTCCTATGAATGAGTTTGCCTTAAACAAGCTAACTTGATCATGAAAACATGAAGTGAATATATTGAAGGTGTCATATGGTGGATTACACGAACATCTCAACTAGAGAATAAGAAATTGTATGAATTAGAAATGATAAGAACTTGTAATTTCTAAAAGAATACTTACCATGTAATTGTTCTCTTGTCATATTTATTGATCCTATGAAATATGCAAAATATGTTTAATGCTTCCTAAACAATGTTGATTTTCCATAATTAATTTATTTTATTAGCTAATTGTCATCATATTTTATAAGTGTATTATGACATGTTTGCAAATTGTAATTAAATAATACATTGTCTGCATATATGAAATTCTTGTGATACATGAATAATTATTAAAATTAATGATATACTAAAAAATTTGAAGAATTTTTAAATAAATAAAATTTATAAATAATATTGAATAGTTATTAAACAAATAAGATTAAAAAATTGTATTTTAAAAAACAATTATTAAAATTAAAAAATTATTAAATTAATTTGATTTTTGAAAAATGAAAAAATAAAAAATAATGCAGATAATAATAAAAACATCGCAGAAGACATTTCGCGACGTTTCTAAAAACGTCGTAGAATTTTCAAAAAAACGTCGTAGATTGTTTCACATTATGCGACGTTTTAAAAACGTCGCGGAATGTTAGACAAAACGTCACGGATTGTCTAAACTTTCAGTGACATTTTTTAAATGTTGCGGAATGTCAATATTTTCCGTGATGTTTTTCATAAAACGTCGTGGATATCTTTTTCCTACACTACATTCCGCGACGTTTTTAAAAACGTCGCAAATGCTCTTCTGCGACGTTTTTAGGACCAGTTGTGACGGTTTAAAAACGTCACAAAAGGGCTTGTTTTCTTATAGTATATCTCTATATTTTAGCCTATGAGATCGACTACTTTCTTCATAAGGAAAATAAAAAATATGCTGGTTTTTTTACGTTATATTAATGTCCAATCTTAATAGATCAATGATTAAGAATATTGAGAAATAACACATAAATGCAACATGAATCTTATAATTATAAGCTCATTATAATTTATTTGCAATATACAATTATCTTATAAGTTTTATTATATACATCTAAACATGTACAAGATAAATAATATTTTTAAATAATTTTTCACTAATTTAAAGCTAACGCCAATTGATTGTATGACATAAAATAACAGTAGATAACGAAGATTATGGCAGTAAAAAAAAGGAGCTAATATTTGACGCTTGACATCTCGAAGCTTTCTCGTTAATTAATTATATATTCAGAGATTTCGGACGCGTGGGTATAGTCCCTATTGCTGTCAGAGTTGCGTAGTTGATTGGAGCTCTCTCTGTATCTGGGTAAAGTTTATACTCTCTTTTTACTGTGCTACCTCTGCTCTCTTCTTCTAATTTGTTGGATTGTTTTATGAATTGGATTGAGCTTGAATTCATTGTTTAGATCAAAAGTAGGATTAAATATATGTGCGTGTAGATCTATGGTTTTACAAGTCTTACAAGAATGGATTCCATTGTATGCTCACTTGAAATCTACGCAACCAAGTAGAAGGATAACGATAAAGGAAACAAGTGCTGCTATTTAATCTAATCTGATTGGCTTTAGTGTACTTCTCTTGCCAAGCCCTTTCCAAGATTTCTCAATCAAGTTCTCTTTGGATTAAGTTAAAGTGAAACCGATGGTGGGGTTGAATGGGATCTCTTAGTTGAAAGAAAGCTCAGTGGCATCTATTACCTGATTTAGCTTCTTTGCATACTCGTGTTTATACAAGTGCGGGGTGGAATTCCATTGTTGAGAAAGAGGGAAGAAAGATGCGATATTTCCAGAGAAGTAGTATTTGGAAAATAAGTTTACAAATAGAAAATTCTGTCCAAAAGTTATTGTGAAGCTAGCGTTGTGGGATCCCAGTTCTTTAGGGGCAAAGTGGAACTCAAGTTTGCATCAGAACAAGTCTTGGCACTACTTTACTAATGCCCAGTAGAGTCAAGTATTCCGTGTAGTCATGAGATTATCCACATTTTGGAATCTTTCTCATTTATTCTTTTCTTTGTTTATTCAATTAATTTGATACGAATATGTTCAACTGTGGCCCCTTGATAGAAATATGACTTAAATTGCCCGTGAAACATACGTACAGCTGAAGAAAAGCTTTTTTGTAGGTCTAACTTGGACAACTGTCTAGTTGTTGCACTACAAAAAAAGTGAGGTTTAGAGACGAAAATTACCAACAAAATTTGAAGGTTTTCCGTAGATAAGTTAAGTTAGCGACGGAGTAAGTTGTCGGAAAAATGGCTGTAGGTAATAATTGGCGATGGAGTACAAATTTTCCGTCGCTAATTTATTGACGAATATTTTCTGTTTCGTCGCTATATTTAGCAACCATAATTTTTGTTCTGTCGGTAAATTTAGTGACAGAAGGTTTGTTTCGGTCATAAATATAGCAACAGACAATGCTCCTCTGCTGACAAATTACTCAAATCCATCGGTAAATTCATGACTAATATTACCGATGGATCTTAGTGGTTCGTTGGTAAATTCACTGTATTTTACCGATAGATTATGATGGTCCGTCGGTAAATTCATTGCATTTTACTGACGAATTTTATTTTTTCATCGGTAAATTTACTGATATTGTTTTTTTTAATTTTCCTTGCATTTAATTTTGTTTGATAATCTTATGATTGATGTATAATTTATACAGTTATCAGTTATCTGTTAATAATATTTTGATTTGTTTATACATTTAATTTGTTAAAACATAAAGTTGATTGATGATATAAAGTAAAAATTATCTTAATAGATAATAAATATTATTATCTACAACAATAAATATTTAATTCATACAAAATGAATTCAACTACGCTATTTATTTGATGAATGCGGATGCTCTTAATGTTGCGATGAGGTGCTGTCCTTTCCCTTCAACTCATCCATCTCATTACGGAGTTGGTCTATGTACCCCATCGACTGGTGTGACTGAGTTGCCAGTGCTTATATTGTGCTCTGAAGCTCATAAACTTCATTGGATGTGGACTGCCTACTAGTGCTGTTGTACTGGATGTGGAGGATTGTGAATAACATGTGTTCACAAATGAAACTAAGTCGAAGATTCTTCCACAACAGTCCCTACCACTCACTGCATAAAGATAGGTTTGATTCTCATCAACGTCTTTAGACTACCGAGACTGTCGTTGAACGCTTTCTTATATTTGGTCCTTTCAGAAGGCAATGTTTATGTTAATAAATGTTAACTATTAAGTATTAATATTAAAGCACAAATTTCACATACATTTAATTCTCTACATCGTCATGTTTCTTAGTATAAGTGTGAAAAAAAGAGTTGACAGGGTGTAAGCTTCCTATTCATAGACTTTTCCTACATTAGAATAAAATATTATAAGTGAACTACAATTTACAAAAATTTTGGCAGATTTTCTCTATTTTTATGATATTTATCCTTTGTTGAACAAAGAAAGTAACTCAACAACATAGTCATATATGACACCAGACATTTATAACATTATCATTCTCCATAATATACATATTTTCTTTTCAAAATTTAACCATCAAATTAAATTGAAATACATCAAAGTAAAAAAAATCAGAATATAAGTGTAAAGTGTAAATACTTGCAAGTCTCTCCGCATGCTTGTGGTGGGTAATAGATCTTCCAGTGTGTATGAGAAGATTCTCTCCTCCCATCCTCCATGTCTGTTGGTAGAATTGTGCTCTGAAATGGACATTGCCTTGGGTGATGTCTAATATTGTTGCCAATGATTCCATATTTCTTTAGAAATATAAGGAGATTGTACATCAGTCTTATGTATTACATTAATAAAGTCTCTATAACGTGCACGAGCTCATCTCTCTCATACTTTATAAATAACCGTGTCAAATTCAGAATCTTAAAAAAATTCTAAAAAAAGGAAAACATATGATAAGTACTTATAACCTACAATATTTATCTTATTAATGTATAAAAATTAATTACAAAAAATATATTTTTGTACCTCAAACTCCTGATAATAAAAATCCTTTGTCTCCTGAGAGATATTCTTCCATATGTAACCCTTAAGATTAATCTTCTCCTTGAATTTGGATGTCATGCTTCTTGAGCACAGTTCAGACGGAATCAATCTAATATAAAAACAAATTTATATCATTTTAAAATTTAAACCTATAACTTAATTATAAACATATGGTGTTTCATGTATTTTCATTTATAGATTGTTGATAATTGTGATATAAGTTCTTCCATCAACTCCCTTAGCTCCAGGCTGGAGGCCGTCTCCTTCATCCGCAACATTTACCCCTAATATCCCTGTCGGTATAGGGATGGTGGATGGTTTAAAGCTAGTGGATGATGTAGTAGCAAGTACAGAAGGTCACATCCATTCCTCGTGAAATTTTTCACCGATAAGTCTCACGGGAGCTGCATCATAGGTTTCCAGCCTATATACCATCCTAGGGGTGTATTATGCCTCAAATGATCCATAATTTTCCATAACTATACAACTTATTACTTCTTTAATGTTTTGATTGAAGTTCATACACTCAGTTTGAATTAAAAGAAACACTAAGGTACATGACATTGTTACACCATATGAATCGAGAAAGCAAGTTCTTGCTATGACTCTTAGGCTCATGAAATATTTCATCAATAAGCCTTATAGGAACTACGTCACGGGTTTCCATCCTAAGGGTTTCTTATGCCTCAAATCATCCATAAGATCTCAAACTCATTCCATATACAGTAAATAATTATGTAATCATACATCTACTCATCAATTATTCAAACAAAACCCAAAGATAAATACTTAGAATATTAAAGAAAAACATAGAAACTCATCAATGATTATAAGAATATTCTAAACAACAACACAAAATCAAGTCCTCCTTTACATTCACACAAAACCCAAACACATCAAAATCTTATTATTGAAGCAACACATATGGTAGACATTAGTTGGACGACTTACCTAAATGGACAGACAACTACAAACTACAAAGAAGAAAAATGAGCGACACTCTTCAAAACAAAATAGGGCCTACGAAAAAGAATATTTTGTATTTAATATAATACACTTGTTCAATAGTTTTGTTATATTTTTAATATATTAAAGCAAGCAAATCAGAAAATAAGGCAATATAAGTTTTGATATATAATGCAATTAAAAGAAAATCTATTATTTAAGCTAAAACACAAACATATGACACTAATTAGTTAACTGGTGGGAAAGCACCACTGTTTGAAAAGGACTACAATCGGCATAAAAATCTGCTTCATCTTCAAAAGTATGTAAGATAAAACAAAGACATCGTGGACATCAATTTAAGAATTTCAAAGTTCAAATCCATCAAGCTCTTTTTTGAGCAAAGTCAGTGTGTTGCGAAGTAGTTGTGTCAGAAATGCATTTTAACCTCAAAATCTTCGGTGAATGTTGTCAATTGATTGAGCAAGACTAAGACTTTTTAGGCATAGTTACTATGTATTGTATAAAGATACTTATTACCATCGAACTATGCCAATGGTGTATAGTCTATTATTTATATAAAATTGCTTAATTATTATAAATGAAGCCAATTTGTAACATTAGGTATTCTTAGGAAAAAGAAGACCCACAAAAATAATTATTGATAATCATAGTAATCGGTACTATAATACTGATATAATTTTCTTTTATGACCAGTACTGAATCATTTTTCATTAATAAGAAAGCAACCGTGTTATTTTCATACCATTTATCCTCATATAAACAATATAGTCTTGCAATTACATTGAACTTATTTTCTTGTATTATTCGTACGTACAAATGAAAGCTAACTCCACAATGCTATTTATGAAGTTAAACGAGCTCCAGTAGGATCCTCTTAAACACATTTGCCACCTTCCATTCTATCATGTACAGATACACTGGAATAACTTTAAAGCAGAAAAGGCAACCTGAAGCAGATGCGATGAGGACGACGAGGATGCATGGTGGCACGAGTGTTGTAGGAGGGGGGCTTCGATAGTGACAGAGATGAGGATGGTGGCATGATGAGGATGCACGGTGGGACAAAGAAGACGATGGGGCTTCGGTTGGCATAGAGAGGAGGGTGAGGACGACGATGACATAAGAGAGAAAAAAATTAGCCAAATGCGACACCGGGGGGGGAGGGGAGGGTTGCGGTAGTTTTAGGTTACATCAGACAACGTCATTTTCATTTTATTTAAAACGTTGAAGCCGAGGCAAACGATGACATTTACCTCCAAAATTTACCGTCAAAAATGTATTCCATTGGTAAACCCAAAACTTATTTATTCCGCCAAACATTCTCGCCTTCTTTATCGGCGGAAATTGTCTACCATTGCTATATTCCATCGAAAAATTTGTCGGGATACTTTCCCTCCATATTTACAAATGGATATTTTTTTCCATCGCAAAATGAAATTTTTCCAGACAATGTTACCAATGGAAAATGATTTTCCGTCTGTAATTTGCTATGGTTTTGTTTTCATCAGTAATTTTTCATCGTTAATTACTAATTTTCTTATAGTGTTGTCTGACGATTGATTCTTCGTTACCACATATGGTTTTGATATTCTTCATATCTGCAACACAATATTTTACATCTTTTAATACATTGTTGTTGAATATATGAGGTTTTTCTTTAGAATACATCTCAATAATCTGTCTTGCTTTTTGAGCTCATTTTTTCTATGTTTTATAGTACAACTTGGCCTCTACTTTTTGGAAGGCTAGATTGTTTTGCAATTGAATCAATCGTCTAAATTTCACTTTTGGTTGAGAACATCATATTGTTTCTCAATCATCTTAATAGTTACACTACAAGAAATCATCCAATTACTGATGGAAAATTGGCAACGGTAAAGAAACCGTTGCCAATTATCGACGGTAATCCTACACCCGTCGGAAAACTTGTCTAGAAAAATTTGGATTACCAACAATAGCAATATCTGTCGCCGATATTGCGCGGAGAAGTTTGCCGCGCAATTTTTGCTTTATCGATGAAAATGTCCGTCGGTAATCCGTCGGTAAGTTAGCTATTAAAATGTCGTCGTCCGTCGACTGCTTCTGTTAAAACCAAACGACGTCGTTTTGTTACCCTTAAAATGCCTGTTCTTCATCGCTTCTTCTTTGTCGTCGTCTTCTCTGTCCAGCTGCTGCGTCTTCGCCGTCCGTTGCTACCATCTTCTCCAGCCATGGAGCTGCGTGTTTGTTGAAAGTAAGCCGACCACGTGGAGCCGTTCATTATTCTACCGAAATGAATATGTGTTTCACTATTGTTTGTTTCATTAGGTGTAAATGTTTGTGTATGGGATTTGGAAGCTACTATGGTTTAAGTGTTATCTAATTCATTCATGGATTATTAAGTGTTTATCTATTTTATTCATGGATGAAATTGGTTAATAGTCAAATTTTTTTCTTATGACCTAATGTTTTTGAAACTACATTAGATTGAGTTGTCATTTTTAACTTTAATTATAGTTATGATTGGTTGTTGAATGTTTATAGTTAGGGTATATTGAACATTTAGTATGGGAATTTGATTGAATACAACATTGCATTGACTTTGATGATTATGATTGGATATTTGTGGAGTATGAATGTTATGGATAATGTGATATGTATGAATGTCTATTGGTGTTTGTATTGATACTTATTGGGTCGATTAGGACTTCTTGGCATGTCATAGTATTAACCTTAGTTTGCTTAGATTGTTTTACCATTGAACATGTGAGAAAATTTAATGGGGGCTGTTGACTGAATTGTTTTATATATTTTATTATAGATTAAGGATTGTTCTTTTGTTTATACATTGATGTAGGAAGTGTTTGGATGTTAAAACTGACATACTATAATGATAGTGAATTTTTTGAGGTTTAGTTGGTTAACTAGGTATTTCATACAAGGGCATCTTAACGTTTTCATAGTTACTAAATTGTCATAAACTTGTTAGCAACAGTATTAGACTTATTTTACACTTTCCTTTATGCAAATGGAAGAAGATAGTTATTATAATTGTTAGTTGATGTTAGTTTTTTTTTAGGTTGACTATCTGTTATAACATGACATTAAGAAGCTATGACCAAAAATAGGTAGAAGAAAAAGCCACTCATTGCAACAAGTAGAGAGTAATGCCTAAAATCCGGTTTCTGAAAGTGTATACGAGTTGCAATAAGTGAATCAAGAGTGAAAGAGGTCTGATGCTTACATCTTTTTTTTCCCATCTATATATATTGCTATCTATCAAGTCGTTAATGAAATATCAAGTTTACTAGTTACCCTCTTTTTTTTTCCCCCCCTTCCCTTCTTTAACCAATCTTGTCCACAGATGTAAATGCTTTAAGGAATATTGAGAATATTTCGGGTTCCAAGGTTACAGCTGTGGATGCCGTTGCAGTTTACTTGCCTATTTTTTGTTCCATGTGTAAATTTGATGTCTTACACCAATTACAGTGTTTAACTTAGTGTGCTTTTAGCTTTTGATTTCCTTCATCCTCTTTTGTCCTGTGGTTGGGACTCCGCTTAAAAGGGTTAAGAGGCCAGAAAAAAGGGCTAAGAGAAAACCGTTTTTCCTTTCCTTTTGAATTTTAATTTGTGCTGTTAGTTATAACATTATCTTGTTTGCGATTTCTGGATGTTAAGGCATCATTTATTTATTTCTGGATGTCAAGGCATCATTATACAAGTCAGCTACTGGTCAGTATGCTTCTAAATGTTCGCACTCAATGATTGAAAATGCTCGGCCAATTTCTTCCTTTTTGTATTGCCTAAAAGCTGTACATGCAAATATGTAATTGTAAACGATTCAGAATGTGAGGATATCCGTTTTGGCCGCTAACGTGTATCTTATCTACATTTTATTTTCTTTGTGAACTGCCTACTTTACCTGCTATTTGATCCATCATGATACTGATATTGTTGATACTTTTGTGAGCATTTAGACATAGTTCTCATACATAAATTGTAATATCTAGCGATGCATGACATTCACTATCTTAGGTACTGCACAGAGGAGGCGAAGTACCTTTTGCTGTCTTTAGCGATGGATTTGCCTATGGTAATTCACAATGGTGGATGCCACTGTGGGAGAGTAAGATGGCGTGTACAAGCTCCAAGCAGTGTTGTAGCTGGGCAATGCAACTGTTCTAACTGTTCCATGAGGGGCACTATTCATTTCACTGTCCCTTCTGAGAGGTTTTCACTCCTTGAAAGATCCGAAGAATTCCTCACAACCTATACCTTTGGCACACATACGGCAAAACACAAATTTTGTAAGGTTTGTGGCATCACCTCATTCTACATTCCACGATCAAATCCAGATGTAGTATCAGTTACATTAAGGTGCGTGGACTCTGGAACAATAAACCATGTTGAGATTAGGCAGTACGATGGGAAGAGCTGGGAAATTTCATAGAGCAAGGCTGGAATAGCTTCATGCTCAAAGGAATGACTCCGAGTGCCATAACAGTAGCTTACACAGTAACGCTGAATAAATTCAACAGGCTGGCGGCTCCTGCTACAAACAAGACTTTGAAAATGTTCAACTGAATATGTCAGTCATATAATACAGTGTTACCAGTATTTTCTTGTTTTGAGATATTGATCTTAAACGTTATCCAGCATTGGGTATCTGCAAACAAGCTGGTATAGCTTAATTATTTTCCTATATGAATCTTGTGTTCCTATCTTTGACAATATTAGAATATCAAGACAAATCATAGTTGAAGTTTGTTAAGATATATAATATATATCTTTTTATTTAGTTTTGGCATTTTATTTATTAATTGAACATATAAGATATTGACTAGATAATAACTTGGATTTAAAAAGCTATCGGTGATAATCTTCTAGTTGTCATAGAATCTTATCCTTAATTAATGTGCATCTTGACAAGAAGTATGATGCATTATGTGGGGTGTACTGTTGGAATTTCAGTTGTGGAAAATATTTTATTAATATTCTTATTTTTTATGTACTTAACTCGATTTTGTTATTGAATATCTTTTCTGAGAGACTTAGTACTTTGGAATTGCCAGAGCAATTGGTTGGCGGACGTGCTTGGGATTTATGTGTTCTTGAGTTGAATGGACTGCTTGTCGTAACTCGTTATCGATGTGAACAAGACAGCAGTGTTCTTTTCAATTGTTGTGACATGTTAAGATATATGAAGCGGGAAAAAATGCAGGATTGATTTTGAGTGAATTATGTAACACACGTTGGTGGCCAAGGGTTTTTGTATGTGCAAATAAGGTTGCTAGAATTTTTCGGAGGTGTGGTGAAGGGATTTTGTATAGGTAGATAATGTTGAAGTGTAGAAAATTATGAGACAATGGTAGATTGGGTATACGTGATTTCTTGGCTGCATCATTTTTCATTGACTGTGCGTGATTTCTTTGTTGAATTGTTTTTGGTTGGATGTGCGCAACTTCTTGGTTGAATCGTGTTGATTGGCTACATAGGTGTGCGTGTACAACTCCATCTTAGGCAGCAACAATTATTAATTGATTTCCTTATAGGTTGTGTATACTTTGGTTGGTGAATGTGTTATCGGTGCAGCTGTGGCTTCGTGTTGGTGTTTATGTGAATAAACTTGGTATCTTCTTTAATTCTCCAACGTAGATTGGAACTTAGGAGCTGAATTTATCGGGAAGTTGTTTCTCTCTATCTCGAGTGTATTTAGTTTTCATTCCTTATTACTCTAATCACTTGAGTTATTCGTTTATTGTTCTTTCGTTAAAAGATTGATTGAGAAAATCCTCTGTTGAGGTTAGTACAAGGCAGTCATACTATTGGATGTGAAATTCTTTCATGGGAAGTGAGGTTAAGAAATAGTGTCAAGGGTTGAGTAGTGATGGCTCAGTAAAGCCTTAGGTAAATCTATTGTACTTCAGTGAAAGTATTAAGTTGAATGAGCGCGTCGTAAACGTAGATAAGGTGTTCCGAACTGCGTTATCAAATTTTCAGTGTTGCTTTTTATTATTTTGTTTTTGATTGCTTTTGTTTTCATTTGTGCTAGAGATGTCCATGGTAAAATTAAAAAGTTTACGAAACTACTACCTCCTTTGATTTTTTAGTTGATATCAGAGTAAAGTCACCGATTCAGAACTTGGCAGCAAGTTGGTGCAGATCTCGGTTTCACAATTATGGCCATAAGAGAAGGAGCATCAATTATCAGGCCACCGCTATTAGACGATTCCAGTTATCTCACATGGAAATCACGGATAAGAGTCTTTATTGAAGCACAGGGAATAAGAGGATAGAACTTGGTGTTACATGGTTGGACACATTCAATAATTAATGATAATAAGGGAGAGACAGTTCTAAAAGATCCATCTGAATAGACAAGAGCTGAAGAAGAAAGAGCACTTGGAAAGCATTGCATGCAATTTTCGGTGCTGTTGATGAAGGATACTTCTCAATGATATCAGTCTTTGAATCGACTAAAGAAGCCTGGGATACTTTGCAGACTATTTATGAAGGGTCTAAATCTATAATAGCGTCAAAACTACAAATGTTAGCTATGAGGTTTGAAGAACTGAAGATGGATGAAAATGAGACTATTGGAGATTTTCATGAAAGATTATGAGATATAGCGAATCAGGCACATCAACTCGGGAAGAAATATTTCAATTTGAAACTAGTCAAGAGACGTTAAGATCACTACCTCTAAGATTTATTCCAAAAATGCAGCAATCGAGGAGGTTTAGGACATCATTGACTTTTCGTTGGAGAATGTAATTAGAATTCTTACAAATTTTGAAATGAATCTTTTAAGGGATAAACAAGAAATAAGCAAAGGATTGACACTATATGTTGAAACTAGAAAAGGTATGAATGATGAAGAAGATGAATCTGACAAGAATGAGGATATTGATCTATTAACATGAGAGTTTAGTAAGTAGCTGAAGAGAGTGAAAAAGGACATACCCTAGTTTAGGCAAAATAGAGGGAGTTCATCAAACAACAATTTCAAACAATAAGCCAAAACTCAAAAGGGAGAAAGAAAGGTAAAGAGAATTCAATGCCATGAGTGTCAAGGCTTCGAACTTATTCAAGCAGAGTGTGTTAACATCTTGAAGAAGAGAAAAGAGAAATCCTATATGAGCCCTTGGAGTGATAACGAATCCATAAGTGAAGAAGAATTTGTGAATAGCTTTGTATTAGTTACTTTGTACATCAAAAGTCCAGTTACTTGTTTAACAGTAACTGAAGATGAAAAAGTGACTAAATTAGGAAATTTTAGGAAAAATGTAGATGATTCAATTGAAAGCTCAATCCTGGATTATGACAGTGATAACAATAGTTTAGATGATAAAAAGGAAGGTATTTATGAAGCCTATAAGTTAATGTATGGTAAATGTGTCTAAACATGTAAGAAAAATGAGAAGTTGAAGGAGGAAAACACTTCCATGAAAAACATCATTCAAGATCTAGACAAGAAGTTGTTGTCTACATTAGATGAGCTTGTGAAGCTAGAATGAAATAAGTAAGTATCGAAAAGGGATTTAGAATGTTGAATGGAGACAAAGAAAAACCAGATAAATTATTGGAAATTGGTAAGGTTAAAGGAGATTTTTAAGGAATTGGCTATAAGGGTGAGTGCTCTAAAGTGAATGAGGATAAAAATGATATGTCCAAATATGTCCAAGAAGAAGAAACATCGAGAAGGAATCGAAGATTTGTACCCATATATCATTTTTGCAGAGTTATCGGGCACATAAGGACGAGATGCTACAAGATGTTACAGATGATGTTTCAAAGGGGTCAAAATTGAAAATCTAGACACTCTCTATTAAATTTCCGGCAGCAGCCCATGGTATCGAAGCACACTTAGATTAGAAAGGGTCAATTATAAGCACAAATACATTGTAAAGAAAAAACAAGAAATTGTCTATATTTACAGTTAGTTAGTGCTTGTGAAGAAACTGTTCAGACAGAGGATAAATTAGTTACTTCAGAAGAAGAAACTGATGAAAAAGATAATATAATGAGGAATAAGGCTAGGTTTGAATTTCTTTAAGGGGCATAAGGACTGTGTACTTTACATTTTTGAAGTATTTTTTTGTGTTGTTAAAAAATTAAAAAATGAAATGTAAAAAAAAAGATGTTTTTTAGTTCTTTAGTTTTAATGTTGCCATTGTCGTCCTATCTTTTTAGTAGTTTACATTGTGACTTCTATTTGGCTCCACCAAAGACTCTTTAGCTCTCTCATCAATATGGGTTTCTCTCTCAGGTATCTCTCTTTCTCACTACACTGGCAATACTCAACTTTATTTTCTTGGGTTTATGAATTTGACCAGTCTTATAAAGATGGAATTGAAGTAAGTAATGATATGTTGGCATTTGTATTGACTGATAGTAAATTGTCATCATGGCATGCTTATAATTCTTCCACTGAACCTACTACTAATTTTTATGCTTCTTTGTTCACTGAGATTGATTGTGTTGAAGGCATTCTTCATTTTGACAATGTTTTATCCCAACGGGGAGACATCAGATTGTTTATGATGAATGTTCCATTCAGGGGGAGATTTCAAGATATATAAGTGACTATTCATCATGCTTTTTGGCATCTTTTTGTCCCAAGGGAGAGAATGGATTTGTGCATTTGATGGTTATATGTAAGTGTTGTGACAAAAATGCCAAAAAGGGGGATGTTGTTAAGATATATAGTATATATCTTTTTATTTAGTTTTGACATTTTATTTATTAATTGGACATATAAGATATTAATTGAATAATGACTTGGATTCAAAAAGCTATTGGTGATAATCTTCTAGTTATGATAGAGTCCTATCCTTAATTAATGTGCATCTTGATAAGAAGTATGGTGCATTACATGGGTGATGGAAAAAGGTGTACTGTCGAAATTTCAGTTGTGTGAAATATTTTTAATATTCTTATTTTTTATGTGTTAACTCAATTTTGTTATTGAATATCTCTTCTGAGAGTTTCAGTACTTTGGAATTGCTAAAGCAATTGGTTGGTGAACGTGCTTAGGATTTACGTGTTCTTGAGTTGAATGGATTACTTGTCGTAGCCCATTATCAATATGAACAAGACAACGGTGTTCTTTTCAATTGTTGCGACATATTAAGATATATGAAGTTAGAAAAAATGCAAGATTGATTTTGAGTGAATTACGTAACACACATTGGTGGCCAAGGGTTTTTGTATGTGCAGATAACGTTGCTGGAATTTTTCAGAGGTGTGGCCAAGGGATTTTGTATGGATTGCATAAAATTATGAGATAGTGGTAGATTGGGTATGTGTGATTTCTTGGCTGCATCATTCTTCATTGGTTGTGCGTGATTTCTTTGTTGAATTGTTTTTGGTTGGATGTGTGCAACTTCTTGGATGAATCGTGTTGATTGGCTGCATATGGTGTGCATGTACAACTCTATCTTGGGCAACAACGATTATTAATTGATTTCCTTATAGGTTGCGTATACTTTGGTTGGTGAATGTGTTATCGGTGTAGCTGTGGCTTCGTGTTGATGTTTATGTGAATCAGCTTGGTTTCCTCTTTAATTCTCCAATGTAAATTGGAACTTGGGAGTTGAATTTATCAGGAAATTATTTCTCTCTATCTCAAGTGTATTAAGTTTTCATTCTTTATTATTCTAATCACTTGAGTTATTTGTTTATTGTTCTTTCATTAAAAGATTGATTGGGAAAATCCTTTGTTGAAGTTAGTACGAGGCGGTCATACTATTGGGTGTGAAATTCTTTCACAGGAAATGAGGTTGAGAGATAGTGTCAAGGGTTGAGTGGTGTTGGCTCAGTAAAGCCTTGGGTAAATCTATTGTACTTCGATGAAAGTATTAAGCTGGGTGAAGGTCTTGCAAACGTAGACAAGGTGTTTCGAATTGCGTTATCAAATTTTCGATGTTGCTATTTATTATTTTGTTTGTGATTGCTTTTATTGTCATTTGTGCTAGAGATGTCCACGGTCAAACTGGAAAGTTTGCGAAACTACTACCCCTTTCGGTTTTTCAAAGTTTATCACTCTAATTTACAATATGATTAATTTATAATCATAAAAAGAATAATTTATAAACACAATGAGGCATTATCATAAATCTTTTTAAGTGTAGATAAGAATAAGCTAATACTGCCACTTCTTATAAAACATATGCCAATATATAATAAGAGTTGAAACTTTTACTAATTTACTTGAATTTTAATTTTAATTAAATTTTAATTTGATATCGATTAAGTCTAAATAAGTTAGAATATTCAACATTGGTCTTTATTTATCAAATATACTATATTGACTCATAAAATTTTCAAAATTTATGATTAAATTCAACTTGATTAAATTATACTTTTTATCTTTACTTGTTCTTGATGTGTAAGTCATTAGATCCATAAATTTATTGGTAATAGATATAAATTTTAATCTTAAATATAAAAAATTAAACTCTTTTAACTTATCTTTAATTAAATAATTTATATTCATAAATCAATACTGTTATTTAGCAATGGTAATGACCATTCAAATATTAAAAATGTTAAAGTGATTTTTGACTAACCTTTTTTCACTACAACAAAAAGTGGTTTAAGCAACACTAATTTTATAACATTTTAAATTGTGTTGCTTAAAACTAATAAAACGCAACGGTTTTTAAAGCGTTGCCTTTGGTAATATTAATAGGCAACGCTAATATGAATTTGTTGTCATATATTTTAAAAGGCAACAAAAATAAAGTAACATTGCTATAAAATTTTTTGTAAGCAACAATTAAATCGGTTGCAACTTTAAACAATAATTAAGGGTAATAATAATTAGGATCGAACTCAAACCCAGTTACGCCAAAGTCTTACCTGAACTCAAGCACAATCTAGTATAACCAAACTTGATTAAATATATAATTTAATTTTTTAAAATAAAATTTAAATTTTAGATCAAGTTGAGCCAGACAATCTGAACTCGACCTAAAACCTAAAAATATTTTAAAAAAACTAAACATAGCCTAAAATCTAGTTAATTCTGGTCGAATCAAGCTAAATCAAACTGAAATGGGTACTTTTGTCATAAGTAATAACAATAAAAGTCTGTTGTTATATGCTATATGCTATATGCTATATGCTATATGCTATATGCTATATATTATATTATTTATATTTATTTTATTTTTTATAATATTGGGAAAAAAGATATATCATATACGAAGATAATAGATATATACAAAGGTGCCATTGGACTTTCCATTTTCATATGAAATAATACCATTGCGCCAAGACTTTTTCACCTTCCCTCTGCTCTTCATACGACGCTGTTGATGCCTAAAAAAATTGGTGTTGGTTTAGCATTTAGATGTAGCGTTCAGGTGTAGCTGGTGTTGGTGTTCCCTTCCTTCACGTCAGCTGTAGCTAGTGTTAGTGCTCCCTTCATTCACGTCAGGTGCTGCTTGTTTGTTCACGTTAAGTGTTGTCGGTTTCACGTCGTTCATGTACAGTTTGTTAATCTAGAGAAATATAAAATCTTGTTTGAATTTTGAATATTCTTCTTGACAATCTGTTTACAAAGAATTGCTATATATACATATCTAAAGATAAGGAAATAAAAACAAGTTTGCATGAAATGAGGAAGACAACAAATATGGGAAGCTTAGAATGGCAAGAAGCCGTTGGAGACAAATATGAGAAGATTTTGAGAAGCTAGGATGGAGATCTGCAAGGAGTGGAAATGACATTTCCATTTTTCGTTAATACCCTCCTTTAATATAATGCTACGTGTCACCGAGCATAAGTTTGGATACTAAGAAATTGTGACGGTTCTATGACATATCCTTTGTAAGGAGGTCGGCAAGTTGTTCATGTGTAGAAAAATAGGATAAGTGGATAATTTTGTCTTAAACCTATTCACAAATGTAATGGCAATCTGTAGCACCCTTATCGTTGGGTACGCACCGGGACGCCCGCAGGTCATTCCGGTATATATCCTATGATAAGGGTGAGCTACGTGCGATCACTGCATTCACTCCACATGGCATCATATCAATTTTACCAATAAAGCATTAATAGAAAACCACAATATTTTTAAAATCAACTTCTTCCTCATTTCATTTCATCAAAATCAAAAGTTTACACATCTATCATCCTGTACTGTTTGTACATCAATCCAATAACCTAGTACAAAATGTTATAGGAAAGAGGAAA
Organism: Erythroxylum shatona; assembly: GCA_027568895.1. NCBI lineage: Eukaryota > Viridiplantae > Streptophyta > Magnoliopsida > Malpighiales > Erythroxylaceae > Erythroxylum > Erythroxylum shatona. The sequence continues at coordinate 15,728,696 of JAOSBK010000002.1, forward strand.
AAGTAGCAAATCTATCTAAGTCATCCAAAAGTACCAGCTGACCGACCTTTGAGCCATGACTTCTCTCGTCAAAATAATCTACACGGCCGGAACAATCCCTCTGAAGCTGGGAGTCTACTCTCAGTTCTGAAAAAATAACGTTGCAATTTTGGTGATTTTTGCAAACTCAATGAGGTAACCATCATCGATGGTTCACTCAATCCATGCAACACAATAATTCATATCACAATTATAGCACAATTTCACTCAATCAAACACATTTGACAAAATGCATATGAAATGCTTGTGAGATACTTTTTAATTATTACGGTGTTGAGACCGAGCACCTGGACTGTCCCATATAGGGCTCATTAAACATTGAGCCTAAGGCTCTAATTCACTGTTGAGCTCGAGGCTCAAATTCACTCGTTGAACTTTAAGCTCTAATCGGTGGCTGCTCCATTCACAACTGTCATTATTTGAGTATGCATTCATGAATGAAATGCATATGCCACAATCGATCAACATATATCACAATCAATTATATTATAAGCATGTATGCATATTTCAGAGTCAATCACATCATAAGCACATAGGTCTCACATTCACATACAAGTAGCACTTCAATAACACAACTCCCCAGTACACAGTCATCGGACCTTCTGTCTGGAATCCACGATCCAAAACACAAGCCACCATTATCTGTAACATCCCATTACTTGTGGGAGGGTTAGATTAGTAAATGTGAGTGATCTTTGAGAGGCTTAAAAATGCTTCTTTATGATCATGCATAGTATGCCATACATACATATGACTAGTGAATGAATTTGCACATGAAAATATTTGTACATCCATTCATGAATAATTTTGGGTATGATTGGATTGATCTATGAATTTTTAGAGTTATGGACGTTTTTACTTTAGAAACATTAGTGATTGGTGGAAATATCATATTTGTATGTGTTGGTAAATTTTGGAGTATTGAGAAAGATATATATACATATATATATATAATAGGAAACAAGAAATTAAAAGAAGCTTTGGAGATAGTTGGATTGTAAAGATGACAGTCAAGGCAGTTAATTTCAAAAGAAACTAAGTTAGAACTTGGGTATTGGGTAAGTGACAAGTGTCACTTAGGCTTTTGTACTCTTGCTAGA
>JAOSBK010000002.1:15744778-15760743 GCA_027568895.1 Erythroxylum shatona
ATGGAAGTGTTTAGAAATAGGTTTGCGTTTGTTTATGCTGAGATCCCGGACGGAGGGTCCGGTTGATTTTTGATAATAGTATGATTGATTGGGAATTTAGTAGTGTATTTTTGAACCCTTGCAGGTTTTGGGTTTTATGAAAGGCAGCCGTTATGCTGCCGAAATTTTGGTAGAAAGAAAGGTATAATAAGATAAGAATTGATTAAAAGATGAATTTTTGGGATTTGATTGTGTGTATAAACAGTTAGTATGTATTGAGTTTTGATTGAGGAAAATTTCCAAGAAAAGGGAAATTGTATGATTTGCATGAGTTTGAGCTAAAAATGGTAACATGCATAAGAAAGAAAGAAAAAAAAATTTATACCGGATTTTCGGATATGTCATGTCCTAAGGATTTCCAACGCGATCGGTTTTCCTTGTATTTTGTTCTCAGATGTCGGATCCGCTTTGTCACATTTTTGTTTTGCTTTCAATTCGTATTCAAATTCGTGTTCGCTTTCTGATATGTATTCGCCATTTGATTCGATACGATTCATGATTACGTTCGTTTCGATTTTGTAATTCGATTCCGATTTGCATTCGCTGTATGTTTCATTTTGTTATCCGATTTGCTTTCCGCTTTCGCTCTTTGTTATTCGTCTTGCTTTGATCCGTTCTTTCCATTTTTCACGCTTTTCCGGTTGGGATCCGGTTTCCGGATCGGGTCCCAACAAGAACAATTGATGAATAGTAATAGAAATAGGAGGCAAATGATAGTGGAAATTTTAACAAATGACATTGGGATTTAATGACAAGTGTCATAGAAAATTGGAAGAAATTGGACTAGAAATGGGGAAACAAATGGACAAGTAGTTTAAAAGACCAAGGGAAGACCATAAGATGGTGACATGTGCCAAGTGCCAAGTGTCATTTTCCTTGCCACACACCTCACTTACGTATAGCCTAACTGAAAGCCAACCATTTGATCTTTCATTTTATTTCTTTGGCTAAATGCTCTCTCTTCATTTTCGTTCTTCATCTTCTTTATTTGTCTTCATCCCCAATACTCACTTCTCACCCATCCATGTTCAAACTTGCTTTCACCTTTCATTTGTTACTACTGTTTTGTTGTCTTCATCATTTCTTACTAAAGACCCTATCTATCATCCTTGAGTGACGATTTATGAGTGAGAGAAGAAAGCTAGGGTTAAAAGAAAATGTGAAGAGTTTGAAGTTTAAACAAGTAAGTCTTAAGCACTACTCTTCTTTATTTGTTGAATGAAGCATTTTTTTATGATAGTTAATATTTAAATGATATACGTATATGTTGAAACGTGAATGAGAAAACTTGGGCATGTTCATCTTTTACTTTTACACATATCATGATGATCAATAGTTCATAAGTTGTTGTTGTGATGATTTGAGTTAAAATGATAGTTAAAGATGGTGTAAAAGGAGTGTAGGAAAAATTGATAGGTAAATGGGTGTTTTGTGCTCTGTTTTCACTACTGACATGTGGGCATCTCTTTGGGTGTTTTAAAGATGAACTAAGATGAGTATACAGTTAAGGAAAAATGAGTAATGTGAAGTCGTCAAATGGGAAGAATTAAAATGATAAGTTAGAGATGAAATGAAGGTGTTGATGAAGATGATGAAGTGCAAAAAATATGATGAATATATGTAAATGATATGTTCTGTTTTCGATGGTTGTGATCAATCATGATTTTGATTTGTGTTTGAATTAGTTGAGCTAAAATGGAAGTAGGAATGAAGAGGAAATAATAAGGACATAAGTTAGAAATGATAGATTAAGCAAAAGAGATGAAGAAGTAATGAAAAATATGTAGCTACATAAATCTGGGTAAGTTTCGCCTGTCACAATCGTGACAGAGAGGAAACCCTAGAGGAGTTGCACGAACGTGCAAAAGCACGAGCATGATAGAGATAAAAAATGAGGAAGTGCATGATCATACACAAGCACGATCGTAACAATGAGAAGCCTCAGAGGAGTTTCACAATTGTGCACAAGCATGATCGTGACAGAGAGGATTCAACAGGCAATGCATAATGAAGGTGTTATGCTTTTAGACAGTTTTCGACACCCTTCACTATTTTGACCATAACTTCTTCTCCGGACCTACGATTGACTTGAAATTTGGACCACAAGCTCCTAACACATTTTTTTTCCTCTCCACCAAATTTCATGGTCACATTAATTCATTAGGAAATGATTGATAAATATTGATTGATGAGTTTAGGATGAAAATGATGGAGTGTGCTTGAATTTGTTAAATGTAGTGTTTTCACTGAACAGGAACCTATATTTTGGACGTATCTTGATCTGTAGATATCCAAATGAAATGATGTTTGATATATATTAAACTAAAGACATATGGATATAAATTTTATGATGGAATTGAATTTTAATTCTGTCTCTAAGAGTTTCAAAATTTTGCTTGAGTTTGAGTGCTAAGTGTTGTTTCAATTTGAGTACAACCTGAACTATTTTATGTATAACTTGCAGAATACTGAACCAAATTATATTAACTTTAGTTCATTACCTAAGACATATAGGAACATTGCTTTAGAATAAAGTATTGCCTAAATACTTGATTTTCCTTGTCTTAATGACCATGAAAATTGAGCCAAAAATTTGAGAAAAGTCGGAATGATCGATTGATGATGTTATAACTTAGTAAGTGAATTGTTGATATCAAAGTACCAAAGGCATGAGTATAATGGGAATGAAGTTGTCCATATGATAGTCATTGTCATTTAGAAGAGACGAACTATACGTATAAAGTAAATGTGAATGAGAATTTGATTTTATGAGAGCATATACTGCTAGAAAAGAAATGACTAGTAATTGAATTATAATATTAGATTAACCAAGTGTTATTGAGGTGTAAACCTAAGAATAAGTTAGACACATATAAATGATAAGGTTTGATTAATCAAGAGTCGTGATTAAGGAAACATACCTAAAATAGTCAAATTGAGCATATATTATACATATGTGTACAATTGAATGCTTATGTGATTGCGCAATTAATAATGTGTGTACAATGTGTGTATTGCATAATATTGATATGCAGGATAAAATGTCTGCATCCAAACATTTCTGGATCACGGAAGCTAATGCTAATCTAAAGCGTACTGTGATTCGATCTAGATGGTCTTACTTTAAATGATTGTTCTGTTTAAATTATGAATTGAATTATTATGTGAATATGATCGTGCTAATTTTGGAAATTGAATGTCCAAGGTGTTTGATGTATGAAATACATATTGGAAGTGCTCATTGAATGTGAATTTGACGAAATAGGTGATTACTCAACATTTTTGTTGAATGTCAAACTAAGGTCCTATGATAAATGTGAATGTGAATGTGAAACTAAAAACATATGACTAAGTGAAAATACGTCAATCTGGTGCATTCCATCACATGAATGCTTGACAACATAAAGGCTGTTGTGACTAGAGTAGCCACCGAAAAGGAGCTTAAAGCTTAAATGTGATAAGAGCCTCTGGATTAGTTGTTAATGTACTCAGTATCTACAAGGGACATGAGACATTATCTGAAATAAACCCAGTATCCAAAAGAGATATGGTCTGGTAAAACAACACATAGTCACAACAAAGTAATAATTGAAAGTGAGTCTCGTAAGCACTGCATATGCATCTGATATATATGATTTAAATAATTTGAATGATTTCTGAATGTAAAATATGATTTAAGTAAATATGAAATGTATATGACTCAATATGTTGAATTGGTGAAGTGATGTGAATTATGTGATTATATGAGTTGATGTGTTATATGATTGAGTGAGCCATCAAGGACAGTCCACTCATTGAGTTCACAAAACTCAACAAAAAATTTGCAATATTTTTCAAGCTTAGAGAAGATCTCTAGCTAGAAAAATTGGAGTCTAGCCACAGCATTTGAGTAAGAGATAGAGGTCGAGATTAGCTCACGTCTGCATTTGTATTTCTTTATTTTAAAATCAAATTGTGTATTTCGCAATTATTGTACCTTGGGTATTTGAATAATTCTATTTTGTAAGGGCTTTTCAAATTGGAAATGCTTGTAAATAAGATTGATCAATGAGTGTAATAACACTTATGAATGAAAATGTTTATGAATAAAGTGGGCCCATTTGTTTATTGATTTCCTAAATATGAGTATGATTTTTGAGTTTCGATTGTTTGACTATTTTAGCATGCCACCCTTGTGTACTTGGATATGCTTCAGGATGCCAGGTACGTGTCCTATAAGTGTGAGGTGTTACAATTTGGTATCAGAGCCTAGATTTAGTATCTTACATGTGTTGTTTTTTGAAATATGTGTCAAGTTACATGCATTTTAGACATATCCTAGTAGGCAATAGCAACTAATCACCAATTTGAGTTGCGTTTACATGAGTCACATGCATGAACATTCGTTAAGAGCCTGAGCAAGTAGAAATAATAAGAAGAATGATGATTTTCCAAAGTGTAAGAAAATAAAAGGTCATGGATATCTAGAAATGAGAAATAGTATATAGCTAGATCGATAGATAAAGATTTAACACATTTGTATTTGTGGATGTATTTGTTGGAGTTATGTAAATATAGTCCCCTGTAAAGCAAGTGTATTTACGTATAACTTAATCTTCTTCCAGTTACTTTTGTAATGAAAATATTTATTATTAATAAAACAAAAGAGTTCAGTTTTATTTGTATGAACATTATATAACTAGTCATAAGGTATCAAGATTCTTTTGTAATTAATATATATATATATAGATGGAGACGTATGGGAAACATATATATTATAAGAATCTAAATTAATTGATTCACAGTTGAAAAATCAAGTTGGTAGCATAATTATGGTTTAGACTGTAGTGTTACGATTTATCTTCGTGTAAGTAAAGGAGTGGTTGAGTATTGATAATGGCACTATAAAATGAATCTTGAATCATGTATGCTTTTAAAGATTAAAGTAGGTCGTTTCTTTAATCTTAAAACATACACTTTAGCATTCTTTTATTACGAACAACATTCTTGATGAGTGGTGAACTCATATATGTTTCATTATAATTCTTATATGATCGGAATGGATTTTTATAGAGTATCAATTTAGTGTCTGCATGTTGGAATTATTAATTGAAACATATATCAGGGAACATTCACTCAAATAAAGAGTTTATAGTAATATCATCACTTCTAGATGTTCTATGGAGATTAGTAAACCTGGCACCATTAGTTTGATGGACCAGCTACCCATCAAGTCCTAACACCAAGATGAGATCCTGTGTGTTAATCACCATATAAAATAAAACGGGAGATCTAGAAGGAAAAACCAATTTAGGGCAAAACGTTAATTTCGCCCTTTATTGTGCGGATGGCTATAATATGGTTCATAATAGAGTTTACAATTGGACATCTTATTTGAAACATGTGTTCTCACAATATTTAGTAATTCAAGAGTTCAGGTAATTGTCTTTAGTGGAATGACATTTGGTTAATATGCTAGAATTAATTCTAATAAGATTAAATTAATTCTGGGCTTATTGGAGCTTGAATTATATAAGTTCAATTAGATTCTCCACTCGGCTTTTATGAAAGGTTATCAAGCAAAGTAAGAAAATAAATAAAGGTTGCCAGAAATATGAAAGAAGAAAGGACCGAATTAGATCCGAAATAATAATATCAAAACAATTTAATTAATAGTTAATTAAATTAGGTTTTAAGAATATGAATAAATGATGTGCTTACTCTAATAAAACGTTAATTAGAAGCCCAAAGTAATCATTTAATATTGGGCTAGATTTTGGTTTGATTTACTTAATTAAATTAAAAATTTTTTATAAAGACAAAAGGGAAGACAAAACTGAAACTACAAGGATGTAGTTTTCGATTTTGCATAGTTAAATGGACAGCTGCACATTTATCATTGAATTGCTAAATATAAGGTGGGTTTTTATCATGCTTCATCATCATTAAATGGTTTAATGGCATCCTCATTAAATGGCTTAATGATGTTATCATTAAATGGCTTAGTGGATGTCATTTAATGTTGGCATCTAGAAAAACATATCAACCTTTTAGCATTCTTTTGATTGATCTCTCTCCCTTTTTTCATCTTTCAACTAAAAATGAGAGTGTCATTTGTTGTTTTTTGTCTTCTCATCTAGCCATATTAAACAAACCAGATTGCCTCATTTATGGCTCTCTCTTTCATTTTGTGAAAAAGAAAGAAGTGGTTTTTCAGTTGGTCTTCCTCTCTCCTTTCTTTCATGACTAAAACTTAGCATTGAGAGTGTCTCAATTTTTGGCTTCTTTCAGCTAAGGAACACCTCGTCAATATTTCTTTTCCTTTCCCACCAAAGGATCTTGCTAACCAAGTTGTCCAAGGAGAACAAATGGTAGATCAGGTTTTTGTAGGATATAACAAAGAGAAGAGAATACAATAGAATAGAGAGGATACAATAGCAATGATTTAAAGTTGTAGCTAAGGAGTTGGTAAAATTTTGATCTTGTTCTTATGCTATATATTTTTCTAATACCATGTCATGTATGGATTAAACATTTTTATTTTGTTATTATACTTCCATTGCATTTTGATTTCAGAAGAAGTTTTGAAATCTATCGTTTAGCTAAATCTAGTATGCTTTCGTTTTCGATCCAACAATTGGTATCAGAGACATTTTATTATGCATGATTAAGTTCCTATATGTTGCATGCGATGGCAATTATATTTATATATGTTGTATATTTTATGTGATAGAGGTATATATGGTGTATGTCTGTCTCTTTGGTTGTCCATAGAATATAGATTAACCTTGTAAGTTTTCTTCTTTTGGTTTGTAACCAGGAGGGTGGTATCAAGTCATTAAATTGCACTTATTTTGGACTTAATTATCGTTAATGTGTTGACATTATTATCCAAAATAAATGGAATTATCTTATAATTGTTTATAGATGGTTTCCAACACCTTAGAGATGAAATGGAATAAAAAAGATGCAAAAGAATGAAGAAAATCCGAAATTCCTAATTTGATAGCAATTCTATGACTAAGCGTGGGCATGCCTAAGGATCGAATAAATCTGCAAATCAAATTTCAAAAGTCAAAATCAAAATAAACACAATCTTTAAAGATTATCTTGCCATCTTTTAAAGGAGTTACCTACCAAAAATAAAAGAGTGCATTATCTGGAGAGAATCAAGAGAAGATAACGAAGAGATAAGCATTAAGAAGGAGAGTTGGTGATTGATGCATATATAGAGGAGGTTTTAGACTAGGTTTTTGGAGGTTACCACTTTCTTGCTTTTGTTTTTACGATTTCTGCACACTTTCAATTGGTTTTCTCGTATTTTCCACTAAAGAACCAGGGATGGAGACATTAAGCTTTGTTATTTCTTTTGTTTTCAATTCGATTATGAGTAGCTAAATCTTTTGTCTTGGTTGAGGAGATCAATGTCATCTGTTATTATGGTGAGATGTTTTGAATAGATTTTATGTTGTTAATAAACATTGGATATCTTTAGATCTATTATTTTTAGTTGAATTCATTAGTTTCTAGGTGCGCAACTAGAAATTTATTGGTTCAATCGCAAGATTAATGAAATATGACATTCAGTTTCGATAATCATAAGTAAAAATTAGGATTAACTTCTCTACGTTAGAGTCGAAAATTCTAAGAAGATATTCGCTTGATTAATTGCATGTCATACATGTATTCACTTGCTTATTGGTGCTTGATTCATAATGCTATTATTCAATTACACCTACGATCGTATCTAGGTTATTGTTTAATAAGAATGCTAGGATACATGTTTCTAGTCTTTACACTTAAGAGAAAACTCCCCCAATGAATGTTTGTTAATGATTGCAATTTTATATCAAGAATCCATAATAGTATGATAACATCAGTGACCTAAAACCAAGGTATTTTCTCATTGATTTTTTAGATTCAATTATTGCTTTCGATTTGTGATTTTTCTCATAATTTCCTTATATTGTCGTGACCAAAACCCCCTGTCTACTTTCTTTATTTTTCCCATTTGAATTCGTAATTTCATTATCGTAAAGATTCCTTGTGGGAACGATATCCGCTTACCGCTACTACATTAATTTGTTTTAACGGAAGTGATTTCTTTTGAATTTTGTTGCAGGCGACAACATCTCCAAATTTTGGGGCCATTGTCGAGGAATTTTTAACGGTTTATGTATGTTACGCGTTCAAACCAATCAGAGAATCTACAATACAATCCTAAAATCAAGAAGACAGCAAAAAGATTGCGAAAATAGATCAAACTTCAAAAAGTGACACAGAGAATGGATATAATAGCCGCAAACCTCACTCTTCGCAAACTAGCTGCACCCACGGACGCGCAACAACCTCATTGCATCAATTTTCCAAATTTTGGTGATAATAATACTTTTGAATTAAAATCTGGGCTGATTCATTTGTTACCTATTTTCAGGGGTTTACCGAAGAAGACCCATATAAGCATTTGAAGGAATTCGATGTGGTTTGTATGGGGATGAAGCCGACGAATGTGACGAAAGAGCAAATTAAGCTGAGAGCCTTTCCGTTCTCACTTAAAGATGATGCGCAAGAGTGGCTGTACTATTCAACCGAAGAAAACGTGCAAATGTGGGCTGAGATGAAAAGACTTTTCTTTGAAAAGTATTTTCCAGCATCGAGAGCAACTAATATTTGGAAGGAGATTTGTGGAATTCGTCAACACAAGGGAGAAACACTCTACGAGTATTAGGAAAGATTTAAGAAACTCTGCGCTAGCTATCCACACCACCAGATAACTGAACAATTAGTAATTCTATATTTCTACGAAGGCCTCATGCTTTCAGATAGGTGTATGATAGATGTTGTGAGTGGTGGTGCTTTAGTTGATAAAACTCCAACAGCCGCAAGAGAATTGATCGTGAACATGACCTCCAACACGTAACAGCTCGGAACTCGTACTGGACATGGGTCAAAGGGTGTGAATGAAGTTAGTGCGATCTCATTGGAAAAGAGATTGGATGACCTCACTTCTTTGGTGCGACAATTGGCAGTCATAAAGAAAGAAGAAGCAAAGGTATGTGGTATATGCTCAATGTTAGGACATGCTACTGATTTATGTCCGATTTTGTAGGAAGAAAACGCAGAGCAGGTGAATGCCGTGGGAGGATTTACTGGGCCAAGTCAAAGAAAGTACGATCCATTTTCTAACGCCTACAATCTGGGGTGGCGTGATCACCCAAATTTGAGATATGAAAATCCTCAAGGATAGCAAGCGACCACGAATTTTCAGCAGTATAGACAACCATATGTGCCGCTGCAAAATCAAAATATAACGTCCAATTCTGAAGGTAGGGCCTCTTGGGAAGAAGTAGTTCAATGTTTGGCCACTCACTCTTTGACGTTTTAGCGAAATACTGAAGCAAGTATCAGAAACATTGAAAATCAAATGAGCCAAATGCCAATTGTCATTAATCGATTGGAAGCAAGAACTTCTGAAAACTTTCCAGCACAACCGGAGATCAATCCAAAACAGAGCGTGAAAGCTATTACATTATGAAGTGGTAAGGAATTACAAGAACTACCTCCAAAAAATTCCAAAAGAGAAGTAGAGGAAGAAATTACGCACATAGCACCCTCACAAACTGACTTGACGCAAAAAGGGGTACAAACCAAGGTGCTACCGCCTCCTTTTCCGAGTCGATTAGCAAAAACAAAGAAGGAAGAACAAGAAAAGGAAATTTTGGAGACTTTCCGAAAGGTTCAGGTAAATATCCCTCTCCTTGATGCAATTAAACAGATTCCACGATATGTTAAATCCCTTAAGGAGCTTTGTACGTCAAAGAGGAAATTGAAATTCGATGAGAAAGTCCAATTAGGAGAAAATGTTTCAGCAATTTTACAAAAGAAAAAGCTTCCACCGAAATGCCAAGATCCAGGTATGTTTACTATCCCATGCCAAATTGGTAATTTGCGAATTGAAAGAGCTATGTTAGATTTAGGTATGTCCATAAATGTTATGCCATACGATGTGTATAAATCTTTAAATGTTGGGCCTCTTAAAGAAACTAACGTAGTGATTCAATTAGCGGATCGCTCAAATTCTTATCCGAAAGGTGTGTTAGAAGACATTTTTGTTCAAGTAGGAAACATGCTTTTTCCAGCCGATTTTTGTATTTTGCAGATGGGCATAGATGACACATCCTCCTCCACTCCGATTTTATTTGGAAGACCATTTTTGAAAATGACTAGAACTAAAATAGATGTTCATGAAGGATCTTTAACTATGGAATTTGATGGTGACTTAATTAAGTTTAATATTTATAATACCATGAAAATTCCAGATGATGAACAATCTATTGTCTCTGTAGATTTTATTGATACATGGATGCAAGAGAATTGGATTTTGGAAGCCAAAGATGAAGTTGAATTGATGAAGAATGCGTCAACTTGGCAAGGAGATGAAGAACCTACGTCATATGGTGAACAAAGTGAGAATGTGTTAACTTGGCAAGGAGATCAAGACCCTACGTTACCTGATGCATTAAGGGAGAAGACGTTAGCCTCATAAGGAGATGGGGAATCATTATTCTTTAATGGAAAATTGGAAAACGCATCTCATTGGCAAGTTAGGGAGAAAATAACGTTAGACGGTGAACTAATTGAAATGTCACTTTGCTTGGAGACCATCGAACCATTATCCCATCAACTCACGTCTATGGAAAAGTCAAAAGGGATAGACAAGTTGCTGCCATCGTTGACCAGCCCACCAACATTGGAATTAAAGAGGTTACCTATTCATCTAAAATACATCTTTTTAGGTGAGAAAGAGACCTTACCTCTTATTATTTCTAATCAACTTTTGGATGTACAGGAAAGCCAACTTTTTAACATTTTGAAGGAGAATAAAGAAGCTTTCGGTTGGACGATAGTTAATCTAAAAGGTATTAGTCCCACTATTTGCATGCACTAAATTTTGATGGAAGAGGAAGCGAAGAAGGTGAGGCAACCACAACGTCGTCTAAACCCACCCATGATGGGAGTGGTGAAGAAAGAGATTTTGAAGCTTCTTAACGCGGGCATCATTTATCCAATTTTGGACAGTAAATGGGTAAGTCCGGTCCAAGTAGTACAAAGAAAACTGGTGTGACTGTGATTGAAAATAACAAAGGTGAGTTAATACCGACTCGTGTTCAAAATGGTTGGAGGGTATGTATAGATTATAGGAAGCTTAATTCAGTTACTAGAAAAGATCACTTTCCACTTCCATTTATTGATCAGATGCTTGAAAAACTTGCGGGAAAATCTCACTATTGTTGTCCAGATGGTTTTTCAGGATATCATCAGATTTTGGTGGCACCTAAGGATCAAGAAAAGACAACCTTCACATGTCCATTTGGCACCTTTGCTTACCGACGAATGCCATTAAGATTGTGCAACACACTTGTGACATTCCAACTGTGTATGGTAAGTATTTTCTCCAATCTTATGGAAAATTGCATGGAAATTTTTATGGATGATTTCACGGTATATAGGGAATCTTTTGAAACATGCATTATTAACCTTGAAAAAGTGCTAAAACGTTGCGTTGAGACTAATTTGGTTTTAAATTATGAAAAGTGTCACTTCATGGTTGATTAAGGCATTATTTTAGGCCATACTGTTTCTTCGAAAGGAATTGAAGTCGATAAAGCTAAGATAGATGTTATTTGATCTTTATCTTACCACGTGAATGTGCGGGAAGTTCGTTCTTTTCTTGGTCATGCAGGATTTTATCGGTGATTTATCAAGGATTTCTCCAAACTTGTGCAACCTATGTGTAGATTGCTCTAAAAAGATGAGAAGTTTAATTTTGACGAGTCATGTAGAAGTGCGTTTGATGAGTTGAAAGAGCGACTCACTACAGCACCAATAATTTAACCACCACGCTGGGACATACCTTTCGAGTTGATGTGTGATGCGTCGGATTATGCAGTCGGAGTGGTGCTGGGTCAAAAAGTAGGCAAGGTACCTCATGTTATTTATTATGCTTCTATGACACTTAATGATGCACAAAGAAATTATTCCACAACGGAGAAGGAGTTTCTAGCGGTCGTCTTTGGGTTGGAAAAGTTTCGGTTATATCTATTGGGGACAAAGGTGATCATCTACTCTGACCATGCAGCCTTGAAATATTTGGTAAACAAGAAAGAAGCCAAGCTGAGATTAATTCGATGGATACTACTGATTCAAGAATTCGATGTGGAAATCCATGACAAGAAAGGAGCGAAAAATCTGTTGGCTGATCACTTAAGCAGGTTAACATCGAGTACCACACCTGATGTTCTTCACGACAAATTTTCGGATGAAAACCTTTTCGTAATTCAACAGGTAATCCCTTGGTATGCAGACATAGCGAACTTTTTAGTAACTAAGTCTCTACCTAGTGATCTATCTAGAGTTGAGAAAGATAAAATCAAGCGAGAGGCTAGATATTATGTTTGGGACGAACCTCACCTTTGGAAATTTTGTTTTGATCAGATTGTTAGGAGATGCGTCACAGATGATGAAATTCCATCTATTTTACATTTTTTTCATTCATCTATGTATGGGGGACATTTTGGCCCTAAAATAACTGCTCGCAAAATTTTAGAATGTGGATTGTTTTGGCCTAAGTTATTTTATGACTCTTACATGTTTTGCAAGTCTTGCGATCGTTGTTAAAGAACAGGTAACTTGGGATCAAAGAATCAAATGCCACTGGCGAACATTCTGGTATGCGAGATTTTTGATGTTTGGGGAATAGATTTTATGGGTCTTTTCCCTTCTTCTTTCGGTAAGAATTACATTTTGTTGGCAGTAGATTATGTTTTGAAATAGCTTAAAGCTAAGGCTACTGTATCTGACGATGTTAAAACAATGATTGATTTTGTTAAATCAAATATTTTTGTCAGGTTTGGAATGCCTCGAGCTATCATTAGCGATCTAAGGGCCCATTTTTCAAACAAGAATTTTGAAGCTTTACTGAAAAGATGTGGCATTACATACCGAGTCTCGACCACTTACCATCTGCAGACAACTAGGCAAGCTAAGGTATCCAATAGAGAGATCAAGTCCATACTAGAAAAAGTGGTAAATTTGAACAGAAAGGATTGGAGTCTATGATTGGATGATGCTTTATGGGCATACCAAACTGTGTACAAAACTCCTATAGGCAAGTCACCTTACAGGTTAGTTTTTGGGAAGCTTTTTCATTTACCTGTGGAAATTGAACATAGAGCTTATTGGGCTGTGAAGTAATTGAATATGGATCAATTAGAGGTTAGTAAAAGTAGGAAGTTGCAACTGCAGGAATTAGAGGAGATTCGTAATGAGGCATATGAAAATTTGAAAATTTACAAGGAAAAAACTAAGGCTTTTCATGATAAAATGATTTCTAGGAAATATTTTTCCATCGGATAAAAATTTCTTCTTTATCATTCAAGGCTTAGGTCATTTCTAGGAAAATTACGATCTCGTTGGCTTAGACCATTTATTGTTACTAACGTATTTTCTCATGGTGCGGTAGAAATTTAGAGTTTAGATACCTCTAAGGTATTTAAAGTTAATGGACATAGCCTTAAATCATATTATGAAAATTTTTCGGTCGAGCAAGTGGAAAAAATGGAGTTGGTGCCTCCAACCTATTTCTAACCCGGTAAGTAACGAAACAGGTCTAGCTAACGACTTTAAAGAAGCATGTTCAGGGAAACTCATAAATTTTTCAGGTTTGTCTATGTTATTTCTTTCATAGTTTTTATTTTCATTTTATTAGTTAGGCATGTCAATTTATAATTTTTTTAATTTCTATCATTTTTATTATTCTTTTCAATTTTTGTCAAACATTTTTAATTAATTAAAAAACAAACGAAAATTTTAGGTTTATCGCCCTCCCCTATTTTTCCCTCTTTATTTTACCCAAATTCCTTCTCTAATTTACACTCTCCAGCTGCCGATACTCTACCCACATTCCCCTTAGTTCATCAATTTCATCTTCTCACTAACAATTCACGCATCTCTCATCTGTCATTGCCTACTCTGCCATCCTCCCTCTTTTTTTTTTTATTTTGGTGCGTTAGTCTCTTCTTCTGCAGATTGTCTCCCACGAATTGGCACAATGCCTAGGAAGAAGAATGATTCTCGAACCTTACCCACACCCATAAGGTTTGTTGCTACTATCTCCCCACCACAACTTCCTTCACAGACCACCGTACACACCCCTGCACCAGTTTCAGAGCCAATGTTTCTTGCTCCAGCACCACGAACACACCAACACACAAGGAGAGGAAAGGAGGTCGAAACCAGAAGTAGATGGACTAAACAAGCTGGAGGTTGCACGTCTTTTGTGCTTTCTAAAGATACAACCTGATTCCAACAGCTAAGTGAATGGAAAATTTGTCCATGTAAGTCTATTCTATCCTACACACTTGAATCCTTGCATGTTTATGACTCTTTTATGCAATTGATGGGACCCATTGGATGGAGTACTTTTGCCCGAATAAATTGTCTTGCCTTTGTTGAATTAACCAGACAATTTTATAGCGCCTTCCAATTAAATTATGATAAAGACTTTGATATGTTTACGAAAGAGGTTGTCGAATTTAGATTGATGGGAAAGGAATTTGTGTTTTCAATTGCTAAATTCAATGTTGCCTTGAAATTTCTATCCACTACTGAATTTGAGACTGAATTATTTAGCAATGCTCAATGTGATTTTCATGAAGATTTCAATGCTTCGAAGTTATGGCGTCAATAGTCTATTGATACCCATCCTTATAATGCTAGCCTTTCTAAAAGTTCTTTTCTGCGGAATCTTGTTTTCAAAATTATCCATAGGTTACTAGCATTTAATTTTTCTTGTCGAAAGGATGCTGCGGGTACTTTGTCCAAGGTTGAATTTTATTTCTTGTGGTGCATGGATAGGCATATTTTGGTAAATTTGGGTTTTTGGTTCATGACCCAATTTCAATCTGTGTTGCAAAAGAAATCTAAACCTTTGATTCTTAGGTCATGTATCACACAATTAGAGGTTAATTTGGAAGTGTTAGATCTTGATAACACTGATATGAATTTGGCTTATGGTATAGAGCCATTGGATTTAGATTGTTTGTGCAGGATGGGCATTGTGGATCTTAATCGTGATCACCTTGTTTTCACCATACCGGGCCCAACTACTTTTCCCATCACAAGAACTTCCACTGGACGACGTAGGACACCACCAGCTGAACCTAATACCTAACAATAACAAGACATCGATGTGGAAGCTCGTCTCAGTAGGATTGAACGCACAATGCACCGATTGGAGCACAACTTGATGGCCTACTGGGAGCATGAAGGCTTTCAACTGCCATATCCTCCAACTCCTTGATTGGGCACTTCGCCAATAGAGAAGCTTTCTTTATCTTTTCCTTTATTTTGTTTTTATGCTTCTTTAACATTGCGGACAATGTTGGGTTTGGTGTGGGGGAAAGAATTGGAATTTTGGGTGTGTGAAAATTTTCAATTTTCAGTTTTTGTGTGATTTTTAATGAATTTTGCATGTGGTTATGCATGTTAAGCCATGAAGCTTGGTCATATTAGTTTGGATAAGATTGAGTATATGCATGAAATTAAATTGGGCTAAGTGAGTTTTAAGGTGAATCATGTTGATTGATTGCAAAAATCGATCTTATAGACTTAGTCAAAATATTGACGTTTGAGTGATGAGGAATGTGTGGAATTGAAGTGAATTCTTAACTTAAATCGGTGAGCAAACTTTGAGTCTAAATGACATCATCTTTAGGTCATGCTATTTCTTTGAATTGTGTGATGCTCCTCTATTCATGTTGCCTTCAAAACTTGTATGGATCCGGTTTGAATTTATTTGATCACATGAGATATAGAAATGATTAAGGCCTTCTTTGTTTTTACACCCTTAGCTTAAAATTGACCCACCTATTTATTTTCCCTTTGCA
>JAOSBK010000002.1:15765403-15776985 GCA_027568895.1 Erythroxylum shatona
TGATGACTTCAGGTCAGAGGACTAAAGTCAAACCATATTGAGAATCACTAATGACATGAAACCATGTAGTGTTCTCTTTGTGGGTCAGTCCAATATATGTTCTCTAACATATATCTATGTTTCTAATTTGATAACTCATATCCATGATCAGTAAAATGTGATCATCAATCAGAACACATACAAGACTTAACTCATTATTGTTCCACCAATAACGATTGACCAGGGATAGTTTAGAATAGTGTTATAATGGTTATGGTTTTACTATTAAGTCATATACTTGATGACATAAGTCTAGTACCATTCATGGAATGTAAATCACATTACATAAACAACATACATCCATATATAAAAGGAATACCTCATAATATATTATTAACAAGTCATAATTTTAATATATGAATCACATATATGTCCATTGGCCTAGGGCACACTACTAACATTATTGACTATTAATATGTATGTGAATAAATATTTTTGACATATGTAAAGATGTATACATGCATTCATTGACATTTTCGAGTATAACTGGTTTTAAAATTTTGATTAAAATTAGAATTGTGGTTTTTATGTGCCGAAAATTTATTGGAGCATATAATGTTTATTTTGAAATTTTTGGTGAATTTTAGGAATTTCCAAAATTTTGGGGCTATTTTGATCTAGGAAAAATACATGAATATGTGACAAATAGGAGAGTGACAAGTGACAGCCTGGTATTTTGCCACTTAGTTCACATACAAGGGACACATGCAAACACGTGTGTGTTGCTAGAGACAAAATTTTTACAACACTTTTTTGGTTGCTTCTCACCAAAACTAGTTCAACACCAAAACTTTCCTTTTGATTTTATATCACTAAAACCATCCCTATATATTGATTTGTTACTATCTGGATTGCTTCATCCACTGAAGGCTATATTTACGCTTACTGTTGGAGTTTCTAATAAAATCAGTTAAGTGATGTTTTTGATTTTTTGGTTCCGTAAATGAATTTGTTGAGGTTTTATGGGTGGAACTGAATTCATGCATGAGTTATATAAGTAGAGAGGTTTTGAATGAGTAGATAATTGGTGATGAATGAGTTAATATTGAAACATATAGTGTAGTAGAATTTGTGTAGCAACTGGAAAGAATATGTTCTGTTTTGGTGTTTGTGAAGTTGTTAACTACAGAAAGATGTGAAAAGTAAGATATAAGGTCTGTTTAGTGTTGTTACTAATCATAAAAATAAACTTACAGTAGTGAAAGAAAGCAGGTGTGAAGTTTCGGTTTTAATGGTAGATACCATATAAGCTTGCATTTGAATTGTTTTGAGATTGTACTGGAGTAGAATGACAGAATATAATAGGAATGAATAAATTAGTGAGAAGATACAAAAAAAGGAAGAAATTAGTCTGATAGTGGGAGTGTATAGTCGTGTATAGTTGTGCACGGGCATGCTCAAGCCAAGCACGCACGCACAGGTGTGTATAAGGATTGCACACCCATGACTGAAGTTATATTGGGTTATTCATAAGCATTTGCATGATCGTGCAATAAGAGGGAAAAATAGACTGTGTTTGAACTTCTAAAGTCACGCTCGTGACTCTGCTAAAGGAGGTGCGATCTCAAGATCATGATCGTCCACCCGAGAGCTCTTTTCACACTGAACAAACCTTGCTTTTTTTAGCCATAAATTCTTCTTTAGACCTCCAAATGACTTGATTCTTGAACTAATAGACTCCTAAGAATTGTTCTACCTCTCCATAAAAATTGGTAGCCTTATGATTTGAATTAAAAAAACATTGATTGAATGAAAGTAAGGGAATCTATTGGAATAGTATAAATTGGAATATTTTATTGAGTATATTTCGGTATTTTTCATTATATCTTGATCTGTAGAGCTCTGAATGAGATGATTCTTAATTTAAAATAAATGAGAGACATAAAACTACAATTGTCCTTGAGAAGTCAAGTTTGCAAATTTGGTTTTAAGTATTCCAAATCTATTCTGAAGTTAAGTCAAGAATTTTGTTGTAGCTTCAGAATAGTCTAAAATTTTTTAATATAAATTTTAGTATACAGAATCAAATTCTATGATCTTGGATTCGTTGGAAACCTAAAACAAAGGGGGATAATTTTCTAAAAGGAAGTGTTATTTAAATATTCCATTTTCTTGATCTAAATGATCATGCAAAGTAGACCCGAAACTCTGATTTGAAAACAACACCAAAATAGCTAATGAAAGTTTGAATTATGAACTGTTTAGAGTACAATTGTTTTGTACATCAATTTACTATAGAAGTATACCCGATAATATGTCATTGAATATGCATGTTACATGACACATTTATTAAAATGCTTATTCAGTTGCATGAACAATATGGTAATATGAAATTGTGTTTAATTGTATATAGATGAGCAAGTAGAGCGACCATTTCCAGATATTGCCAGAACTTCAAGGCATTAAATGAAAGGGAGCAACAGTGAGTAATCTAGGGCACTCACACCTTACATTTTTTTGCTTATAACTAAATTGAATTTGATTTATGTTGATTGTGTTTTGAACTCTGAACAATGATTGTCTGAGGTGTTTAGTGCATGTGAATATGATTGACTATTTATTTTGCACATGAAATGGACTTATTTTGTTTTAAAATTGTTGAGTCCTAGTTGTGGGTAAATAGGCATGCCTAGAAGATTCTACAGTTACTCCTGTGACACTTCGATATCTCCTATTATTGACCTTTCAATGTCTCTTGTTATTAACACTTTAGTGTCTCTTGTTACTTACACTTCGGTGTCATTTGCTATTGACACTTTGGTGTCTCCTGTTATTGAGTCATAAGTCTCTCTTGATTTATGATACGAATCATGGTATCTCTTGTACGAGTCCCGTTACTCACTTCTGTTCATAGATTAACAGTCTAGTTTGTTTTGTATTTTTAATCTATGTTAAGTTTTGATACGAAGCAAATCATATTATGATCTGATGGGTTAACACCCTATTATGATAATCAGTTCTATTTTCTGTATGCTCTGTTCTGCTATTGAAGTGATTGACATTAGCATTGTGAAGTGTTTTCAATAATAAATCATATTCTATTCTAAAATTCAGTATGTTTGAGATGGTTATACTATAACTTGCTTCAGTATTAGTTATTGTTATACATAGTTTAGTTTTTACTCACTAAGCTATATGCTTAACATGGTGGATTTGCCCCGTGTAAGTTCAGAGAGAAGGATATAAAGATTGGGATAAGTTAACCGCAAAGGCCAAAAGAGATTGAGTTTTATTTGTCAAAATGTATATCTGAGTTTGCTTTTGGTTTATATTTGATGACTAAGTCTATTGATCTTCTGTACAAAGTTTGTAACACCTTTAATACAGGATGGTTTTGAATTTGAGACGTGTTGTAATAACTTTCGTATGAATAATGTATTTTATTTCCAATGTAGTTTGGAATAAAAATTAGTATATGTTTGTCTGATGTCGTTGAATGTTATAGTTCCTTTGTTATGTGATGAATGAGTGACACTTACATATCCTCTTGGGGGTATAAGGGTGTTACATCTTTTGGTATTAAAGCATGGTTTAGGCGATTTTGGTTTAACTAACATTTAACTCCTGCTTATACTTAAGTATAAAAGTTATGTTTTGGTCTAATGTGGTTTGTCCCATGTTTTGATTTTAGACTTAAAGATGGAAAGATATCACGAAGCTGTTGATGAGGTAGCTAAGAGTAATCATCTTGAGCAATCTTGTCCATCGATATCTAGACCCTCTAGGGTTAATTGAGGAGAGGTAGAGGTGCCACCTCCTCCTCCAGCTCAGAGAGAGGATTTAGTTAAGTTGTCCTAGGATATGATGATGTTACTATATTGTATGATTACAACCAAGGCTTTGATTGATCAGCTGGGAAGTATGGAGCTGCGAAATTTACTAGGACATCTTTGGAGGAATCTAAAAGAGATGAGTTTTAGATTGAGAAAGTAAAGAGAGTGTTAGATGAGATCAATTGTCTAGCAGATCAGATGATGCACTGTGTTGTCTCTCTCCTTCAGGGAGCAGCCTACGCGTAGTGGAAGTTTGTTATGAGAAATCCCCAGTTACTAGTGCCTCTGACTTGGAATTACTTTACCGAAGAATTCAAAGCTATGTATATGATGGAGGCCTACAGAAAGGAGAAGTAGAAGAAATTTCTGAATTTGAAGCAAAGAAACTTGTCAGTTGCTGAGTACGATCGAGAATTCAAATGACTTAATAAGTATGCCCCCGAACTGGTACTTACTAAGGAGTTCTGGTGTTATCAGTTTGAGGATGGTTTGAATGACTTCATCAAGGAGCATCTGGCAGCATTTACTCTTTTGCAACAAGTGAATTACCATCAGTTAGTGCAAGCTGCTATGAAAATAGAAAGGCAAGAGATGATTAGGAGAGAAATGAGTCAACATAGGGGCTTTGCTAGAGGAGGTCAGTCCTCGGGCAAGCAAAATCGGGAAGGTTCTTGCTTTGCACTAGAATTTACTGAAAGATCTGTGACTCAGGGAAGGCAATAAAAATTTCCCTTATCGACTGTTTCTGGTAAGGGTCCCTCAGGGGGTCAAGGTTCTAGTGCCCCAGAGTGCCCTTATTGCTCTGCACATTATTGGGTTTTTTTAGAGGGCTATAAGTATATATTTTCATAGTGGCATCACTAAGAATTTGATAGCCAATTGCCCTCCAAGACAATTTCAAACATCACAAGCCAGTAGGGAGGTCTCTCATGCCTCTGATGGGAGCAGAGGATGTAGTAGAGGTCGAGGAGGATCTGGTTAGAACAAACCTAATCTAAGTATCTAATCAAAAACTATGGATTGACTAGCTATGTCTTCTGCTTCAACTTGAGCTTATGCATTGAAAGCTCGTGAGGATCAGGACACACCTGAAGTCATTGCTGGTATTGTTTCTCTCTTTAATTATGAAATGCATGCACTAATTGATCTTGGATCTACTCATTTCTATATCTGTGTTAGAGAAATATATGATAAGGAGTTGTCTATAGATTCGTTAGAGTATGACATTCATGTAACTAGTCCTCTGGGTAGTAGTGTATTGGTTAATCAGGTGTTTAGGAATTGTCCTCTTATGATCCAAGGAAATGAATATGTAGCAGATATGATTAGATTGCCTTTTTATGAATTTGATTTGATTATGGGTATGGACTGGTTATCCAAGCATTAGGCAGTAGTTGATTGTAATGCTAAGACAGTTATGCTTAAGAGGCCTGATTAGCTTAAAATAGTATTGCATGGCATCCACATTAGTTCCTTAGCTAATGTGGTATCTACTATGCAAGCCCGAAAGCTCCTCGAGAAGGGATGTGAAGCTTATCTAGCTTTTGGGTTTGATTCTAAGAAGGAGGGTGGTAAATTGTTAGATATTCCGATGATGAATGAATTTCCAGATGTGTTCCCTGAGAAATTGCTTGGACTCTCTCCTAAAGGGAAGTGGAGTTGTCTATTAAAGTCATGTTTAGCATTGCCCCTATATCTAAAGCATCGTACATAATGACTCCTACTGAATTGAAGGAGTTGAAGGTGCAGTCACAAGAGCTTTTGGATAAAGGGTTTATTCAACCTAGTGTGTCACCGTGGGGAGCACCGGTCTTATTTGTTAAGAAGAAGGATGGCACGCTATGAATGTACATCATTACAGGCAATTGAATATAGTCACAGTGAAGAACAAGTATCTGTTTCCAGGGATTGAAGATTTATTTTATCATTTGAAAGATGCAGGAGTGTTTTCAAAGATAGATCTATGATCAGGGTACTACTAACTTCGAGTAAAGAATGTGGATGTACTGAAGATTGCACTTAAGACCCGTTATGGATATTATAAATTCCTGGTAATTCCATTTGGGTTAACTGATGCTCCAACAACATTTATGGATTTGATGAATAAAGTATTTAGGCCTTATTTGGACCAATTTGTTGTAGTATTTATAGATGATATCCTAATTTATTCTAAAAATGAATATGACCATACTGACCATCTCCGAATTGTGTTACAGACCATGCAGGAAGTTGAACAAATGTGATTTCTAGCTTCAAGAGGTATCCTTTCTAGGATATATTGTCTCTTCTGAAGGGATTAAAGTTGATCCTAGTAAGATAGAAGCAATTGTTAACAGGAAGCCACCACAGAATGTGATAGAAGTGAGAAGTTTTTTAGGTTTGGTTGGTTATT
The DNA here is from genome assembly GCA_027568895.1 of Erythroxylum shatona. Classification (NCBI taxonomy): domain Eukaryota; kingdom Viridiplantae; phylum Streptophyta; class Magnoliopsida; order Malpighiales; family Erythroxylaceae; genus Erythroxylum; species Erythroxylum shatona. The sequence continues at coordinate 15,771,608 of JAOSBK010000002.1, forward strand.
ATTTTTGATTTGTGAAGGGGTTCGCAATGACAGCATCCCTTTTAACTAAATTACGGGAAGGAGTGAAGTACGAATGGTCTGATAGATGTCAGAATAGTTTTGATCAACTGAAAAGTATGTTTACTGAAGCTCCTATATTGGTTCAACCTATTTTTGGTAAGGAGCATGTTATGTTTAGTGATGCATCTAGAAATGGTTTGGGTTATGCTTTGATGCAAGATGGAAAGGTAGTTGTTTATGCCTCTAATCAACTAAAGTCACATGAACATAATTACCCTACACATGATCTATAACTTGTAACAGTAGTGTTTGCTTTGAAAATTTGGTGGCACTACTTATATGGTGAAAGATGTAGAATTTTCACTTATCATAAGAGTCTGAATACCCAAAAAGAACTCAATTTGAGACAACGACATTGGTTGGAACTATTTAAAGACTATGATTTTATTGTGGACTACCATCTAGGTAAGGCTAATATCGTGGCTGATTCCTTGAGTTAGAAGACCATTTAAGTATTATCAATGAAGCAGAGTGATAGGGAACTTGTATTTGAAGGATCTTTCATAGCTCAATAAAAAGAAGGCCTACTTTGAGATAAGAGATTTGTGATGCTCAGAAAGCTGATGATAAGTTACAACTACTTATCTTGGCTATTCAGGAAGGTAAACAGCCTGATTTTTCTATGAAATAAAATTGTGAATTGTATTATAAAGATCAATTATGTGTGCCAACTAATGATGAACTAAAGAGAAAGCTATTGATTGAGGCTCATAATACAGTCTTTACTATGCATCCTGGTGGAAACAAGATGTATCTAGATCTGAAGCAGCATTATTGGTGGTCAGGTATGAAACAGGGAGTTGTGGATTATGTAGCTACAGGTTTGACATATCTGCATTAAAGTTGAGCGCCAGGTTCTATTTAATTTGTTACATCCTATTTCTATTCCTCAATAGAAATGGGATAACATTACTATAGACTTTGTCACTTGATTTCCTTTTACTAAAAAAGATATGATGCTATATGGGTAATTGTGAATAAGTTTACCAACTTTGCTCATTTTCTGCCTGCTCATCCTGACTATTCTTTGGATATGTTTGTAGATTTATATGTGAATGAGATAGTGAGACTCTATGGAGTATCGTTGTCTATCATTTTTGATCATGATCCTCAATTTACTTCGAGATTTTGAAAAAGTTTGCAGAAGGCTTTGGGTACCTAAGTTAAGTTTAGTACTGCTTTCCATCCCCAACCGATGGACAAACTAAACGAGTTAAACAGATATTAGAAGATATGCTTCGGGCTTGAGTGTTAGAGTTCCAAGGAGTTAGGATACTTATTTAAATATGATGGAGTTTGTTTATAACAATAGTTATTAGACTAGCATTGATATGGCACCTTATGAAGCATTGTATGGTAGAAGGTGTAGAACTCCAGTATATTGGACTGAGTTGAGTAAAAACAGGATGATCGGGCTTGATATTGTGAAAGATACTGAAGATAAGGTTCAGATTATCTAATGTAGGTTGAAAGCTGCCAGTGATAGGCAAAATTCCTACGCCGATCTAAAAAGAAGGATATTGAATATCAAGCAGGGGATAAGGTGTTCTTGAAAGTGACATCGTGGAAGAATATACTTCAATTGGTAAAAAGGGTAGGCTTAGTCCACGATACATTGATCCTTATGAAATTCTAAAAAGAATTGGACCAGTAGCTTATCAGTTAGCTCTTCCTGAAGAATTGGCCAGGTTACATGATGTATTTCGTGTTTCTATGTTGAGAAGATATCGGTCTGATGTTACACATAAGATTCCTGTGTAAGAAATTCAGGTACAACTAGATTTGTCTTATGATGAAGGGCCAGTTTCTATATTAGCTAGAGAAGTTAAACAACTTAGGAACAAGTTAATACCTTTGGTAAAAGTACTTTGGCAATACCATGGATTTAAGGAAGCAACATCGGAACCAGAAGAGACTATGAGAGCTCAGTATCCACAACTATTCAAATCAGGTATGAATTTTGAGGATAAAATTTCTTAAGGAAAGAAGAATTGTGACACCCCATGTTCGGGACTAGCATATTGAGGAAATTAGTAGTGCACTGTATGCTTATGCATTATTGATTATTCATATGTACGTGAATAAATATTTTTGACATATGTAAAGACGTGTACATGTATTTATTGACATTTTTAGATATAACTGGTTTTAAAATTTCGATTAAAATGAGAATTGTGGTTTTTATGTGTCGAAAATTTATTGAAGCATATCATGATTATTTCAAAATTTTTGATGAATTTTAGGAATTTTTGAAATTTTTGGGGTATATTGATCTAGGAAAAATACATGAATATGTGACAAATAGGAGAGTGACAAGTGATAGCCTAGTATTTTGCCACTTGCCATGCAAGGGACATATGCAGACACGTGTGTCTTGCTGGAGAGAAAATTTCTGTAGCACTCTTTCAGTTGCTTCTCACCGAAAGTAGTTCAAAACCAAAACTTTCCTTTTGATTTTATATCACTAAAACCAGCCCCATATGTTGATTTGTTACTAATTATTCTAGTTTGCTTCATCCACCGAAGACTATATCTACTTTTATTGTTAGAGTTTCTGTTGAAATTAGGTAAGTGATGTTTTTAATTTTCTAGTTTTGTAAATGAATTTGATGAGGTGTTATGGGTGGAACTAAATTCATACATAAGTTATATAAGTAGAAAGGTTTCAGATGAGTAAAGTGGTGGTGATGAATGAGTTAATATTGAAACATATAGTGCAGTAAAATTTGTGTAGCAACTGGAAAAAATATGTTTTGTTTTGGTGTTTGTGAGTATTTGAGTTTAGTGAAATTTTGTGGAGTTGTTAACTACAAAATGATGTGAAAAGTAGGATATAAGGTCTATTTAGAGTTGTTACTGCTCATAAAAACAAACTTACAGTAGTGAGAGAAAGCAGGTGTGAAGTTTCAATTTTGATGGTAAATACTATATAAGCTTGCATTTAAATTGTTTTGAGATTGTACTGGAGTAGAAAGACAGAATATATGATTAAGAATGAATAAATCAGTAAGAAGTTACAAAAAAGGAAGAAACTGGTCAGAGAGTGAAAGTGCACGAGCATGTACAGGCCAAGCATGCATGCACGGGCATGCATGAGGATTGCACTCCCGTGAATAATGTTGTGTTAGGTTATTCATAAGAATTTGCATGATTGTGCAATAAAAGGGAAAAATATATTGTGTTTGAACATCTAAAGTCACGATTTTGACCCTGCTAAAGGAGGAACGATCTCACGATCGTGCAGCGTAAAAGTGTACGATCATGCATAAGCACGATCGTGCACTTGAGAGCTCTTTTCATATTGAGCAACCTTGCTTCTTTTGGCCATAATTTCTTCTCTAGACCTCCAAATGACTTGATTCATGAACCAATAGACTTATAACACACTGTTCTACCTGTCCATATAAATTGGTAGCCTTATGATTTTATTTTAAAAAAACATTGGTTGAGTGAAAGTGAGGTAATATGTTGGAATAGTATGAACTGGAATATTTTACTGAATATACTTTGGTATTTTTGATTATATCTTGATTTGTAGAGTTCCGAATGAGATGATTCTTGATTCAGAAAAAAACCAGAGACATAAAGATACAATTGTCCTTAAGAAGTTAAGTTGCAATTCTAGTTTTTAGAATTCCAAAATCTGTTCTAAATTTGAGTTAAAATTTCTATTGTAGCTTCAAAATAGTCTAAAATCTTTTGAGTATAACATTTAGTATACATAATTTGTATGATCTTGGATTCATTAGAAACCTAAGACAAAGGGGGACAAGTGTCTAGGAGGAAGTGTTACTTAAATATTCCATTTTCTTAATCTAAATGATCATTCAAAGTAGACCCGAAAGTCTGATTTGAAAATAACATCGAAATAACTAATGAGATTTTGAATTCTAAACTATTTAGAGTACAATTATTGTATACATCAGTTTACTATAGAGGTATAATCGAGAATATGTCATTGAATGTGCATGTTACATGACATATTGATTAAGTCAAATTATTCTTATATGATTTTGGGATGAATTAAAACTAATTTGATTTACCTCTATATGAATTTGAAGCCTTATTTGGTTAGTTCTCACACATTTCAACTTTATTGCTTGATAGGTACAAATGGAGAGATTTTGGGGGAAAAGGCATAAATTTTACTATGGATGTCAGATTAAGATCATTTAAGGACACTTTTGAAGAAGCCTCTGAGTATTACAACTTCTGTGAAGACTCCGAGTAGAGATTCTGTCAACTGAAGAGGTCAAAAGTGCACATTTTGTAAATGACCAGTGTAAGTCCGTTAAATGGACATCGGAGTTTGTCAACTGAAGAGATCAAAAGTGCACATTTTGTAAATGACCAGTGTAAATCTGTTTAATGGACATCATGTCCATTTAATGGACATTGCCTAGCCAACTTCCCTTCCCAGACCCGAGAAGGTTCATTTAACGGAAATAATGTCTATTTAATGGACATTGCTTGACTAACTTCCCTTCCCAAACCCAAGAAGGTTCGTTGAATAGATATAATGTTTGCCTTACGGACTTTGTTCAGCCCAATGACGATCTGCCTTCCCCTATTTAGAAAAAACTAGGATTTTTTGAACCCAAGATAATATAAATACTCGTTTTTAAGACCTAATGAGGGGGCTGGATACTAAAAACAAGGTAGCAACATAAAGAAGCACTAAAAAAGAGGAAAAAAAGAAGATTTAGAGGATTAATCCAAGCATTGGAAGCAATCTTGTTTTGTGTTCTCTCTACCTTCTCTCTCTACTCTTTCTTGAATGTTAAGCATCTTTATGTATACGGTTTCTGTTATCATGTCCTGGAACTAAACCTCATTTAGAGTGAGGGTTGTAGCCTATTTGGGGGATTGATTTGTATTTTATGGATTGGTTGGTGTGAATGAAAGTTCTTGGGTTATGTTTATCTCTCTTGCACTTTACTGTTGTCTCTATGCTTGATCTCCATAGATGCAATCTTACGAATCATATGATGAACTGAGAGGTGAAGTATAGTTTATGCACTAGGAAGACAAACACATTAGATTTAGAGATAGAGATATCATAAGCTAATGTGATAACTTATGGTTGCTTGTTTTTCATGAATTTGACTAGTTAGGTTGCACATTGAGAGATGGTAATTAACTAGTTAGATATTCTTATATGTCTTGAGAGAGAATATAAGTAACGTTTTACAGTCAAATTAATTTTTCTGTCCTTCATGAAAGTTGTAGGTTGCATTTTGTTCTTTCCATTGATATAAAGTATGGAATTTTTGGCTAAGGGGACAAGAAGTTATGATTTTCGAAAATGTTGCACTGTT